>CAWVOD010000076.1:600000-1113477 GCA_963930825.1 Silvanus unidentatus
TGCCCCATGTGGTTGAACACCAAATATTTCAAAAATGTCCGTTACAGCCGAACTATTAGAGACACAGTGTTCAAATTGTATATGCAGCGCTATACAGAGTCCCTATGCATTAATATAATTACATATTAACCGTTGGACTGCTCCATGTGGTTGAACACCTAATATTCCAAAAATGTCCGTTACAGCCGAACTATTAGAGACCCAGTGTTCATATTGTATATGCAGCGCTATTCAGAGTCCCTATGCATTAATATAATCACTTATTAAGCGTTGGACTGCCCCATTTGGTTGAACACCTAATATTCCAAAAATGTCAATTACAGGCAAACTTTTAGAGGCACGGAGATGATATTGTATATGCCTCGTTATACAGAGTCACAAAACATTGGTATGACCACATATTAAGCGTTGGACTGCCCCATGAGGATGAACACCTAATATTCCAAAAATGTCTGCTATAGCCAAACTATTAGAGACACAGTGTTCATATTGTATATGCAGCGTTTTACAAAGGCCCAAAGCATTAAGATAGTCACTTATTAAGCGTTGGACTGCCCCATGCGGTCAAACACCTAATATTCCAACAATGTCCGTTACAGCCAAACTATAAGAGGCACAGAGTTCATACTGTATATGCAGCGTTATACAGAGTCCCAAAGCATTACTTTAACCACATATTAAGCTTTGCACTGCCCCATGTGGTTGAACACCTAATATTAAAAAATGTCCGTTACAGCCAAACTATAAGAGGCACAGAGTTCATACTGTATATGCAGCGTTATACAGAGTCCCAAAGCATAACTTTAACCACATATTAAGCTCTGCACTGCCCCATGTGGTTGAACACTTAATATTCCAAAAATGTCCGTTACAGCCAAACTATTAGAGACACAGTGTTCATATTGTACATGCAGGGTTTTACAGAGTCCCAAAGCATTAATATAGTCATTTATTAAGCGTTGGACTGCAACATGTGGTTGAACTCCTAATATTCTAAAAATGTCAGTAACAGACTATAAGAGTCAGAGAATTCATACTGTATATGCAGCGTTATACAGAGTCCCAAAGCATTAATATAGTCACTTATTAAGCGTTAGACTGCAACATGTGGTCGAACACCTAATATTACAAAAGTGCCAGTTACAGCCAAACTATAAGAGACACAGTGTTCATATGGTACATGCAGGGTTTTACAGAGGCCTAAAGCATTACTTTAACCACATATTAAGCGTTGGACTGCCCCATGTGGTTGAACACCTAATATTTCAAAAATGTCCGTTACAGCCTAACTATTAGTGGCACAGTGCTCATATTGTATATGCAGCGTTAAACAGAATCCCTATGCATTAATATAATCACATATTAAGCGTTGGACTGCCCCATTTGGTTGAACACCTAATATTCCAAAAATGTCAATTACAGGCAAACTAATAGAGGCACGGAGATAATATTGAATATGCCTCGTTATACAGAGTCCCAAAACATTGGTATAACCACATATTAAGCGTTGGACTGCCCCATGAGGATGAACACCTAATATTCCAAAAATGTCCGTTATAGCCAAACTATTAGAGACACAGTGTTCATATTGTATATGCAGCGTTTTACAAAGGCCCAAAGCATTAAGATAGTCACTTATTAAGCGTTGGACTGCCCCATGCGGTTGAACACCTAATATTCCAAAAATGTCAGTAACAGCCAAACTATAAGAGTCAGAGAGTTCATACTGTATATTCAGCGTTATACAGAGTCCCAAAGCATTAATATAGTCACTTATTAAGCGTTGGACTGCCCCATGTGGTCGAACACCTAATATTCCAAAAATGTCCGTTACAGCCAAACTACTAGAGACACAGTGTTCATATTGTACATGCAGGGTTTTACAGAGGCCCAAAGCATTAATATAGTCACTTATTAAGCGTTGGACTGCAACATGTGGTTGAACTCCTAATATTCCAAAAATGTCAGTAACAGCCAAACTATAAAAGTCAGAGAATTCATACTGTATATGCAGCGTTATACAGAGTCCCAAAGCATTAATATATTCACTTATTAAGCGTTGGACTGCAATATGTGGTCGAACACCTAATATTTCAAAAATGTAAGTTACAGCCAAACTATTAGTGGCACAGTGCTCATATTGTATATGCAGCGATATACAGAGTCCCTATGCATTAATATAATCACATATTAAGCGTTGGACTGCCCCATTTGGTTGAACACCTAATATTCCAAAAATGTCAATTACAGGCAAACTATTAGAGGCACGGAGTTAATATTGTATATGCCTCGTAATACAGAGTCCCAAAACATTGCTATAACCACATATCAAGCGTTGGACTGCCCCATGAGGATGAACACCTAATATTCCAAAAATGTCCGTTACAGCCAAACTATTAGACACAGTGTTCATATTTTATATGCAGGGTTCTACAGAGGCCCAATGCATTAATATAGTCACTTATTAAGCGTTGGACTGCAACATGCGGTCGAACACCTAATATTCCAAATGTGTCAGTTACAGAAAAACTATAAGAGGCATTAAGTTCATATTGTATATGCAGCGTTATACAGAGGACCAAAGCATTTCTTTAACCACATATTAAGCTTTGGACTGCCCCATGAGGATGAACACCTAATATTCCAAAAGTGTCAGTTACAGCCAAACAATAAGAGGCACAGAGTTCATACTGTATATGCAGCGTTATACAGAGCCCCAAAGCATTAATATAGTCACTTATTAAGCGATGGACTGCAACATGTGGTCGAACTCCTAATATTCCAAAAATGTCAGTAACAGCCAAACTATAAGAGTCAGAGAGTTCATACTGTATATGCAGCGTTATACAGAGTCCCAAAGCATTACTTTAACCACATATTAAGAGTTGGACTGCCCCATGTGGTTGAACACCTGATATTCCAAAACTGCCCGTTACAGCCAAACTATTAGAGACACTGTGTTCATATTTTTTATGCAGGGTTTTACAGAGGCCCAAAGCATTAATATAGTCACTTATTAAGCGATGGACTGCAACATGTGGTCGAACACCTAATATTCCAAAAATGTCCGTTACAGCCAAACTATTAGAGACACAGTGTTCATATTTTATATGCAGGGTTTTACAGAGGCCCAAAGCATTAATATAGTCACTTATTAAGCGATGGACTGCAACATGTGGCCGATCACCTAATATTCCAATAATGTCCCTTACAGCCAAACAATTAGAGACACAGTGTTCATATTTTATTTTGCAGGGTTTTACAGAAACCCAAGGCATTAATATAGTCACTTATTAAGCGATGGACTGCAACATGTTGTCGAACACCTAATATTCCAAAAATGTCCGTTACAGCCAAACTACTAGAGACACAGTGTTCATATTGTACATGCAGGGTTTTACAGAGGCCCAAAGCATTAATATAGTCACTTATTAAGCGTTGGACTGCAACATGTGGTCGAACACCTAATATTCCAAAAATGACAGTAACAGCCAAGCATTAAGAGGCAGAGAGTTCATACTGTATATGCAGCGTTATACAGAGTCCCAAAGCATTAATATAGTCACTTATTAAGCGATGGACTGCAACATGTGGTCGAACACCTAATATTCCAAAAATGCCCGTTACAGCAAAACTATTAGAGACACAGTGTTCATATTTTATATGCAGGGTTTTACAGAGGCCCAAAGCATTAATATAGGCACTTATTAAGCGATGGACTGCAACATGTGGTCGAACACCTAATATTCCAAAAATGTCCGTTACAGCCAAACTATTAGAGACACAGTGTTCATATTTTATATGCAGGGTTTTACAGAGGCCCAAAGCATTAATATAGTCACTTATTAAGCGATGGACTGCAACATGTGGCCGAACACCTAATATTCCAAAAATGTCCCTTACAGCCAAACAATTAGAGACACAGTGTTCATATTTTATTTTGCAGGGTTTTACAGAAACCCAAAGCATTAATATAGTCACTTATTAAGCGATGGACTGCAACATGTTGTCGAACACCTAATATTCCAAAAATGTCCGTTACAGCCAAACTACTAGAGACACAGTGTTCATATTGTACATGCAGGGTTTTACAGAGGCCCAAAGCATTAATATAGTCACTTATTAAGCGTTGGACTGCAACATGTGGTCGAACACCTAATATCCCAAAAATGACGGTAACAGCCAAGCATTAAGAGGCAGAGAGTTCATACTGTATATGCAGCGTTATACAGAGTCCCAAAGCATTAATATAGTCACTTATTAAGCGATGGACTGCAACATGTGGTCGAACACCTAATATTCCAAAAATGCCCGTTACAGCAAAACTATTAGAGACACAGTGTTCATATTGTACATGCAGGGTTTTACAGAGGCCCAAAGCATTAATATAGTCACTTATTAAGCGTTGGACTGCAACATGTGGTCGAACACCTAATATTCCAAAAATGACCGTAACAGCCAAACAATAAGAGGCAGAGAGTTCATACTGTATATGCAGCGTTATACTGAGTCCCAAAGCATTAATATAGTCACTTATAAAGCGATGGACTGCAATATGTGGGCGAACACCTAATATTCCAAAAATGTCCCTTACAGCCAAACTATTAGAGACACAGTGTTCATATTTTATACGCAGGGTTTTACAGAAACCCAAAGCATTAATATAGTCACTTATTAAGCGTTGGAATGCAACATGTGGTCGAACACCTAATATTCCAAAAATGTCCGTTACAGCCAAACTATTAGAGACACAGTGTTCATATTTTGTATGCAGGGTTTTACAGAAACCCAAAGCATTAATATAGTCACTTATTAAGCGATGGACTGCAACATGTGGTCGAACACCTAATATTCCAAAAATGTCCATTACAGCCAAACTATTAGAGACACAGTGTTCATATGGTACATGCAGGGTTTTACAGAGGCCCATAGCATTACTTTAACCACATATTAAGCGTTGGACTGCCCCATGTGGTTGAACACCTAATATTTCAAAAATGTCCGTTACAGCCGAACTATTAGAGACACAGTGTTCATATTGTATATGCAGCGCTATACAGAGTCCCTATGCATTAATATAATCACATATTAAGCGTTAGACTGCTCCATCTGGTTGAACACCTAATATTCCAAAAATGTCCGTTACAGCCAAACTATTAGAGACACAGTGTTCATATTGTACTTGCAGGGTTTTACAGAGGCCCAAAGCATTAATATAGTCACTTAATAAGCGTTGGACTGCAACATGTGGTCGAACACCTAATATTACAAAAATGTCAGTTATAGCCAGACTATTAGAGACACTGTGTTCATATTGTATATGCAGCGTTTTACAAAGGCCCAAAGCATTAAGATAGTCACTTATTAAGCGTTGGACTGCCCCATGCGGTTGAACACCTATTATTCCAAAAATGTCCGTTACAGCCAAACTATAAGAGGCACAGAGTTCATACTGTATATGCAGCGTTATACAGAGTCCCAAAGCATTACTTTAACCACATATTAAGCTTTGCACTGCTCCATGTGGTTGAACACCTAATATTCCAAAAATGTCCGTTACAGCCAAACTATTAGAGACACAGTGTTCATATTGTACATGCAGGGTTTTACAGAGGCCCAAAGCATTAATATAGTCATTTATTAAGCGTTGGACTGCAACATGTGGTTGAACTCCTAATATTCCAAAAATGTCAGTAACAGCCAAACTATAAGAGTCAGAGAGTTCATACTGTATATGCAGCGTTATACAGAGTCCCAAAGCATTAATATAATCACATATTAAGCGTTGGACTGCTCCATGTGGTTGAAGACCTAATATTTCAAAAATGTCCGTTACAGCCTAACTATTAGTGGCACAGTGCTCATATTGTATATGCAGCGCTGTACAGAGTCCCTATGCATTAATATAATCACATATTAAGCGTTGGACTGCTCCATCAGGTTGAACACCTAATATTCCAAAAATGTCCGTTACAGCCGAACTATTAGAGACACAGTGTTCATATTTTATATGCAGGGTTTTACAGAGGCCCAAAGCATCAATATAGTCACTTATTAAGCGATGGACTGCAACATGTGGTGGAACACCTAATATTCCAAAAATGTCAGTTACAGCCAAACTATTAGAGACACAGTGTTCATATTTTATATGCAGGGTTTTGCAGAGGCCCAAAGCATTAATATAGTCACTTATTAAGCGATGGACTGCAACATGTGGCCGAACACCTAATATTCCAAAAATGTCCGTTACAGCCATACTATAAGAGGCATAAAGTTCATATTGTATATGCAGCGTTAAACAGAGGCCCAAAGCATTACTTTAACCACATACTAAGCGTTGGACTGCCCCATGTGGTTGAACACCTAATATTCCAAAAATGTCCGTTACAGCCAAACTATTATAGACACAGGGTTCATATTGTATATGCAGCGTTTTACAGAGGCCCAAAGCATTAATATAGTCACTTATTAAGCGTTGGACTGCCCTATGTGGTTGAACACCTAATATTCCAAAAATGTCCGTTACAGCCAAACTATTAGAGACACAGTGTTCATATTGTGTATGCAGCGTTATACAGAGTCCCAAAACATTACTATAATCACATATTAAGCGTTGGACTGCCCCATGTGGTTGAACACCTAATATTCCAAAAATGTTCGTTACAGCCAAACTATTAGAGACACAGTGTTCATATTGTACATGCAGGGTTTTACAGAGGCCCAAAGGATTAATATAGTCACTTATTAAGCGATGAACTGCTACATGTGGTCGAACACCTAATATTCCAAAAATGACAGTAACAGCCAAACATTAAGAGGCAGAGAGTTCATACTGTATATGCAGCGTTATACAGAGTCCCAAAACATTACTATAATCACATGTTAAGCGTTGGACTGCAACATGTAGTTGAACACCTAATATTCCAAATGAATCAGTTACAGCCAAACTATAAGAGACACAGGGTTCATACTGAATATGCAGCGTTATACAGAGGCCCAAAGCATTACTTTAACCACATATTAAGCGTTGGACTGCCCCATGTAGTTGAACACCTAATATTCCAAAAATGTCCGTTACAGCCAAACTATTATAGACACAGTGTTCATAATGTATATGCAGCGTTTTACAGAGGCCCAAAGCATTAATATAGTCACTTATTAAGCGTTGGACTGCCCTATGTGGTTGAACACCTAATATTCCAAAAATGTCCGTTACAGCCAAACTATTAGAGACACAGTGTTCATATTGTGTATGCAGCGTTATACAGAGTCCCAAAACATTACTATAATCACATATTAAGCGTTGGACTGCCCCATGTGGTTGAACACCTAATATTCCAAAAATGTTCGTTACAGCCAAACTATTAGAGACACAGTGTTCATATTGTACATGCAGGATTTTACAGAGGCCCAAAGGATTAATATAGTCACTTATTAAGCGATGAACTGCTACATGTGGTCGAACACCTAATATTCCAAAAATGACAGTAACAGCCAAACATTAAGAGGCAGAGAGTTCATACTGTATATGCAGCGTTATACAGAGTCCCAAAACATTACTATAATCACATGTTAAGCGTTGGACTGCCCCATGTGGTTGAACACCTAATATTCCAAAAATGACAGTAACAGCCAAACATTAAGAGGCAGAGAGTTCATACTGTATATGCAGCGTTATACAGAGTCCCAAAACATTACTATAATCACATGTTAAGCGTTGGACTGCAACATGTAGTTGAACACCTAATATTCCAAATGAATCAGTTACAGCCAAACTATAAGAGACACAGGGTTCATACTGAATATGCAGCGTTATACAGAGGCCCAAAGCATTACTTTAACCACATATTAAGCGTTGGACTGCCCCATGTAGTTGAACACCTAATATTCCAAAAATGTCCGTTACAGCCAAACTATTATAGACACAGTGTTCATAATGTATATGCAGCGTTTTACAGAGGCCCAAAGCATTAATATAGTCACTTATTAAGCGTTGGACTGCCCTATGTGGTTGAACACCTAATATTCCAAAAATGTCCGTTACAGCCAAACTATTAGAGACACAGTGTTCATATTGTGTATGCAGCGTTATACAGAGTCCCAAAACATTACTATAATCACATATTAAGCGTTGGACTGCCCCATGTGGTTGAACACCTAATATTCCAAAAATGTTCGTTACAGCCAAACTATTAGAGACACAGTGTTCATATTGTACATGCAGGATTTTACAGAGGCCCAAAGGATTAATATAGTCACTTATTAAGCGATGAACTGCTACATGTGGTCGAACACCTAATATTCCAAAAATGACAGTAACAGCCAAACATTAAGAGGCAGAGAGTTCATACTGTATATGCAGCGTTATACAGAGTCCCAAAACATTACTATAATCACATGTTAAGCGTTGGACTGCCCCATGTTGTTGAACACCTAATATTCCAAAAATGTCCGTTACAGCCAAACTATTATAGACACAGTGTTCATATTGTATATGCAGCGTTTTACAGAGGCCCAAAGCATTAATATAGTCACTTATTAAGCGTTGGACTGCCCTATGTGGTTGAACACCTAATATTCCAAAAATGTCCGTTACAGCCAAACTATTAGAGACACAGTGTTCATATTGTGTATGCAGCGTTATACAGAGTCCCAAAACATTACTATAATCACATATTAAGCGTTGGACTGCCCCATGTGGTTGAACACCTAATATTCCAAAAATGTCCGTTACAGCCAAACTATTAGAGACACAGTGTTCATATTGTACTTGCAGGGTTTTACAGAGGCCCAAAGCATTAATATAGTCATTTATTAAGCGTTGGACTGCAACATGTGGTTGAACTCCTAATATTCCAAAAATGTCAGTAACAGCCAAACTATAAGAGTCAGAGAGTTCAAACTATATATGCAGCGTTATACAGAGTCCCAAAGCATTAATATATTCACTTATTAAGCGTTGGACTGCAATATGTGGTCGAACACCTAATATTTCAAAAATGTCCGTTACAGCCAAACTATTAGAGACACAGTGTTCATATTTTATTTGCAGGGTTTTACAGAGGCCCAAAGCATTAATATAGTCACTTATTAAGCGATGGACTGCAATATGTGGTCGAACACCTAATATTCCAAAAATGCCCGTTACAGCCAAATTATTAGAGACACAGTGTTCATATTTTATTTGCAGGGTTTTACAGAGGCCCAAAGCATTAATATAGTCACTTATTAAGCGTTGGACTGCAATATGTGGTCGAACACCTAATATTCCAAAAATGCCCGTTACAGCAAAACTATTAGAGACACAGTGTTCATATTTTATATGCAGGGTTTTACAGAGGCCCAAAGCATTAATATATTCACTTATTAAGCGTTGGACTGCAATATGTGGTCGAACACCTAATATTCCAAAAATGCCCGTTACAGCAAAACTATTAGAGACACAGTGTTCATATTTTATATGCAGGGTTTTACAGAGGCCCAAAGCATCAATATAGTCACTTATTAAGCGATGGACTGCAACATGTGGCCGAACACCTAATATTCCAAAAATGTCAGTTACAGCCAAACTATTGGAGACACAGTGTTCATATTTTATATGCAGGGTTTTGCAGAGGCCCAAAGCGTTAATATAGTCACTTATTAAGCGATGGACTGCAACATGTGGCCGAACACCTAATATTTCAAAAATGTCCGTTACAGCCATACTATAAGAGGCATAAAGTTCATATTGTATATGCAGCGTTAAACAGAGGCCCAGAGCATTACTTTAACCACATACTAAGCGTTGGACTGCCCCATGTGGTTGAACACCTAATATTCCAAAAATGTCCGTTACAGCCAAACTATTATAGACACAGTGTTCATATTGTATATGCAGCGTTTTACAGAGGCCCAAAGCATTAATATAGTCACTTATTAAGCGTTGGACTGCACTATGTGGTTGAACACCTAATATTCCAAAAATGTCCGTTACAGCCAAACTATTAGAGGCACAGTGTTCATATTGTGTATGCAGCGTTATACAGAGTCCCAAAACATTACTATAATCACATATTAAGCGTTGGACTGCCCCATGTGGTTAAACACCTAATATTCCAAAAATGTTCGTTACAGCCAAACTATTAGAGACACAGTGTTCATATTGTACATGCAGGGTTTTACAGAGGCCCATAGCATTACTTTAACCACATATTAAGCGTTGGACTGCTCCATCTGGTTGAACACCTAATATTCCAAAAATGTCCGTTACAGCCAAACTATTAGAGACACAGTGTTCATATTGTACTTGCAGGGTTTTACAGAGGCCCAAAGCATTAATATAGTCACTTATTAAGCGTTGGACTGCAACATGTGGTCGAACACCTAATATTACAAAAATGTCAGTTATAGCCAGACTATTAGAGACACTGTGTTCATATTGTATATGCAGCGTTTTACAAAGGCCCAAAGCATTAAGATAGTCACTTATTAAGCGTTGGACTGCCCCATGCGGTTGAACACCTATTATTCCAAAAATGTCCGTTACAGCCAAACTATAAGAGGCACAGAGTTCATACTGTATATGCAGCGTTATACAGAGTCCCAAAGCATTACTTTAACCACATATTAAGCTTTGCACTGCTCCATGTGGTTGAACACCTAATATTCCAAAAATGTCCGTTACAGCCAAACTATTAGAGACACAGTGTTCATATTGTACATGCAGGGTTTTACAGAGGCCCAAAGCATTAATATAGTCACTTATTAAGCGATGAACTGCTACATGTGGTCGAACACCTAATATTCCAAAAATGACAGTAACAGCCAAACATTAAGAGGCAGAGAGTTCATACTGTATATGCAGCGTTATACAGAGTCCCAAAACATTACTATAATCACATGTTAAGCGTTGGACTGCCCCATGTGGTTGAACACCTAATATTCCAAAAATGTCCGTTACAGCCAAACTATTATAGACACAGTGTTCATATTGTATATGCAGCGTTTTACAGAGGCCCAAAGCATTAATATAGTCACTTATTAAGCGTTGGACTGCCCTATGTGGTTGAACACCTAATATTCCAAAAATGTCCGTTACAGCCAAACTATTATAGACACAGTGTTCATATTGTATATGCAGCGTTTTACAGAGGCCCAAAGCATTAATATAGTCACTTATTAAGCGTTGGACTGCCCTATGTGGTTGAACACCTAATATTCCAAAAATGTCCGTTACAGCCAAACTATTAGAGACACAGTGTTCATATGGTACATGCAGGGTTTTACAGAGGCCCATAGCATTACTTTAACCACATATTAAGCGTTGGACTGCCCCATGTGGTTGAACACCTAATATTTCAAAAATGTCCGTTACAGCCGAACTATTAGAGACACAGTGTTCATATTGTATATGCAGCGCTATACAGAGTCCCTATGCATTAATATAATCACATATTAAGCGTTAGACTGCTCCATCTGGTTGAACACCTAATATTCCAAAAATGTCCGTTACAGCCAAACTATTAGAGACACAGTGTTCATATTGTACTTGCAGGGTTTTACAGAGGCCCAAAGCATTAATATAGTCACTTATTAAGCGTTGGACTGCAACATGTGGTCGAACACCTAATATTACAAAAATGTCAGTTATAGCCAGACTATTAGAGACACTGTGTTCATATTGTATATGCAGCGTTTTACAAAGGCCCAAAGCATTAAGATAGTCACTTATTAAGCGTTGGACTGCCCCATGCGGTTGAACACCTATTATTCCAAAAATGTCCGTTACAGCCAAACTATAAGAGGCACAGAGTTCATACTGTATATGCAGCGTTATACAGAGTCCCAAAGCATTACTTTAACCACATATTAAGCTTTGCACTGCTCCATGTGGTTGAACACCTAATATTCCAAAAATGTCCGTTACAGCCAAACTATTAGAGACACAGTGTTCATATTGTACATGCAGGGTTTTACAGAGGCCCAAAGCATTAATATAGTCACTTATTAAGCGATGAACTGCTACATGTGGTCGAACACCTAATATTCCAAAAATGACAGTAACAGCCAAACATTAAGAGGCAGAGAGTTCATACTGTATATGCAGCGTTATACAGAGTCCCAAAACATTACTATAATCACATGTTAAGCGTTGGACTGCCCCATGTGGTTGAACACCTAATATTCCAAAAATGTCCGTTACAGCCAAACTATTATAGACACAGTGTTCATATTGTATATGCAGCGTTTTACAGAGGCCCAAAGCATTAATATAGTCACTTATTAAGCGTTGGACTGCCCTATGTGGTTGAACACCTAATATTCCAAAAATGTCCGTTACAGCCAAACTATTAGAGATACAGTGTTCATATTGTGTATGCAGCGTTATACAGAGTCCCAAAACATTACTATAATCACATATTAAGCGTTGGACTGCCCCATGTGGTTGAACACCTAATATTCCAAAAATGTCCGTTACAGCCAAACTATTAGAGACACAGTGTTCATATTGTACTTGCAGGGTTTTACAGAGGCCCAAAGCATTAATATAGTCATTTATTAAGCGTTGGACTGCAACATGTGGTTGAACTCCTAATATTCCAAAAATGTCAGTAACAGCCAAACTATAAGAGTCAGAGAGTTCAAACTGTATATGCAGCGTTATACAGAGTCCCAAAGCATTAATATATTCACTTATTAAGCGTTGGACTGCAATATGTGGTCGAACACCTAATATTTCAAAAATGTCCGTTACAGCCAAACTATTAGAGACACAGTGTTCATATTTTATTTGCAGGGTTTTACAGAGGCCCAAAGCATTAATATAGTCACTTATTAAGCGTTGGACTGCAATATGTGGTCGAACACCTAATATTCCAAAAATGCCCGTTACAGCAAAACTATTAGAGACACAGTGTTCATATTTTATATGCAGGGTTTTACAGAGGCCCAAAGCATTAATATATTCACTTATTAAGCGTTGGACTGCAATATGTTTTCGAACACCTAATATTCCAAAAATGCCCGTTACAGCAAAACTATTAGAGACACAGTGTTCATATTTTATATGCAGGGTTTTACAGAGGCCCAAAGCATCAATATAGTCACTTATTAAGCGATGGACTGCAGCATGTGGCCGAACACCTAATATTCCAAAAATGTCAGTTACAGCCAAACTATTGGAGCCACAGTGTTCATATTTTATATGCAGGGTTTTGCAGAGGCCCAAAGCATTAATATAGTCACTTATTAAGCGATGGACTGCAACATGTGGCCGAACACCTAATATTTCAAAAATGTCCGTTACAGCCATACTATAAGAGGCATAAAGTTCATATTGTATATGCAGCGTTAAACAGAGGCCCAAAGCATTACTTTAACCACATACTAAGCGTTGGACTGCCCCATGTGGTTGAACACCTAATATTCCAAAAATGTCCGTTACAGCCAAACTATTATAGACACAGTGTTCATATTGTATATGCAGCGTTTTACAGAGGCCCAAAGCATTAATATAGTCACTTATTAAGCGTTGGACTGCACTATGTGGTTGAACACCTAATATTCCAAAAATGTCCGTTACAGCCAAACTATTAGAGGCACAGTGTTCATATTGTGTATGCAGCGTTATACAGAGTCCCAAAACATTACTATAATCACATATTAAGCGTTGGACTGCCCCATGTGGTTAAACACCTAATATTCCAAAAATGTTCGTTACAGCCAAACTATTAGAGACACAGTGTTCATATTGTACATGCAGGGTTTTACAGAGGCCCAAAGGATTAATATAGTCACTTATTAAGCGATGTACTGCTACATGTGGTCGAACACCTAATATTCCAAAAATGACAGTAACAGCCAAACATTAAGAGGCAGAGAGTTCATACTGTATATGCAGCGTTATACAGTGTCCCAAAACATTACTATAATCACATGTTAAGCGTTGGACTGCAACATGTAGTTGAACACCTAATATTCCAAATGAGTCAGTTACAGCCAAACTATAAGAGACACAGGGTTCATACTGTATATGCAGCGTTATACAGAGGCCCAAAGCATTACTTTAACCACATATTAAGCGTTGGACTGCCCCATGTGGTTGAACACCTAATATTCCAAAAATGTCCGTTACAGCCAAACTATTATAGACACAGTGTTCATATTGTATATGCAGCGTTTTACAGAGGCCCAAAGCATTAATATAGTCACTTATTAAGCGTTGGACTGCCCTATGTGGTTGAACACCTAATATTCCAAAAATGTCCGTTACAGCCAAACTATTAGAGACACAGTGTTCATATGGTACATGCAGGGTTTTACAGAGGCCCATAGCATTACTTTAACCACATATTAAGCGTTGGACTGCCCCATGTGGTTGAACACCTAATATTTCAAAAATGTCCGTTACAGCCGAACTATTAGAGACACAGTGTTCATATTGTATATGCAGCGCTATACAGAGTCCCTATGCATTAATATAATCACATATTAAGCGTTAGACTGCTCCATCTGGTTAAACACCTAATATTCCAAAAATGTCCGTTACAGCCAAACTATTAGAGACACAGTGTTCATATTGTACTTGCAGGGTTTTACAGAGGCCCAAAGCATTAATATAGTCACTTATTAAGCGTTGGACTGCAACATGTGGTCGAACACCTAATATTACAAAAATGTCAGTTATAGCCAGACTATTAGGGACACTGTGTTCATATTGTATATGCAGCGTTTTACAAAGGCCCAAAGCATTAAGATAGTCACTTATTAAGCGTTGGACTGCCCCATGCGGTTGAACACCTATTATTCCAAAAATGTCCGTTACAGCCAAACTATAAGAGGCACAGAGTTCATACTGTATATGCAGCGTTATACAGAGTCCCAAAGCATTACTTTAACCACATATTAAGCTTTGCACTGCTCCATGTGGTTGAACACCTAATATTCCAAAAATGTCCGTTACAGCCAAACTATTAGAGACACAGTGTTCATATTGTACATGCAGGGTTTTACAGAGGCCCAAAGCATTAATATAGTCACTTATTAAGCGATGAACTGCTACATGTGGTCGAACACCTAATATTCCAAAAATGACAGTAACAGCCAAACATTAAGAGGCAGAGAGTTCATACTGTATATGCAGCGTTATACAGAGTCCCAAAACATTACTATAATCACATGTTAAGCGTTGGACTGCCCCATGTGGTTGAACACCTAATATTCCAAAAATGTCCGTTACAGCCAAACTATTATAGACACAGTGTTCATATTGTATATGCAGCGTTTTACAGAGGCCCAAAGCATTAATATAGTCACTTATTAAGCGTTGGACTGCCCTATGTGGTTGAACACCTAATATTCCAAAAATGTCCGTTACAGCCAAACTATTAGAGATACAGTGTTCATATTGTGTATGCAGCGTTATACAGAGTCCCAAAACATTACTATAATCACATATTAAGCGTTGGACTGCCCCATGTGGTTGAACACCTAATATTCCAAAAATGTCCGTTACAGCCAAACTATTAGAGACACAGTGTTCATATTGTACTTGCAGGGTTTTACAGAGGCCCAAAGCATTAATATAGTCATTTATTAAGCGTTGGACTGCAACATGTGGTTGAACTCCTAATATTCCAAAAATGTCAGTAACAGCCAAACTATAAGAGTCAGAGAGTTCAAACTGTATATGCAGCGTTATACAGAGTCCCAAAGCATTAATATATTCACTTATTAAGCGTTGGACTGCAATATGTGGTCGAACACCTAATATTTCAAAAATGTCCGTTACAGCCAAACTATTAGAGACACAGTGTTCATATTTTATTTGCAGGGTTTTACAGAGGCCCAAAGCATTAATATAGTCACTTATTAAGCGTTGGACTGCAATATGTGGTCGAACACCTAATATTCCAAAAATGCCCGTTACAGCCAAACTATTAGAGACACAGTGTTCATATTTTATTTGCAGGGTTTTACAGAGGCCCAAAGCATTAATATAGTCACTTATTAAGCGTTGGACTGCAATATGTGGTCGAACACCTAATATTCCAAAAATGCCCGTTACAGCAAAACTATTAGAGACACAGTGTTCATATTTTATATGCAGGGTTTTACAGAGGCCCAAAGCATTAATATATTCACTTATTAAGCGTTGGACTGCAATATGTGGTCGAACACCTAATATTCCAAAAATGCCCGTTACAGCAAAACTATTAGAGACACAGTGTTCATATTTTATATGCAGGGTTTTACAGAGGCCCAAAGCATCAATATAGTCACTTATTAAGCGATGGACTGCAACATGTGGCCGAACACCTAATATTCCAAAAATGTCAGTTACAGCCAAACTATTGGAGACACAGTGTTCATATTTTATATGCAGGGTTTTGCAGAGGCCCAAAGCATTAATATAGTCACTTATTAAGCGATGGACTGCAACATGTGGCCGAACACCTAATATTTCAAAAATGTCCGTTACAGCCATACTATAAGAGGCATAAAGTTCATATTGTATATGCAGCGTTTAACAGAGGCCCAAAGCATTACTTTAACCACATACTAAGCGTTGGACTGCCCCATGTGGTTGAACACCTAATATTCCAAAAATGTCCGTTACAGCCAAACTATTATAGACACAGTGTTCATATTGTATATGCAGCGTTTTACAGAGGCCCAAAGCATTAATATAGTCACTTATTAAGCGTTGGACTGCACTATGTGGTTGAACACCTAATATTCCAAAAATGTCCGTTACAGCCAAACTATTAGAGGCACAGTGTTCATATTGTGTATGCAGCGTTATACAGAGTCCCAAAACATTACTATAATCACATATTAAGCGTTGGACTGCCCCATGTGGTTAAACACCTAATATTCCAAAAATGTTCGTTACAGCCAAACTATTAGAGACACAGTGTTCATATTGTACATGCAGGGTTTTACAGAGGCCCAAAGGATTAATATAGTCACTTATTAAGCGATGTACTGCTACATGTGGTCGAACACCTAATATTCCAAAAATGACAGTAACAGCCAAACATTAAGAGGCAGAGAGTTCATACTGTATATGCAGCGTTATACAGTGTCCCAAAACATTACTATAATCACATGTTAAGCGTTGGACTGCAACATGTAGTTGAACACCTAATATTCCAAATGAGTCAGTTACAGCCAAACTATAAGAGACACAGGGTTCATACTGTATATGCAGCGTTATACAGAGGCCCAAAGCATTACTTTAACCACATATTAAGCGTTGGACTGCCCCATGTGGTTGAACACCTAATATTCCAAAAATGTCCGTTACAGCCAAACTATTATAGACACAGTGTTCATATTGTATATGCAGCGTTTTACAGAGGCCCAAAGCATTAATATAGTCACTTATTAAGCGTTGGACTGCCCTATGTGGTTGAACACCTAATATTCCAAAAATGTCCGTTACAGCCAAACTATTAGAGACACAGTGTTCATATGGTACATGCAGGGTTTTACAGAGGCCCATAGCATTACTTTAACCACATATTAAGCGTTGGACTGCCCCATGTGGTTGAACACCTAATATTTCAAAAATGTCCGTTACAGCCGAACTATTAGAGACACAGTGTTCATATTGTATATGCAGCGCTATACAGAGTCCCTATGCATTAATATAATCACATATTAAGCGTTAGACTGCTCCATCTGGTTAAACACCTAATATTCCAAAAATGTCCGTTACAGCCAAACTATTAGAGACACAGTGTTCATATTGTACTTGCAGGGTTTTACAGAGGCCCAAAGCATTAATATAGTCACTTATTAAGCGTTGGACTGCAACATGTGGTCGAACACCTAATATTACAAAAATGTCAGTTATAGCCAGACTATTAGGGACACTGTGTTCATATTGTATATGCAGCGTTTTACAAAGGCCCAAAGCATTAAGATAGTCACTTATTAAGCGTTGGACTGCCCCATGCGGTTGAACACCTATTATTCCAAAAATGTCCGTTACAGCCAAACTATAAGAGGCACAGAGTTCATACTGTATATGCAGCGTTATACAGAGTCCCAAAGCATTACTTTAACCACATATTAAGCTTTGCACTGCTCCATGTGGTTGAACACCTAATATTCCAAAAATGTCCGTTACAGCCAAACTATTAGAGACACAGTGTTCATATTGTACATGCAGGGTTTTACAGAGGCCCAAAGCATTAATATAGTCACTTATTAAGCGATGAACTGCTACATGTGGTCGAACACCTAATATTCCAAAAATGACAGTAACAGCCAAACATTAAGAGGCAGAGAGTTCATACTGTATATGCAGCGTTATACAGAGTCCCAAAACATTACTATAATCACATGTTAAGCGTTGGACTGCCCCATGTGGTTGAACACCTAATATTCCAAAAATGTCCGTTACAGCCAAACTATTATAGACACAGTGTTCATATTGTATATGCAGCGTTTTACAGAGGCCCAAAGCATTAATATAGTCACTTATTAAGCGTTGGACTGCCCTATGTGGTTGAACACCTAATATTCCAAAAATGTCCGTTACAGCCAAACTATTAGAGATACAGTGTTCATATTGTGTATGCAGCGTTATACAGAGTCCCAAAACATTACTATAATCACATATTAAGCGTTGGACTGCCCCATGTGGTTGAACACCTAATATTCCAAAAATGTCCGTTACAGCCAAACTATTAGAGACACAGTGTTCATATTGTACTTGCAGGGTTTTACAGAGGCCCAAAGCATTAATATAGTCATTTATTAAGCGTTGGACTGCAACATGTGGTTGAACTCCTAATATTCCAAAAATGTCAGTAACAGCCAAACTATAAGAGTCAGAGAGTTCAAACTGTATATGCAGCGTTATACAGAGTCCCAAAGCATTAATATATTCACTTATTAAGCGTTGGACTGCAATATGTGGTCGAACACCTAATATTTCAAAAATGTCCGTTACAGCCAAACTATTAGAGACACAGTGTTCATATTTTATTTGCAGGGTTTTACAGAGGCCCAAAGCATTAATATAGTCACTTATTAAGCGTTGGACTGCAATATGTGGTCGAACACCTAATATTCCAAAAATGCCCGTTACAGCCAAACTATTAGAGACACAGTGTTCATATTTTATTTGCAGGGTTTTACAGAGGCCCAAAGCATTAATATAGTCACTTATTAAGCGTTGGACTGCAATATGTGGTCGAACACCTAATATTCCAAAAATGCCCGTTACAGCAAAACTATTAGAGACACAGTGTTCATATTTTATATGCAGGGTTTTACAGAGGCCCAAAGCATTAATATATTCACTTATTAAGCGTTGGACTACAATATGTGGTCGAACACCTAATATTCCAAAAATGCCCGTTACAGCAAAACTATTAGAGACACAGTGTTCATATTTTATATGCAGGGTTTTACAGAGGCCCAAAGCATCAATATAGTCACTTATTAAGCGATGGACTGCAACATGTGGCCGAACACCTAATATTCCAAAAATGTCAGTTACAGCCAAACTATTGGAGACACAGTGTTCATATTTTATATGCAGGGTTTTGCAGAGGCCCAAAGCATTAATATAGTCACTTATTAAGCGATGGACTGCAACATGTGGCCGAACACCTAATATTTCAAAAATGTCCGTTACAGCCATACTATAAGAGGCATAAAGTTCATATTGTATATGCAGCGTTTAACAGAGGCCCAAAGCATTACTTTAACCACATACTAAGCGTTGGACTGCCCCATGTGGTTGAACACCTAATATTCCAAAAATGTCCGTTACAGCCAAACTATTATAGACACAGTGTTCATATTGTATATGCAGCGTTTTACAGAGGCCCAAAGCATTAATATAGTCACTTATTAAGCGTTGGACTGCACTATGTGGTTGAACACCTAATATTCCAAAAATGTCCGTTACAGCCAAACTATTAGAGGCACAGTGTTCATATTGTGTATGCAGCGTTATACAGAGTCCCAAAACATTACTATAATCACATATTAAGCGTTGGACTGCCCCATGTGGTTAAACACCTAATATTCCAAAAATGTTCGTTACAGCCAAACTATTAGAGACACAGTGTTCATATTGTACATGCAGGGTTTTACAGAGGCCCAAAGGATTAATATAGTCACTTATTAAGCGATGTACTGCTACATGTGGTCGAACACCTAATATTCCAAAAATGACAGTAACAGCCAAACATTAAGAGGCAGAGAGTTCATACTGTATATGCAGCGTTATACAGTGTCCCAAAACATTACTATAATCACATGTTAAGCGTTGGACTGCAACATGTAGTTGAACACCTAATATTCCAAATGAGTCAGTTACAGCCAAACTATAAGAGACACAGGGTTCATACTGTATATGCAGCGTTATACAGAGGCCCAAAGCATTACTTTAACCACATATTAAGCGTTGGACTGCCCCATGTGGTTGAACACCTAATATTCCAAAAATGTCCGTTACAGCCAAACTATTATAGACACAGTGTTCATATTGTATATGCAGCGTTTTACAGAGGCCCAAAGCATTAATATAGTCACTTATTAAGCGTTGGACTGCCCTATGTGGTTGAACACCTAATATTCCAAAAATGTCCGTTACAGCCAAACTATTAGAGACACAGTGTTCATATGGTACATGCAGGGTTTTACAGAGGCCCATAGCATTACTTTAACCACATATTAAGCGTTGGACTGCCCCATGTGGTTGAACACCTAATATTTCAAAAATGTCCGTTACAGCCGAACTATTAGAGACACAGTGTTCATATTGTATATGCAGCGCTATACAGAGTCCCTATGCATTAATATAATCACATATTAAGCGTTAGACTGCTCCATCTGGTTGAACACCTAATAGTCCAAAATTGTCCGTTACAGCCAAACTATTAGAGACACAGTGTTCATATTGTACTTGCAGGGTTTTACAGAGGCCCAAAGCATTAATATAGTCACTTATTAAGCGTTGGACTGCAACATGTGGTCGAACACCTAATATTACAAAAATGTCAGTTATAGCCAGACTATTAGAGACACTGTGTTCATATTGTATATGCAGCGTTTTACAAAGGCCCAAAGCATTAAGATAGTCACTTATTAAGCGTTGGACTGCCCCATGCGGTTGAACACCTATTATTCCAAAAATGTCCGTTACAGCCAAACTATAAGAGGCACAGAGTTCATACTGTATATGCAGCGTTATACAGAGTCCCAAAGCATTACTTTAACCACATATTAAGCTTTGCACTGCTCCATGTGGTTGAACACCTAATATTCCAAAAATGTCCGTTACAGCCAAACTATTAGAGACACAGTGTTCATATTGTACATGCAGGGTTTTACAGAGGCCCAAAGCATTAATATAGTCACTTATTAAGCGATGAACTGCTACATGTGGTCGAACACCTAATATTCCAAAAATGACAGTAACAGCCAAACATTAAGAGGCAGAGAGTTCATACTGTATATGCAGCGTTATACAGAGTCCCAAAACATTACTATAATCACATGTTAAGCGTTGGACTGCCCCATGTGGTTGAACACCTAATATTCCAAAAATGTCCGTTACAGCCAAACTATTATAGACACAGTGTTCATATTGTATATGCAGCGTTTTACAGAGGCCCAAAGCATTAATATAGTCACTTATTAAGCGTTGGACTGCCCTATGTGGTTGAACACCTAATATTCCAAAAATGTCCGTTACAGCCAAACTATTAGAGACACAGTGTTCATATTGTGTATGCAGCGTTATACAGAGTCCCAAAACATTACTATAATCACATATTAAGCGTTGGACTGCCCCATGTGGTTGAACACCTAATATTCCAAAAATGTCCGTTACAGCCAAACTATTAGAGACACAGTGTTCATATTGTACTTGCAGGGTTTTACAGAGGCCCAAAGCATTAATATAGTCATTTATTAAGCGTTGGACTGCAACATGTGGTTGAACTCCTAATATTCCAAAAATGTCAGTAACAGCCAAACTATAAGAGTCAGAGAGTTCAAACTGTATATGCAGCGTTATACAGAGTCCCAAAGCATTAATATATTCACTTATTAAGCGTTGGACTGCAATATGTGGTTGAACACCTAATATTTCAAAAATGTCCGTTACAGCCAAACTATTAGAGACACAGTGTTCATATTTTATTTGCAGGGTTTTACAGAGGCCCAAAGCATTAATATAGTCACTTATTAAGCGTTGGACTGCAATATGTGGTCGAACACCTAATATTCCAAAAATGCCCGTTACAGCCAAACTATTAGAGACACAGTGTTCATATTTTATTTGCAGGGTTTTACAGAGGCCCAAAGCATTAATATAGTCACTTATTAAGCGTTGGACTGCAATATGTGGTCGAACACCTAATATTCCAAAAATGCCCGTTGCAGCAAAACTATTAGAGACACAGTGTTCATATTTTATATGCAGGGTTTTACAGAGGCCCAAAGCATTAATATATTCACTTATTAAGCGTTGGACTGCAATATGTGGTCGAACACCTAATATTCCAAAAATGCCCGTTACAGCAAAACTATTAGAGACACAGTGTTCATATTTTATATGCAGGGTTTTACAGAGGCCCAAAGCATCAATATAGTCACTTATTAAGCGATGGACTGCAACATGTGGCCGAACACCTAATATTCCAAAAATGTCAGTTACAGCCAAACTATTGGAGACACAGTGTTCATATTTTATATGCAGGGTTTTGCAGAGGCCCAAAGCATTAATATAGTCACTTATTAAGCGATGGACTGCAACATGTGGCCGAACACCTAATATTTCAAAAATGTCCGTTACAGCCATACTATAAGAGGCATAAAATTCATATTGTATATGCAGCGTTAAACAGAGGCCCAAAGCATTACTTTAACCACATACTAAGCGTTGGACTGCCCCATGTGGTTGAACACCTAATATTCCAAAAATGTCCGTTACAGCCAAACTATTATAGACACAGTGTTCATATTGTATATGCAGCGTTTTACAGAGGCCCAAAGCATTAATATAGTCACTTATTAAGCGTTGGACTGCACTATGTGGTTGAACACCTAATATTCCAAAAATGTCCGTTACAGCCAAACTATTAGAGGCACAGTGTTCATATTGTGTATGCAGCGTTATACAGAGTCCCAAAACATTACTATAATCACATATTAAGCGTTGGACTGCCCCATGTGGTTAAACACCTAATATTCCAAAAATGTTCGTTACAGCCAAACTATTAGAGACACAGTGTTCATATTGTACATGCAGGGTTTTACAGAGGCCCAAAGGATTAATATAGTCACTTATTAAGCGATGTACTGCTACATGTGGTCGAACACCTAATATTCCAAAAATGACAGTAACAGCCAAACATTAAGAGGCAGAGAGTTCATACTGTATATGCAGCGTTATACAGTGTCCCAAAACATTACTATAATCACATGTTAAGCGTTGGACTGCAACATGTAGTTGAACACCTAATATTCCAAATGAGTCAGTTACAGCCAAACTATAAGAGACACAGGGTTCATACTGTATATGCAGCGTTATACAGAGGCCCAAAGCATTACTTTAACCACATATTAAGCGTTGGACTGCCCCATGTGGTTGAACACCTAATATTCCAAAAATGTCCGTTACAGCCAAACTATTATAGACACAGTGTTCATATTGTATATGCAGCGTTTTACAGAGGCCCAAAGCATTAATATAGTCACTTATTAAGCGTTGGACTGCCCTATGTGGTTGAACACCTAATATTCCAAAAATGTCCGTTACAGCCAAACTATTAGAGACACAGTGTTCATATGGTACATGCAGGGTTTTACAGAGGCCCATAGCATTACTTTAACCACATATTAAGCGTTGGACTGCCCCATGTGGTTGAACACCTAATATTTCAAAAATGTCCGTTACAGCCGAACTATTAGAGACACAGTGTTCATATTGTATATGCAGCGCTATACAGAGTCCCTATGCATTAATATAATCACATATTAAGCGTTAGACTGCTCCATCTGGTTGAACACCTAATATTCCAAAAATGTCCGTTACAGCCAAACTATTAGAGACACAGTGTTCATATTGTACTTGCAGGGTTTTACAGAGGCCCAAAGCATTAATATAGTCACTTATTAAGCGTTGGACTGCAACATGTGGTCGAACACCTAATATTACAAAAATGTCAGTTATAGCCAGACTATTAGAGACACTGTGTTCATATTGTATATGCAGCGTTTTACAAAGGCCCAAAGCATTATGATAGTCACTTATTAAGCGTTGGACTGCCCCATGCGGTTGAACACCTATTATTCCAAAAATGTCCGTTACAGCCAAACTATAAGAGGCACAGAGTTCATACTGTATATGCAGCGTTATACAGAGTCCCAAAGCATTACTTTAACCACATATTAAGCTTTGCACTGCTCCATGTGGTTGAACACCTAATATTCCAAAAATGTCCGTTACAGCCAAACTATTAGAGACACAGTGTTCATATTGTACATGCAGGGTTTTACAGAGGCCCAAAGCATTAATATAGTCATTTATTAAGCGTTGGACTGCAACATGTGGTTGAACTCCTAATATTCCAAAAATGTCAGTAACAGCCAAACTATAAGAGTCAGAGAGTTCATACTGTATATGCAGCGTTATACAGAGTCCCAAAGCATTAATATAATCACATATTAAGCGTTGGACTGCTCCATGTGGTTGAAGACCTAATATTTAAAAAATGTCCGTTACAGCCTAACTATTAGTAGCACAGTGCTCATATTGTATATGCAGCGCTGTACAGAGTCCCTATGCATTAATATAATCACATATTAAGCGTTGGACTGCTCCATCAGGTTGAACACCTAATATTCCAAAAATGTCCGTTACAGCCGAACTATTAGAGACACAGTGTTCATATTTTATATGCAGGGTTTTACAGAGGCCCAAAGCATCAATATAGTCACTTATTAAGCGATGGACTGCAACATGTGGCCGAACACCTAATATTCCAAAAATGTCCGTTACAGCAAAACTGTTAGAGACAAAGTGTTCATATTGTACATGCAGGGTTTTACAGAGGGCCAAAGCACTAATATAGTCACATATTAAGCGTTGGACTGCAACATGTGGTGGAACACCTAATATTCCAAAAATGTCAGTTACAGCCAAACTATTAGAGACACAGTGTTCATATTTTATATGCAGGGTTTTGCAGAGGCCCAAAGCATTAATATAGTCACTTATTAAGCGATGGACTGCAACATGTGGCCGAACACCTAATATTCCAAAAATGTCCGTTACAGCCATACTATAAGAGGCATAAAGTTCATATTGTATATGCAGCGTTAAACAGAGGCCCAAAGCATTACTTTAACCACATACTAAGCGTTGGACTGCCCCATGTGGTTGAACACCTAATATTCCAAAAATGTCCGTTACAGCCAAACTATTATAGACACAGTGTTCATATTGTATATGCAGCGTTTTACAGAGGCCCAAAGCATTAATATAGTCACTTATTAAGCGTTGGACTGCCCTATGTGGTTGAACACCTAATATTCCAAAAATGTCCGTTACAGCCAAACTATTAGAGACACAGTGCTCATATTGTGTATGCAGCGTTATACAGAGTCCCAAAACATTACTATAATCACATATTAAGCGTTGGACTGCCCCATGTGGTTGAACACCTAATATTCCAAAAATGTCCGTTACAGCCAAACTATTAGAGACACAGTGTTCATATTGTACTTGCAGGGTTTTACAGAGGCCCAAAGCATTAATATAGTCATTTATTAAGCGTTGGACTGCAACATGTGGTTGAACTCCTAATATTCCAAAAATGTCAGTAACAGCCAAACTATAAGAGTCAGAGAGTTCAAACTGTATATGCAGCGTTATACAGAGTCCCAAAGCATTAATATATTCACTTATTAAGCGTTGGACTGCAATATGTGGTCGAACACCTAATATTTCAAAAATGTCCGTTACAGCCAAACTATTAGAGACACAGTGTTCATATTTTATTTGCAGGGTTTTACAGAGGCCCAAAGCATTAATATAGTCACTTATTAAGCGTTGGACTGCAATATGTGGTCGAACACCTAATATTCCAAAAATGCCCGTTACAGCCAAACTATTAGAGACACAGTGTTCATATTTTATTTGCAGGGTTTTACAGAGGCCCAAAGCATTAATATAGTCACTTATTAAGCGTTGGACTGCAATATGTGGTCGAACACCTAATATTCCAAAAATGCCCGTTGCAGCAAAACTATTAGAGACACAGTGTTCATATTTTATATGCAGGGTTTTACAGAGGCCCAAAGCATTAATATATTCACTTATTAAGCGTTGGACTGCAATATGTGGTCGAACACCTAATATTCCAAAAATGCCCGTTACAGCAAAACTATTAGAGACACAGTGTTCATATTTTATATGCAGGGTTTTACAGAGGCCCAAAGCATCAATATAGTCACTTATTAAGCGATGGACTGCAACATGTGGCCGAACACCTAATATTCCAAAAATGTCAGTTACAGCCAAACTATTGGAGACACAGTGTTCATATTTTATATGCAGGGTTTTGCAGAGGCCCAAAGCATTAATATAGTCACTTATTAAGCGATGGACTGCAACATGTGGCCGAACACCTAATATTTCAAAAATGTCCGTTACAGCCATACTATAAGAGGCATAAAATTCATATTGTATATGCAGCGTTAAACAGAGGCCCAAAGCATTACTTTAACCACATACTAAGCGTTGGACTGCCCCATGTGGTTGAACACCTAATATTCCAAAAATGTCCGTTACAGCCAAACTATTATAGACACAGTGTTCATATTGTATATGCAGCGTTTTACAGAGGCCCAAAGCATTAATATAGTCACTTATTAAGCGTTGGACTGCACTATGTGGTTGAACACCTAATATTCCAAAAATGTCCGTTACAGCCAAACTATTAGAGGCACAGTGTTCATATTGTGTATGCAGCGTTATACAGAGTCCCAAAACATTACTATAATCACATATTAAGCGTTGGACTGCCCCATGTGGTTAAACACCTAATATTCCAAAAATGTTCGTTACAGCCAAACTATTAGAGACACAGTGTTCATATTGTACATGCAGGGTTTTACAGAGGCCCAAAGGATTAATATAGTCACTTATTAAGCGATGTACTGCTACATGTGGTCGAACACCTAATATTCCAAAAATGACAGTAACAGCCAAACATTAAGAGGCAGAGAGTTCATACTGTATATGCAGCGTTATACAGTGTCCCAAAACATTACTATAATCACATGTTAAGCGTTGGACTGCAACATGTAGTTGAACACCTAATATTCCAAATGAGTCAGTTACAGCCAAACTATAAGAGACACAGGGTTCATACTGTATATGCAGCGTTATACAGAGGCCCAAAGCATTACTTTAACCACATATTAAGCGTTGGACTGCCCCATGTGGTTGAACACCTAATATTCCAAAAATGTCCGTTACAGCCAAACTATTATAGACACAGTGTTCATATTGTATATGCAGCGTTTTACAGAGGCCCAAAGCATTAATATAGTCACTTATTAAGCGTTGGACTGCCCTATGTGGTTGAACACCTAATATTCCAAAAATGTCCGTTACAGCCAAACTATTAGAGACACAGTGTTCATATGGTACATGCAGGGTTTTACAGAGGCCCATAGCATTACTTTAACCACATATTAAGCGTTGGACTGCCCCATGTGGTTGAACACCTAATATTTCAAAAATGTCCGTTACAGCCGAACTATTAGAGACACAGTGTTCATATTGTATATGCAGCGCTATACAGAGTCCCTATGCATTAATATAATCACATATTAAGCGTTAGACTGCTCCATCTGGTTGAACACCTAATATTCCAAAAATGTCCGTTACAGCCAAACTATTAGAGACACAGTGTTCATATTGTACTTGCAGGGTTTTACAGAGGCCCAAAGCATTAATATAGTCACTTATTAAGCGTTGGACTGCAACATGTGGTCGAACACCTAATATTACAAAAATGTCAGTTATAGCCAGACTATTAGAGACACTGTGTTCATATTGTATATGCAGCGTTTTACAAAGGCCCAAAGCATTATGATAGTCACTTATTAAGCGTTGGACTGCCCCATGCGGTTGAACACCTATTATTCCAAAAATGTCCGTTACAGCCAAACTATAAGAGGCACAGAGTTCATACTGTATATGCAGCGTTATACAGAGTCCCAAAGCATTACTTTAACCACATATTAAGCTTTGCACTGCTCCATGTGGTTGAACACCTAATATTCCAAAAATGTCCGTTACAGCCAAACTATTAGAGACACAGTGTTCATATTGTACATGCAGGGTTTTACAGAGGCCCAAAGCATTAATATAGTCATTTATTAAGCGTTGGACTGCAACATGTGGTTGAACTCCTAATATTCCAAAAATGTCAGTAACAGCCAAACTATAAGAGTCAGAGAGTTCATACTGTATATGCAGCGTTATACAGAGTCCCAAAGCATTAATATAATCACATATTAAGCGTTGGACTGCTCCATGTGGTTGAAGACCTAATATTTAAAAAATGTCCGTTACAGCCTAACTATTAGTAGCACAGTGCTCATATTGTATATGCAGCGCTGTACAGAGTCCCTATGCATTAATATAATCACATATTAAGCGTTGGACTGCTCCATCAGGTTGAACACCTAATATTCCAAAAATGTCCGTTACAGCCGAACTATTAGAGACACAGTGTTCATATTTTATATGCAGGGTTTTACAGAGGCCCAAAGCATCAATATAGTCACTTATTAAGCGATGGACTGCAACATGTGGCCGAACACCTAATATTCCAAAAATGTCCGTTACAGCAAAACTGTTAGAGACAAAGTGTTCATATTGTACATGCAGGGTTTTACAGAGGGCCAAAGCACTAATATAGTCACATATTAAGCGTTGGACTGCAACATGTGGTGGAACACCTAATATTCCAAAAATGTCAGTTACAGCCAAACTATTAGAGACACAGTGTTCATATTTTATATGCAGGGTTTTGCAGAGGCCCAAAGCATTAATATAGTCACTTATTAAGCGATGGACTGCAACATGTGGCCGAACACCTAATATTCCAAAAATGTCCGTTACAGCCATACTATAAGAGGCATAAAGTTCATATTGTATATGCAGCGTTAAACAGAGGCCCAAAGCATTACTTTAACCACATACTAAGCGTTGGACTGCCCCATGTGGTTGAACACCTAATATTCCAAAAATGTCCGTTACAGCCAAACTATTATAGACACAGTGTTCATATTGTATATGCAGCGTTTTACAGAGGCCCAAAGCATTAATATAGTCACTTATTAAGCGTTGGACTGCCCTATGTGGTTGAACACCTAATATTCCAAAAATGTCCGTTACAGCCAAACTATTAGAGACACAGTGTTCATATTGTGTATGCAGCGTTATACAGAGTCCCAAAACATTACTATAATCACATATTAAGCGTTGGACTGCCCCATGTGGTTGAACACCTAATATTCCAAAAATGTCCGTTACAGCCAAACTATTAGAGACACAGTGTTCATATTGTACTTGCAGGGTTTTACAGAGGCCCAAAGCATTAATATAGTCATTTATTAAGCGTTGGACTGCAACATGTGGTTGAACTCCTAATATTCCAAAAATGTCAGTAACAGCCAAACTATAAGAGTCAGAGAGTTCAAACTGTATATGCAGCGTTATACAGAGTCCCAAAGCATTAATATATTCACTTATTAAGCGTTGGACTGCAATATGTGGTCGAACACCTAATATTTCAAAAATGTCCGTTACAGCCAAACTATTAGAGACACAGTGTTCATATTTTATTTGCAGGGTTTTACAGAGGCCCAAAGCATTAATATAGTCACTTATTAAGCGTTGGACTGCAATATGTGGTCGAACACCTAATATTCCAAAAATGCCCGTTACAGCCAAACTATTAGAGACACAGTGTTCATATTTTATTTGCAGGGTTTTACAGAGGCCCAAAGCATTAATATAGTCACTTATTAAGCGTTGGACTGCAATATGTGGTCGAACACCTAATATTCCAAAAATGCCCGTTGCAGCAAAACTATTAGAGACACAGTGTTCATATTTTATATGCAGGGTTTTACAGAGGCCCAAAGCATTAATATATTCACTTATTAAGCGTTGGACTGCAATATGTGGTCGAACACCTAATATTCCAAAAATGCCCGTTACAGCAAAACTATTAGAGACACAGTGTTCATATTTTATATGCAGGGTTTTACAGAGGCCCAAAGCATCAATATAGTCACTTATTAAGCGATGGACTGCAACATGTGGCCGAACACCTAATATTCCAAAAATGTCAGTTACAGCCAAACTATTGGAGACACAGTGTTCATATTTTATATGCAGGGTTTTGCAGAGGCCCAAAGCATTAATATAGTCACTTATTAAGCGATGGACTGCAACATGTGGCCGAACACCTAATATTTCAAAAATGTCCGTTACAGCCATACTATAAGAGGCATAAAATTCATATTGTATATGCAGCGTTAAACAGAGGCCCAAAGCATTACTTTAACCACATACTAAGCGTTGGACTGCCCCATGTGGTTGAACACCTAATATTCCAAAAATGTCCGTTACAGCCAAACTATTATAGACACAGTGTTCATATTGTATATGCAGCGTTTTACAGAGGCCCAAAGCATTAATATAGTCACTTATTAAGCGTTGGACTGCACTATGTGGTTGAACACCTAATATTCCAAAAATGTCCGTTACAGCCAAACTATTAGAGGCACAGTGTTCATATTGTGTATGCAGCGTTATACAGAGTCCCAAAACATTACTATAATCACATATTAAGCGTTGGACTGCCCCATGTGGTTAAACACCTAATATTCCAAAAATGTTCGTTACAGCCAAACTATTAGAGACACAGTGTTCATATTGTACATGCAGGGTTTTACAGAGGCCCAAAGGATTAATATAGTCACTTATTAAGCGATGTACTGCTACATGTGGTCGAACACCTAATATTCCAAAAATGACAGTAACAGCCAAACATTAAGAGGCAGAGAGTTCATACTGTATATGCAGCGTTATACAGTGTCCCAAAACATTACTATAATCACATGTTAAGCGTTGGACTGCAACATGTAGTTGAACACCTAATATTCCAAATGAGTCAGTTACAGCCAAACTATAAGAGACACAGGGTTCATACTGTATATGCAGCGTTATACAGAGGCCCAAAGCATTACTTTAACCACATATTAAGCGTTGGACTGCCCCATGTGGTTGAACACCTAATATTCCAAAAATGTCCGTTACAGCCAAACTATTATAGACACAGTGTTCATATTGTATATGCAGCGTTTTACAGAGGCCCAAAGCATTAATATAGTCACTTATTAAGCGTTGGACTGCCCTATGTGGTTGAACACCTAATATTCCAAAAATGTCCGTTACAGCCAAACTATTAGAGACACAGTGTTCATATGGTACATGCAGGGTTTTACAGAGGCCCATAGCATTACTTTAACCACATATTAAGCGTTGGACTGCCCCATGTGGTTGAACACCTAATATTTCAAAAATGTCCGTTACAGCCGAACTATTAGAGACACAGTGTTCATATTGTATATGCAGCGCTATACAGAGTCCCTATGCATTAATATAATCACATATTAAGCGTTAGACTGCTCCATCTGGTTGAACACCTAATATTCCAAAAATGTCCGTTACAGCCAAACTATTAGAGACACAGTGTTCATATTGTACTTGCAGGGTTTTACAGAGGCCCAAAGCATTAATATAGTCACTTATTAAGCGTTGGACTGCAACATGTGGTCGAACACCTAATATTACAAAAATGTCAGTTATAGCCAGACTATTAGAGACACTGTGTTCATATTGTATATGCAGCGTTTTACAAAGGCCCAAAGCATTAAGATAGTCACTTATTAAGCGTTGGACTGCCCCATGCGGTTGAACACCTATTATTCCAAAAATGTCCGTTACAGCCAAACTATAAGAGGCACAGAGTTCATACTGTATATGCAGCGTTATACAGAGTCCCAAAGCATTACTTTAACCACATATTAAGCTTTGCACTGCTCCATGTGGTTGAACACCTAATATTCCAAAAATGTCCGTTACAGCCAAACTATTAGAGACACAGTGTTCATATTGTACATGCAGGGTTTTACAGAGGCCCAAAGCATTAATATAGTCATTTATTAAGCGTTGGACTGCAACATGTGGTTGAACTCCTAATATTCCAAAAATGTCAGTAACAGCCAAACTATAAGAGTCAGAGAGTTCATACTGTATATGCAGCGTTATACAGAGTCCCAAAGCATTAATATAATCACATATTAAGCGTTGGACTGCTCCATGTGGTTGAAGACCTAATATTTAAAAAATGTCCGTTACAGCCTAACTATTAGTGGCACAGTGCTCATATTGTATATGCAGCGCTGTACAGAGTCCCTATGCATTAATATAATCACATATTAAGCGTTGGACTGCTCCATCAGGTTGAACACCTAATATTCCAAAAATGTCCGTTACAGCCGAACTATTAGAGACACAGTGTTCATATTTTATATGCAGGGTTTTACAGAGGCCCAAAGCATCAATATAGTCACTTATTAAGCGATGGACTGCAACATGTGGCCGAACACCTAATATTCCAAAAATGTCCGTTACAGCAAAACTGTTAGAGACAAAGTGTTCATATTGTACATGCAGGGTTTTACAGAGGGCCAAAGCACTAATATAGTCACATATTAAGCGTTGGACTGCAACATGTGGTGGAACACCTAATATTCCAAAAATGTCAGTTACAGCCAAACTATTAGAGACACAGTGTTCATATTTTATATGCAGGGTTTTGCAGAGGCCCAAAGCATTAATATAGTCACTTATTAAGCGATGGACTGCAACATGTGGCCGAACACCTAATATTCCAAAAATGTCCGTTACAGCCATACTATAAGAGGCATAAAGTTCATATTGTATATGCAGCGTTAAACAGAGGCCCAAAGCATTACTTTAACCACATACTAAGCGTTGGACTGCCCCATGTGGTTGAACACCTAATATTCCAAAAATGTCCGTTACAGCCAAACTATTATAGACACAGTGTTCATATTGTATATGCAGCGTTTTACAGAGGCCCAAAGCATTAATATAGTCACTTATTAAGCGTTGGACTGCCCTATGTGGTTGAACACCTAATATTCCAAAAATGTCCGTTACAGCCAAACTATTAGAGACACAGTGTTCATATTGTGTATGCAGCGTTATACAGAGTCCCAAAACATTACTATAATCACATATTAAGCGTTGGACTGCCCCATGTGGTTGAACACCTAATATTCCAAAAATGTTCGTTACAGCCAAACTATTAGAGACACAGTGTTCATATTGTACATGCAGGGTTTTACAGAGGCCCAAAGGATTAATATAGTCACTTATTAAGCGATGAACTGCTACATGTGGTCGAACACCTAATATTCCAAAAATGACAGTAACAGCCAAACATTAAGAGGCAGAGAGTTCATACTGTATATGCAGCGTTATACAGAGTCCCAAAACATTACTATAATCACATGTTAAGCGTTGGACTGCAACATGTAGTTGAATACCTAATATTCCAAATGAATCAGTTACAGCCAAACTATAAGAGACACAGGGTTCATACTGAATATGCAGCGTTATACAGAGGCCCAAAGCATTACTTTAACCACATATTAAGCGTTGGACTGCCCCATGTAGTTGAACACCTAATATTCCAAAAATGTCCGTTACAGCCAAACTATTATAGACTCAGTGTTCATAATGTATATGCAGCGTTTTACAGAGGCCCAAAGCATTAATATAGTCACTTATTAAGCGTTGGACTGCCCTATGTGGTTGAACACCTAATATTCCAAAAATGTCCGTTACAGCCAAACTATTAGAGACACAGTGTTCATATTGTGTATGCAGCGTTATACAGAGTCCCAAAACATTACTATAATCACATATTAAGCGTTGGACTGCCCCATGTGGTTGAACACCTAATATTCCAAAAATGTTCGTTACAGCCAAACTATTAGAGACACAGTGTTCATATTGTACATGCAGGATTTTACAGAGGCCCAAAGGATTAATATAGTCACTTATTAAGCGATGAACTGCTACATGTGGTCGAACACCTAATATTCCAAAAATGACAGTAACAGCCAAACATTAAGAGGCAGAGAGTTCATACTGTATATGCAGCGTTATACAGAGTCCCAAAACATTACTATAATCACATGTTAAGCGTTGGACTGCCCCATGTGGTTGAACACCTAATATTCCAAAAATGTCCGTTACAGCCAAACTATTATAGACACAGTGTTCATATTGTATATGCAGCGTTTTACAGAGGCCCAAAGCATTAATATAGTCACTTATTAAGCGTTGGACTGCCCTATGTGGTTGAACACCTAATATTCCAAAAATGTCCGTTACAGCCAAACTATTAGAGACACAGTGTTCATATTGTGTATGCAGCGTTATACAGAGTCCCAAAACATTACTATAATCACATATTAAGTGTTGGACTGCCCCATGTGGTTGAACACCTAATATTCCAAAAATGTCCGTTACAGCCAAACTATTAGAGACACAGTGTTCATATTGTACTTGCAGGGTTTTACAGAGGCCCAAAGCATTAATATGGTCATTTATTAAGCGTTGGACTGCAACATGTGGTTGAACTCCTAATATTCCAAAAATATCAGTAACAGCCAAACTATAAGAGTCAGAGAGTTCAAACTGTATATGCAGCGTTATACAGAGTCCCAAAGCATTAATATATTCACTTATTAAGCGTTGGACTGCAATATGTGGTCGAACACCTAATATTTCAAAAATGTCCGTTACAGCCAAACTATTAGAGACACAGTGTTCATATTTTATTTGCAGGGTTTTACAGAGGCCCAAAGCATTAATATAGTCACTTATTAAGCGTTGGACTGCAATATGTGGTCGAACACCTAATATTCCAAAAATGCCCGTTACAGCCAAACTATTAGAGACACAGTGTTCATATTTTATTTGCAGGGTTTTACAGAGGCCCAAAGCATTAATATAGTCACTTATTAAGCGTTGGACTGCAATATGTGGTCGAACACCTAATATTCCAAAAATGCCCGTTACAGCAAAACTATTAGAGACACAGTGTTCATATTTTATATGCAGGGTTTTACAGAGGCCCAAAGCATTAATATATTCACTTATTAAGCGTTGGACTGCAATATGTGGTCGAACACCTAATATTCCAAAAATGCCCGTTACAGCAAAACTATTAGAGACACAGTGTTCATATTTTATATGCAGGGTTTTACAGAGGCCCAAAGCATCAATATAGTCACTTATTAAGCGATGGACTGCAACATGTGGCCGAACACCTAATATTCCAAAAATGTCAGTTACAGCCAAACTATTGGAGACACAGTGTTCATATTTTATATGCAGGGTTTTGCGGAGGCCCAAAGCATTAATATAGACACTTATTAAGCGATGGACTGCAACATGTGGCCGAACACCTAATATTTCAAAAATGTCCGTTACAGCCATACTATAAGAGGCATAAAGTTCATATTGTATATGCAGCGTTAAACAGAGGCCCAAAGCATTACTTTAACCACATACTAAGCGTTGGACTGCCCCATGTGGTTGAACACCTAATATTCCAAAAATGTCCGTTACAGCCAAACTATTATAGACACAGTGTTCATATTGTATATGCAGCGTTTTACAGAGGCCCAAAGCATTAATATAGTCACTTATTAAGCGTTGGACTGCACTATGTGGTTGGACACCTAATATTCCAAAAATGTCCGTTACAGCCAAACTATTAGAGGCACAGTGTTCATATTGTGTATGCAGCGTTATACAGAGTCCCAAAACATTACTATAATCACATATTAAGCGTTGGACTGCCCCATGTGGTTAAACACCTAATATTCCAAAAATGTTCGTTACAGCCAAACTATTAGAGACACAGTGTTCATATTGTACATGCAGGGTTTTACAGAGGCCCAAAGGATTAATATAGTCACTTATTAAGCGATGTACTGCTACATGTGGTCGAACACCTAATATTCCAAAAATGTCCGTTACAGCCAAACTATTAGAGACACAGTGTTCATATGGTACATGCAGGGTTTTACAGAGGCCCATAGCATTACTTTAACCACATATTAAGCGTTGGACTGCCCCATGTGGTTGAACACCTAATATTTCAAAAATGTCCGTTACAGCCGAACTATTAGAGACACAGTGTTCATATTGTATATGCAGCGCTATACAGAGTCCCTATGCATTAATATAATCACATATTAAGCGTTAGACTGCTCCATCTGGTTGAACACCTAATATTCCAAAAATGTCCGTTACAGCCAAACTATTAGAGACACAGTGTTCATATTGTACTTGCAGGGTTTTACAGAGGCCCAAAGCATTAATATAGTCACTTATTAAGCGTTGGACTGCAACATGTGGTCGAACACCTAATATTACAAAAATGTCAGTTATAGCCAGACTATTAGAGGCACTGTGTTCATATTGTATATGCAGCGTTTTACAAAGGCCCAAAGCATTAAGATAGTCACTTATTAAGCGTTGGACTGCCCCATGCGGTTGAACACCTATTATTCCAAAAATGTCCGTTACAGCCAAACTATAAGAGGCACAGAGTTCATACTGTATATGCAGCGTTATACAGAGTCCCAAAGCATTACTTTAACCACATATTAAGCTTTGCACTGCTCCATGTGGTTGAACACCTAATATTCCAAAAATGTCCGTTACAGCCAAACTATTAGAGACACAGTGTTCATATTGTACATGCAGGGTTTTACAGAGGCCCAAAGCATTAATATAGTCATTTATTAAGCGTTGGACTGCAACATGTGGTTGAACTCCTAATATTCCAAAAATGTCAGTAACAGCCAAACTATAAGAGTCAGAGAGTTCATACTGTATATGCAGCGTTATACAGAGTCCCAAAGCATTAATATAATCACATATTAAGCGTTGGACTGCTCCATGTGGTTGAAGACCTAATATTTAAAAAATGTCCGTTACAGCCTAACTATTAGTGGCACAGTGCTCATATTGTATATGCAGCGCTGTACAGAGTCCCTATGCATTAATATAATCACATATTAAGCGTTGGACTGCTCCATCAGGTTGAACACCTAATATTCCAAAAATGTCCGTTACAGCCGAACTATTAGAGACACAGTGTTCATATTTTATATGCAGGGTTTTACAGAGGCCCAAAGCATCAATATAGTCACTTATTAAGCGATGGACTGCAACATGTGGCCGAACACCTAATATTCCAAAAATGTCCGTTACAGCAAAACTGTTAGAGACAAAGTGTTCATATTGTACATGCAGGGTTTTACAGAGGGCCAAAGCACTAATATAGTCACATATTAAGCGTTGGACTGCAACATGTGGTGGAACACCTAATATTCCAAAAATGTCAGTTACAGCCAAACTATTAGAGACACAGTGTTCATATTTTATATGCAGGGTTTTGCAGAGGTCCAAAGCATTAATATAGTCACTTATTAAGCGATGGACTGCAACATGTGGCCGAACACCTAATATTCCAAAAATGTCCGTTACAGCCATACTATAAGAGGCATAAAGTTCATATTGTATATGCAGCGTTAAACAGAGGCCCAAAGCATTACTTTAACCACATACTAAGCGTTGGACTGCCCCATGTGGTTGAACACCTAATATTCCAAATATGTCCGTTACAGCCAAACTATTATAGACACAGTGTTCATATTGTATATGCAGCGTTTTACAGAGGCCCAAAGCATTAATATAGTCACTTATTAAGCGTTGGACTGCCCTATGTGGTTGAACACCTAATATTCCAAAAATGTCCGTTACAGCCAAACTATTAGAGACACAGTGTTCATATTGTGTATGCAGCGTTATACAGAGTCCCAAAACATTACTATAATCACATATTAAGCGTTGGACTGCCCCATGTGGTTGAACACCTAATATTCCAAAAATGTTCGTTACAGCCAAACTATTAGAGACACAGTGTTCATATTGTACATGCAGGGTTTTACAGAGGCCCAAAGGATTAATATAGTCACTTATTAAGCGATGAACTGCTACATGTGGTCGAACACCTAATATTCCAAAAATGACAGTAACAGCCAAACATTAAGAGGCAGAGAGTTCATACTGTATATGCAGCGTTATACAGAGTCCCAAAACATTACTATAATCACATGTTAAGCGTTGGACTGCAACATGTAGTTGAATACCTAATATTCCAAATGAATCAGTTACAGCCAAACTATAAGAGACACAGGGTTCATACTGAATATGCAGCGTTATACAGAGGCCCAAAGCATTACTTTAACCACATATTAAGCGTTGGACTGCCCCATGTAGTTGAACACCTAATATTCCAAAAATGTCCGTTACAGCCAAACTATTATAGACTCAGTGTTCATAATGTATATGCAGCGTTTTACAGAGGCCCAAAGCATTAATATAGTCACTTATTAAGCGTTGGACTGCCCTATGTGGTTGAACACCTAATATTCCAAAAATGTCCGTTACAGCCAAACTATTAGAGACACAGTGTTCATATTGTGTATGCAGCGTTATACAGAGTCCCAAAACATTACTATAATCACATATTAAGCGTTGGACTGCCCCATGTGGTTGAACACCTAATATTCCAAAAATGTTCGTTACAGCCAAACTATTAGAGACACAGTGTTCATATTGTACATGCAGGATTTTACAGAGGCCCAAAGGATTAATATAGTCACTTATTAAGCGATGAACTGCTACATGTGGTCGAACACCTAATATTCCAAAAATGACAGTAACAGCCAAACATTAAGAGGCAGAGAGTTCATACTGTATATGCAGCGTTATACAGAGTCCCAAAACATTACTATAATCACATGTTAAGCGTTGGACTGCCCCATGTGGTTGAACACCTAATATTCCAAAAATGTCCGTTACAGCCAAACTATTATAGACACAGTGTTCATATTGTACATGCAGGATTTTACAGAGGCCCAAAGGATTAATATAGTCACTTATTAAGCGATGAACTGCTACATGTGGTCGAACACCTAATATTCCAAAAATGACAGTAACAGCCAAACATTAAGAGGCAGAGAGTTCATACTGTATATGCAGCGTTATACAGAGTCCCAAAACATTACTATAATCACATGTTAAGCGTTGGACTGCCCCATGTGGTTGAACACCTAATATTCCAAAAATGTCCGTTACAGCCAAACTATTATAGACACAGTGTTCATATTGTATATGCAGCGTTTTACAGAGGCCCAAAGCATTAATATAGTCACTTATTAAGCGTTGGACTGCCCTATGTGGTTGAACACCTAATATTCCAAAAATGTCCGTTACAGCCAAACTATTAGAGACACAGTGTTCATATTGTGTATGCAGCGTTATACAGAGTCCCAAAACATTACTATAATCACATATTAAGTGTTGGACTGCCCCATGTGGTTGAACACCTAATATTCCAAAAATGTCCGTTACAGCCAAACTATTAGAGACACAGTGTTCATATTGTACTTGCAGGGTTTTACAGAGGCCCAAAGCATTAATATGGTCATTTATTAAGCGTTGGACTGCAACATGTGGTTGAACTCCTAATATTCCAAAAATATCAGTAACAGCCAAACTATAAGAGTCAGAGAGTTCAAACTGTATATGCAGCGTTATACAGAGTCCCAAAGCATTAATATATTCACTTATTAAGCGTTGGACTGCAATATGTGGTCGAACACCTAATATTTCAAAAATGTCCGTTACAGCCAAACTATTAGAGACACAGTGTTCATATTTTATTTGCAGGGTTTTACAGAGGCCCAAAGCATTAATATAGTCACTTATTAAGCGTTGGACTGCAATATGTGGTCGAACACCTAATATTCCAAAAATGCCCGTTACAGCCAAACTATTAGAGACACAGTGTTCATATTTTATTTGCAGGGTTTTACAGAGGCCCAAAGCATTAATATAGTCACTTATTAAGCGTTGGACTGCAATATGTGGTCGAACACCTAATATTCCAAAAATGCCCGTTACAGCAAAACTATTAGAGACACAGTGTTCATATTTTATATGCAGGGTTTTACAGAGGCCCAAAGCATTAATATATTCACTTATTAAGCGTTGGACTGCAATATGTGGTCGAACACCTAATATTCCAAAAATGCCCGTTACAGCAAAACTATTAGAGACACAGTGTTCATATTTTATATGCAGGGTTTTACAGAGGCCCAAAGCATCAATATAGTCACTTATTAAGCGATGGACTGCAACATGTGGCCGAACACCTAATATTCCAAAAATGTCAGTTACAGCCAAACTATTGGAGACACAGTGTTCATATTTTATATGCAGGGTTTTGCGGAGGCCCAAAGCATTAATATAGTCACTTATTAAGCGATGGACTGCAACATGTGGCCGAACACCTAATATTTCAAAAATGTCCGTTACAGCCATACTATAAGAGGCATAAAGTTCATATTGTATATGCAGCGTTAAACAGAGGCCCAAAGCATTACTTTAACCACATACTAAGCGTTGGACTGCCCCATGTGGTTGAACACCTAATATTCCAAAAATGTCCGTTACAGCCAAACTATTATAGACACAGTGTTCATATTGTATATGCAGCGTTTTACAGAGGCCCAAAGCATTAATATAGTCACTTATTAAGCGTTGGACTGCACTATGTGGTTGGACACCTAATATTCCAAAAATGTCCGTTACAGCCAAACTATTAGAGACACAGTGTTCATATTGTGTATGCAGCGTTATACAGAGTCCCAAAACATTACTATAATCACATATTAAGCGTTGGACTGCCCCATGTGGTTGAACACCTAATATTCCAAAAATGTTCGTTACAGCCAAACTATTAGAGACACAGTGTTCATATTGTACATGCAGGATTTTACAGAGGCCCAAAGGATTAATATAGTCACTTATTAAGCGATGAACTGCTACATGTGGTCGAACACCTAATATTCCAAAAATGACAGTATCAGCCAAACATTAAGAGGCAGAGAGTTCATACTGTATATGCAGCGTTATACAGAGTCCCAAAACATTACTATAATCACATGTTAAGCGTTAGACTGCAACATGTAGTTGAACACCTAATATTCCAAATGAGTCAGTTACAGCCAAACTATAAGAGACACAGGGTTCATACTGTATATGCAGCGTTTTACAGAGGCCCAAAGCATTAATATAGTCACTTATTAAGCGTTGGACTGCCCTATGTGGTTGAACACCTAATATTCCAAAAATGTCCGTTACAGCCAAACTATTAGAGACACAGTGTTCATATTGTGTATGCAGCGTTATACAGAGTCCCAAAGCATTACTTTAACCACATATTAAGCGTTGGACTGCCCCATGAGGATGAACACCTAATATTCCAAAAATGTCCGTTACAGCCAAAATATTAGAGACACAGTGTTCATATTGTACATGCAGCGTTATACTGAGTCCCAAAGCATTAATATAGTCACTTATTAAGCGTTGGACTGCAACATGTGGTCGAACACCTAATATTCCAAAAATGTCCATTACAGCCAAACTATTAGAGACACAGTGTTCATATGGTACATGCAGGGTTTTACAGAGGCCCATAGCATTACTTTAACCACATATTAAGCGTTGGACTGCCCCATGTGGTTGAACACCTAATATTTCAAAAATGTCCGTTACAGCCGAACAATTAGAGACACAGTGTTCATATTGTATATGCAGCGCTATACAGAGTCCCTATGCATTAATATAATCACATATTAAGCGTTAGACTGCTCCATCTGGTTGAACACCTAATATTCCAAAAATGTCCGTTACAGCCAAACTATTAGAGACACAGTGTTCATATTGTACTTGCAGGGTTTTACAGAGGCCCAAAGCATTAATATAGTCATTTATTAAGCGTTGGACTGCAACATGTGGTTGAACACCTAATATTCCAAAAATGTCCGTTACAGCCAAACTATTATAGACACAGTGTTCATATTGTATATGCAGCGTTTTACAGAGGCCCAAAGCATTAATATAGTCACTTATTAAGCGTTGGACTGCCCTATGTGGTTGAACACCTAATATTCCAAAAATGTTCGTTACAGCCAAACTATTAGAGACACAGTGTTCATATTGTACATGCAGGATTTTACAGAGGCCCAAAGGATTAATATAGTCACTTATTAAGCGATGAACTGCTACATGTGGTCGAACACCTAATATTCCAAAAATGACAGTAACAGCCAAACATTAAGAGGCAGAGAGTTCATACTGTATATGCAGCGTTATACAGAGTCCCAAAACATTACTATAATCACATGTTAAGCGTTGGACTGCCCCATGTGGTTGAACACCTAATATTCCAAAAATGTCCGTTACAGCCAAACTATTATAGACACAGTGTTCATATTGTATATGCAGCGTTTTACAGAGGCATAAAGCATTAATATAGTCACTTATTAAGCGTTGGACTGCCCTATGTGGTTGAACACCTAATATTCCAAAAATGTCCGTTACAGCCAAACTATTAGAGACACAGTGTTCATATTGTGTATGCAGCGTTATACAGAGTCCCAAAACATTACTATAATCACATATTAAGCGTTGGACTGCCCCATGTGGTTGAACACCTAATATTCCAAAAATGTCCGTTACAGCCAAACTATTAGAGACACAGTGTTCATATTGTACTTGCAGGGTTTTACCGAGGCCCAAAGCATTAATATAGTCATTTATTAAGCGTTGGACTGCAACATGTGGTTGAACTCCTAATATTCCAAAAATGTCAGTAACAGCCAAACTATAAGAGTCAGAGAGTTCAAACTGTATATGCAGCGTTATACAGAGTCCCAAAGCATTAATATATTCACTTATTAAGCGTTGGACTGCAATATGTGGTCGAACACCTAATATTTCAAAAATGTCCGTTACAGCCAAACTATTAGAGACACAGTGTTCATATTTTATTTGCAGGGTTTTACAGAGGCCCAAAGCATTAATATAGTCACTTATTAAGCGTTGGACTGCAATATGTGGTCGAACACCTAATATTCCAAAAATGCCCGTTACAGCCAAACTATTAGAGACACAGTGTTCATATTTTATTTGCAGGGTTTTACAGAGGCCCAAAGCATTAATATAGTCACTTATTAAGCGTTGGACTGCAATATGTGGTCGAACACCTAATATTCCAAAAATGCCCGTTACAGCAAAACTATTAGAGACACAGTGTTCATATTTTATATGCAGGGTTTTACAGAGGCCCAAAGCATTAATATATTCACTTATTAAGCGTTGGACTGCAATATGTGGTCGAACACCTAATATTCCAAAAATGCCCGTTACAGCAAAACTATTAGAGACACAGTGTTCATATTTTATATGCAGGGTTTTACAGAGGCCCAAAGCATCAATATAGTCACTTATTAAGCGATGGACTGCAACATGTGGCCGAACACCTAATATTCCAAAAATGTCAGTTACAGCCAAACTATTGGAGACACAGTGTTCATATTTTATATGCAGGGTTTTGCAGAGGCCCAAAGCATTAATATAGTCACTTATTAAGCGATGGACTGCAACATGTGGCCGAACACCTAATATTTCAAAAATGTCCGTTACAGCCATACTATAAGAGGCATAAAGTTCATATTGTATATGCAGCGTTAAACAGAGGCCCAAAGCATTACTTTAACCACATACTAAGCGTTGGACTGCCCCATGTGGTTGAACACCTAATATTCCAAAAATGTCCGTTACAGCCAAACTATTATAGACACAGTGTTCATATTGTATATGCAGCGTTTTACAGAGGCCCAAAGCATTAATATAGTCACTTATTAAGCGTTGGACTGCCCTATGTGGTTGAACACCTAATATTCCAAAAATGTCCGTTACAGCCAAACTATTAGAGGCACAGTGTTCATATTGTGTATGCAGCGTTATACAGAGTCCCAAAACATTACTATAATCACATATTAAGCGTTGGACTGCCCCATGTGGTTAAACACCTAATATTCCAAAAATGTTCGTTACAGCCAAACTATTAGAGACACAGTGTTCATATTGTACATGCAGGGTTTTACAGAGGCCCAAAGGATTAATATAGTCACTTATTAAGCGATGTACTGCTACATGTGGTCGAACACCTAATATTCCAAAAATGACAGTAACAGCCAAACATCAAGAGGCAGAGAGTTCATACTGTATATGCAGCGTTATACAGTGTCCCAAAACATTACTATAATCACATGTTAAGCGTTGGACTGCAACATGTAGTTGAACACCTAATATTCCAAATGAGTCAGTTACAGCCAAACTATAAGAGACACAGGGTTCATACTGTATATGCAGCGTTATACAGAGGCCCAAAGCATTACTTTAACCACATATTAAGCGTTGGACTGCCCCATGTGGTTGAACACCTAATATTCCAAAAATGTCCGTTACAGCCAAACTATTATAGACACAGTGTTCATATTGTATATGCAGCGTTTTACAGAGGCCCAAAGCATTAATATAGTCACTTATTAAGCGTTGGACTGCCCTATGTGGTTGAACACCTAATATTCCAAAAATGTCCGTTACAGCCAAACTATTAGAGACACAGTGTTCATATTGTGTATGCAGCGTTATACAGAGTCCCAAAACATTACTATAATCACATATTAAGCGTTGGACTGCCCCATGTGGTTGAACACCTAATATTCCAAAAATGTTCGTTACAGCCAAACTATTAGAGACACAGTGTTCATATTGTACATGCAGGATTTTACAGAGGCCCAAAGGATTAATATAGTCACTTATTAAGCGATGAACTGCTACATGTGGTCGAACACCTAATATTCCAAAAATGACAGTATCAGCCAAACATTAAGAGGCAGAGAGTTCATACTGTATATGCAGCGTTATACAGAGTCCCAAAACATAACTATAATCACATGTTAAGCGTTGGACTGCAACATGTAGTTGAACACCTAATATTCCAAATGAGTCAGTTACAGCCAAACTATAAGAGACACAGGGTTCATACTGTATATGCAGCGTTTTACAGAGGCCCAAAGCATTAATATAGTCACTTATTAAGCGTTGGACTGCCCTATGTGGTTGAACACCTAATATTCCAAAAATGTCCGTTACAGCCAAACTATTAGAGACACAGTGTTCATATTGTGTATGCAGCGTTATACAGAGTCCCAAAGCATTACTTTAACCACATATTAAGCGTTGGACTGCCCCATGAGGATGAACACCTAATATTCCAAAAATGTCCGTTACAGCCAAAATATTAGAGACACAGTGTTCATATTGTACATGCAGCGTTATACTGAGTCCCAAAGCATTAATATAGTCACTTATTAAGCGTTGGACTGCAATATGTGGTCGAACACCTAATATTCCAAAAATGTCCATTACAGCCAAACTATTAGAGACACAGTGTTCATATGGTACATGCAGGGTTTTACAGAGGCCCATAGCATTACTTTAACCACATATTAAGCGTTGGACTGCAATATGTGGTTGAACACCTAATATTTCAAAAATGTCCGTTACAGCCGAACTATTAGAGACACAGTGTTCATATTGTATATGCAGCGCTATACAGAGTCCCTATGCATTAATATAATCACATATTAAGCGTTAGACTGCTCCATCTGGTTGAACACCTAATATTCCAAAAATGTCCGTTACAGCCAAACTATTAGAGACACAGTGTTCATATTGTACTTGCAGGGTTTTACAGAGGCCCAAAGCATTAATATAGTCATTTATTAAGCGTTGGACTGCAACATGTGGTTGAACTCCTAATATTCCAAAAATGTCAGTAACAGCCAAACTATAAGAGTCAGAGAGTTCAAACTGTATATGCAGCGTTATACAGAGTCCCAAAGCATTAATATATTCACTTATTAAGCGTTGGACTGCAATATGTGGTCGAACACCTAATATTTCAAAAATGTCCGTTACAGCCAAACTATTAGAGACACAGTGTTCATATTTTATTTGCAGGGTTTTACAGAAACCCAAAGCATTAATATAGTCACTTATTAAGCGATGGACTGCAACATGTTGTCGAACACCTAATATTCCAAAAATGTCCGTTACAGCCAAACTACTAGAGACACAGTGTTCATATTGTACATGCAGGGTTTTACAGAGGCCCAAAGCATTAATATAGTCACTTATTAAGCGTTGGACTGCAACATGTGGTCGAACACCTAATATTCCAAAAATGACAGTTACAGCCAAACTATTAGAGACACAGTGTTCATATTTTATATGCAGGGTTTTACAGAGGCCCAAAGCATTAATATAGTCACTTATTAAGCGTTGGACTGCCCTATGTGGTAGAACACCTAATATTCCAAAAATGTCCGTTACAGCCAAACTATTATAGACACAGAGTTCATATTGTGTATGCAGCGTTTTACAGAGTCCCAAAACATTACTATAATCACATATTAAGCGTTGGACTGCCCCATGTGGTTGAACACCTAATATTCCAAAAATGTTCGTTACAGCCAAACGATTAGAGGCACAAAGTTCATACCGAATATGCAGCGCTTTACAGAGGCCCAAAGCATTAATATAGTCACTTATTAAGCGTTGGACTGCCCCATGTGGTTGAACACCTAATATTCCAAAAATGTCCGTTACAGCCAAATTATTAGAGACACAGTGTTCATATTGTACATGCAGGGTTTTACAGAGGCCCAAAGCATTAATATAGTCACTTATTAAGCGATGGACTGCAACATGTGGCCGAACACCTAATATTCCAAAAATGTCCGTTACAGCAAAACTGTTAGAGACACAGTGTTCATATTGTACATGCAGGGTTTTACAGAGGGCCAAAGCACTAATATAGTCACTTATTAAGCGTTGGACTGCAACATGTGGTGGAACACCTAATATTCCAAAAATGTCAGTTACAGCCAAACTATTAGAGACACAGTGTTCATATTTTATATGCAGGGTTTTACAGAGGCCCAAAGCATTAATATAGTCACTTATTAAGCGTTGGACTGCCCTATGTGGTAGAACACCTAATATTCCAAAAATGTCCGTTACAGCCAAACTATTATAGACACAGTGTTCATATTGTGTATGCAGCGTTTTACAGAGTCCCAAAACATTACTATAATCACATATTAAGCGTTGGACTGCCCCATGTGGTTGAACACCTAATATTCCAAAAATGTTCGTTACAGCCAAACTATTAGAGACACAGTGTTCATATTGTACATGCAGGGTTTTACAGAGGGCCAAAGCATTAATATAGTCACTTATTAAGCGATGGACTGCAATATGTGGCCGAACACCTAATATTCCAAAAATGTCCGTTACAGCCAAACTATTAGAGACATAGTGTTCATATTGTACATGCAGGGCTTTACAGAGGCCCAAAGCATGAATATAGTCACTTATTAAGCGATGGACTGCAACATGTGGCCGAACACCTAATATTAAAAAATGTTCGTTACAGCCAAACTATTAGAGACACAGTGTTCATATTGTACATGAAGGGTTTTACAGAGAGCCAAAGCATTAATATAGTCACTTATTAAGCGATGGACTGCAATATGTGGCCGAACACCTAATATTCCAAAAATGTCCGTTACAGCAAAACTATTAGAGACACAGTGTTCATATTTTATATGCAGGGTTTTACAGAGGCCCAAAGCATTAATATATTCACTTATTAAGCGTTGGACTGCAATATGTGGTCGAACACCTAATATTCCAAAAATGCCCGTTACAGCAAAACTATTAGAGACACAGTGTTCATATTTTATATGCAGGGTTTTACAGAGGCCCAAAGCATCAATATAGTCACTTATTAAGCGATGGACTGCAACATGTGGCCGAACACCTAATATTCCAAAAATGTCAGTTACAGCCAAACTATTGGAGACACAGTGTTCATATTTTATATGCAGGGTTTTGCAGAGGCCCAAAGCATTAATATAGTCACTTATTAAGCGATGGACTGCAACATGTGGCCGAACACCTAATATTTCAAAAATGTCCGTTACAGCCATACTATAAGAGGCATAAAGTTCATATTGTATATGCAGCGTTAAACAGAGGCCCAAAGCATTACTTTAACCACATACTAAGCGTTGGACTGCCCCATGTGGTTGAACACCTAATATTCCAAAAATGTCCGTTACAGCCAAACTATTATAGACACAGTGTTCATATTGTACATGCAGCGTTTTACAGAGGCCCAAAGCATTAATATAGTCACTTATTAAGCGTTGGACTGCCCTATGTGGTTGAACACCTAATATTCCAAAAATGTCCGTTACAGCCAAACTATTAGAGGCACAGTGTTCATATTGTGTATGCAGCGTTATACAGAGTCCCAAAACATTACTATAATCACATATTAAGCGTTGGACTGCCCCATGTGGTTAAACACCTAATATTCCAAAAATGTTCGTTACAGCCAAACTATTAGAGACACAGTGTTCATATTGTACATGCAGGGTTTTACAGAGGCCCAAAGGATTAATATAGTCACTTATTAAGCGATGTACTGCTACATGTGGTCGAACACCTAATATTCCAAAAATGACAGTAACAGCCAAACATTAAGAGGCAGAGAGTTCATACTGTATATGCAGCGTTATACAGTGTCCCAAAACATTACTATAATCACATGTTAAGCGTTGGACTGCAACATGTAGTTGAACACCTAATATTCCAAATGAGTCAGTTACAGCCAAACTATAAGAGACACAGGGTTCATACTGTATATGCAGCGTTATACAGAGGCCCAAAGCATTACTTTAACCACATATTAAGCGTTGGACTGCCCCATGTGGTTGAACACCTAATATTCCAAAAATGTCCGTTACAGCCAAACTATTATAGACACAGTGTTCATATTGTATATGCAGCGTTTTACAGAGGCCCAAAGCATTAATATAGTCACTTATTAAGCGTTGGACTGCCCTATGTGGTTGAACACCTAATATTCCAAAAATGTCCGTTACAGCCAAACTATTAGAGACACAGTGTTCATATTGTGTATGCAGCGTTATACAGAGTCCCAAAACATTACTATAATCACATATTAAGCGTTGGACTGCCCCATGTGGTTGAACACCTAATATTCCAAAAATGTTCGTTACAGCCAAACTATTAGAGACACAGTGTTCATATTGTACATGCAGGATTTTACAGAGGCCCAAAGGATTAATATAGTCACTTATTAAGCGATGAACTGCTACATGTGGTGGAACACCTAATATTCCAAAAATGACAGTATCAGCCAAACATTAAGAGGCAGAGAGTTCATACTGTATATGCAGCGTTATACAGAGTCCCAAAACATAACTATAATCACATGTTAAGCGTTGGACTGCAACATGTAGTTGAACACCTAATATTCCAAATGAGTCAGTTACAGCCAAACTATAAGAGACACAGGGTTCATACTGTATATGCAGCGATTTACAGAGGCCCAAAGCATTAATATAGTCACTTATTAAGCGTTGGACTGCCCTATGTGGTTGAACACCTAATATTCCAAAAATGTCCGTTACAGCCAAACTATTAGAGACACAGTGTTCATATTGTGTATGCAGCGTTATACAGAGTCCCAAAGCATTACTTTAACCACATATTAAGCGTTGGACTGCCCCATGAGATTGAACACCTAATATTCCAAAAATGTCTGTTACAGCCAAAATATTAGAGACACAGTGTTCATATTGTACATGCAGCGTTATACTGAGTCCCAAAGCATTAATATAGTCACTTATTAAGCGTTGGACTGCAATATGTGGTCGAACACCTAATATTCCAAAAATGTCCATTACAGCCAAACTATTAGAGACACAGTGTTCATATGGTACATGCAGGGTTTTACAGAGGCCCATAGCATTACTTTAACCACATATTAAGCGTTGGACTGCAATATGTGGTTGAACACCTAATATTTCAAAAATGTCCGTTACAGCCGAACTATTAGAGACACAGTGTTCATATTGTATATGCAGCGTTATACAGAGTCCCTATGCATTAATATAATCACATATTAAGCGTTAGACTGCTCCATCTGGTTGAACACCTAATATTCCAAAAATGTCCGTTACAGCCAAACTATTAGAGACACAGTGTTCATATTGTACATGCAGGGTTTTACAGAGGGCCAAAGCATTAATATAGTCACTTATTAAGCGATGGACTGCAATATGTGGCCGAACACCTAATATTCCAAAAATGTCCGTTACAGCCTAGAGACACAGTGTTCATATTGTACATGCAGGGTTTTACAGAGGCCCAAAGCATTAATATAGTCACTTACTAAGCGATAGACTGCAACATGTGGCCGAACACCTAATATTCCAAAAATGTCCGTTACAGCCAAACTATTAGAGACACAGTGTTCATATTGTACATGAAGGGTTTTACAGAGGGCCAAAGCATTAATATAGTCACTTATTAAGCGATGGACTGCAATATGTGGCCGAACACCTAATATTCCAAAAATGTCCGTTACAGCCAAACTATTAGAGACACAGTGTTGATATTGTACATGCAGGGTTTTACAGAGGCCCAAAGCATTAATATAGTCACTTATTAAGCGTTGGACTGCAACATGTGGTCGAACACCTAATATTCCAAAAATGTCAGTTACAGCCAAACTATAAGAGGCATAAAGTTCATATTGTATATGCAGGGTTAAACAGAGGCTTAAAGCATTACTTTAACCACATATTAAGCGTTGGACTGCCCTATGTGGTTGAACACCTAATATTCCAAAAATGTCCGTTACAGCCAAACTATTAGAGACACAGTGTTCATATTGTACATGCAGGGTTTTACAGAGGGCCAAAGCATTAATATAGTCACTTATTAAGCGTTGGACTGCAACATGTGGTCGAACACCTAATATTCCAAAAATGACAGTAACAGCCAAACAATAAAAGGCAGAGAGTTCATACCGAATATGCAGCGTTTTACCGAGGCCCAAAGCATTAATATAGTCACTTATTAAGCGTTGGACTGCCCCATGTGGTTGAACACCTAATATTCCAAAAATGTCCGTTACAGCCAAATTATTAGAGACACAGTGTTCATATTGTACATGCAGGGTTTTACAGAGGCCCAAAGCATTAATATAGTCACTTATTAAGCGATGGACTGCAACATGTGGCCGAACACCTAATATTCCAAAAATGTCCGTTACAGCAAAACTGTTAGAGACACAGTGTTCATATTGTACATGCAGGGTTTTACAGAGGGCCAAAGCACTAATATAGTCACTTATTAAGCGTTGGACTGCAACATGTGGTGGAACACCTAATATTCCAAAAATGTCAGTTACAGCCAAACTATTAGAGACACAGTGTTCATATTTTATATGCAGGGTTTTACAGAGGCCCAAAGCATTAATATAGTCACTTATTAAGCGTTGGACTGCCCTATGTGGTAGAACACCTAATATTCCAAAAATGTCCGTTACAGCCAAACTATTATAGGCACAGTGTTCATATTGTGTATGCAGCGTTTTACAGAGTCCCAAAACATTACTATAATCACATATTAAGCGTTGGACTGCCCCATGTGGTTGAACACCTAATATTCCAAAAATGTTCGTTACAGCCAAACTATTAGAGACACAGTGTTCATATTGTACATGCAGGGTTTTACAGAGGGCCAAAGCATTAATATAGTCACTTATTAAGCGATGGACTGCAACATGTGGTCGAACACCTAATATTCCAAAAATGACAGTAACAGCCAAACAATAAAAGGCAGAGAGTTCATACCGAATATGCAGCGTTTTACCGAGGCCCAAAGCATTAATATAGTCACTTATTAAGCGTTGGACTGCCCCATGTGGTTGAACACCTAATATTCCAAAAATGTCCGTTACAGTCAAACTATTAGAGGCACAGTGTTCATATTGTGTATGCAGCGTTATACAGAGTCCCAAAACATTACTATAATCACATATTAAGCGTTGGACTGCCCCATGTGGTTAAACACCTAATATTCCAAAAATGTTCGTTACAGCCAAACTATTAGAGACACAGTGTTCATATTGTACATGCAGGGTTTTACAGAGGCCCAAAGGATTAATATAGTCACTTATTAAGCGATGTACTGCTACATGTGGTCGAACACCTAATATTCCAAAAATGTCAGTAACAGCCAAACTATAAGAGTCAGAGAGTTCAAACTGTATATGCAGCGTTATACAGAGTCCCAAAGCATTAATATATTCACTTATTAAGCGTTGGACTGCAATATGTGGTCGAACACCTAATATTTCAAAAATGTCCGTTACAGCCAAACTATTAGAGACACAGTGTTCATATTTTATTTGCAGGGTTTTACAGAAACCCAAAGCATTAATATAGTCACTTATTAAGCGATGGACTGCAACATGTTGTCGAACACCTAATATTCCAAAAATGTCCGTTACAGCCAAACTACTAGAGACACAGTGTTCATATTGTACATGCAGGGTTTTACAGAGGCCCAAAGCATTAATATAGTCACTTATTAAGCGTTGGACTGCAACATGTGGTCGAACACCTAATATTCCAAAAATGACAGTTACAGCCAAACTATTAGAGACACAGTGTTCATATTTTATATGCAGGGTTTTACAGAGGCCCAAAGCATTAATATAGTCACTTATTAAGCGTTGGACTGCCCTATGTGGTAGAACACCTAATATTCCAAAAATGTCCGTTACAGCCAAACTATTATAGACACAGAGTTCATATTGTGTATGCAGCGTTTTACAGAGTCCCAAAACATTACTATAATCACATATTAAGCGTTGGACTGCCCCATGTGGTTGAACACCTAATATTCCAAAAATGTTCGTTACAGCCAAACGATTAGAGGCACAAAGTTCATACCGAATATGCAGCGCTTTACAGAGGCCCAAAGCATTAATATAGTCACTTATTAAGCGTTGGACTGCCCCATGTGGTTGAACACCTAATATTCCAAAAATGTCCGTTACAGCCAAATTATTAGAGACACAGTGTTCATATTGTACATGCAGGGTTTTACAGAGGCCCAAAGCATTAATATAGTCACTTATTAAGCGATGGACTGCAACATGTGGCCGAACACCTAATATTCCAAAAATGTCCGTTACAGCAAAACTGTTAGAGACACAGTGTTCATATTGTACATGCAGGGTTTTACAGAGGGCCAAAGCACTAATATAGTCACTTATTAAGCGTTGGACTGCAACATGTGGTGGAACACCTAATATTCCAAAAATGTCAGTTACAGCCAAACTATTAGAGACACAGTGTTCATATTTTATATGCAGGGTTTTACAGAGGCCCAAAGCATTAATATAGTCACTTATTAAGCGTTGGACTGCCCTATGTGGTAGAACACCTAATATTCCAAAAATGTCCGTTACAGCCAAACTATTATAGACACAGTGTTCATATTGTGTATGCAGCGTTTTACAGAGTCCCAAAACATTACTATAATCACATATTAAGCGTTGGACTGCCCCATGTGGTTGAACACCTAATATTCCAAAAATGTTCGTTACAGCCAAACTATTAGAGACACAGTGTTCATATTGTACATGCAGGGTTTTACAGAGGGCCAAAGCATTAATATAGTCACTTATTAAGCGATGGACTGCAATATGTGGCCGAACACCTAATATTCCAAAAATGTCCGTTACAGCCAAACTATTAGAGACATAGTGTTCATATTGTACATGCAGGGCTTTACAGAGGCCCAAAGCATGAATATAGTCACTTATTAAGCGATGGACTGCAACATGTGGCCGAACACCTAATATTAAAAAATGTTCGTTACAGCCAAACTATTAGAGACACAGTGTTCATATTGTACATGAAGGGTTTTACAGAGAGCCAAAGCATTAATATAGTCACTTATTAAGCGATGGACTGCAATATGTGGCCGAACACCTAATATTCCAAAAATGTCCGTTACAGCAAAACTATTAGAGACACAGTGTTCATATTTTATATGCAGGGTTTTACAGAGGCCCAAAGCATTAATATATTCACTTATTAAGCGTTGGACTGCAATATGTGGTCGAACACCTAATATTCCAAAAATGCCCGTTACAGCAAAACTATTAGAGACACAGTGTTCATATTTTATATGCAGGGTTTTACAGAGGCCCAAAGCATCAATATAGTCACTTATTAAGCGATGGACTGCAACATGTGGCCGAACACCTAATATTCCAAAAATGTCAGTTACAGCCAAACTATTGGAGACACAGTGTTCATATTTTATATGCAGGGTTTTGCAGAGGCCCAAAGCATTAATATAGTCACTTATTAAGCGATGGACTGCAACATGTGGCCGAACACCTAATATTTCAAAAATGTCCGTTACAGCCATACTATAAGAGGCATAAAGTTCATATTGTATATGCAGCGTTAAACAGAGGCCCAAAGCATTACTTTAACCACATACTAAGCGTTGGACTGCCCCATGTGGTTGAACACCTAATATTCCAAAAATGTCCGTTACAGCCAAACTATTATAGACACAGTGTTCATATTGTATATGCAGCGTTTTACAGAGGCCCAAAGCATTAATATAGTCACTTATTAAGCGTTGGACTGCCCTATGTGGTTGAACACCTAATATTCCAAAAATGTCCGTTACAGCCAAACTATTAGAGGCACAGTGTTCATATTGTGTATGCAGCGTTATACAGAGTCCCAAAACATTACTATAATCACATATTAAGCGTTGGACTGCCCCATGTGGTTAAACACCTAATATTCCAAAAATGTTCGTTACAGCCAAACTATTAGAGACACAGTGTTCATATTGTACATGCAGGGTTTTACAGAGGCCCAAAGGATTAATATAGTCACTTATTAAGCGATGTACTGCTACATGTGGTCGAACACCTAATATTCCAAAAATGACAGTAACAGCCAAACATTAAGAGGCAGAGAGTTCATACTGTATATGCAGCGTTATACAGTGTCCCAAAACATTACTATAATCACATGTTAAGCGTTGGACTGCAACATGTAGTTGAACACCTAATATTCCAAATGAGTCAGTTACAGCCAAACTATAAGAGACACAGGGTTCATACTGTATATGCAGCGTTATACAGAGGCCCAAAGCATTACTTTAACCACATATTAAGCGTTGGACTGCCCCATGTGGTTGAACACCTAATATTCCAAAAATGTCCGTTACAGCCAAACTATTATAGACACAGTGTTCATATTGTATATGCAGCGTTTTACAGAGGCCCAAAGCATTAATATAGTCACTTATTAAGCGTTGGACTGCCCTATGTGGTTGAACACCTAATATTCCAAAAATGTCCGTTACAGCCAAACTATTAGAGACACAGTGTTCATATTGTGTATGCAGCGTTATACAGAGTCCCAAAACATTACTATAATCACATATTAAGCGTTGGACTGCCCCATGTGGTTGAACACCTAATATTCCAAAAATGTTCGTTACAGCCAAACTATTAGAGACACAGTGTTCATATTGTACATGCAGGATTTTACAGAGGCCCAAAGGATTAATATAGTCACTTATTAAGCGATGAACTGCTACATGTGGTCGAACACCTAATATTCCAAAAATGACAGTATCAGCCAAACATTAAGAGGCAGAGAGTTCATACTGTATATGCAGCGTTATACAGAGTCCCAAAACATAACTATAATCACATGTTAAGCGTTGGACTGCAACATGTAGTTGAACACCTAATATTCCAAATGAGTCAGTTACAGCCAAACTATAAGAGACACAGGGTTCATACTGTATATGCAGCGATTTACAGAGGCCCAAAGCATTAATATAGTCACTTATTAAGCGTTGGACTGCCCTATGTGGTTGAACACCTAATATTCCAAAAATGTCCGTTACAGCCAAACTATTAGAGACACAGTGTTCATATTGTGTATGCAGCGTTATACAGAGTCCCAAAGCATTACTTTAACCACATATTAAGCGTTGGACTGCCCCATGAGATTGAACACCTAATATTCCAAAAATGTCTGTTACAGCCAAAATATTAGAGACACAGTGTTCATATTGTACATGCAGCGTTATACTGAGTCCCAAAGCATTAATATAGTCACTTATTAAGCGTTGGACTGCAATATGTGGTCGAACACCTAATATTCCAAAAATGTCCATTACAGCCAAACTATTAGAGACACAGTGTTCATATGGTACATGCAGGGTTTTACAGAGGCCCATAGCATTACTTTAACCACATATTAAGCGTTGGACTGCAATATGTGGTTGAACACCTAATATTTCAAAAATGTCCGTTACAGCCGAACTATTAGAGACACAGTGTTCATATTGTATATGCAGCGTTATACAGAGTCCCTATGCATTAATATAATCACATATTAAGCGTTAGACTGCTCCATCTGGTTGAACACCTAATATTCCAAAAATGTCCGTTACAGCCAAACTATTAGAGACACAGTGTTCATATTGTACATGCAGGGTTTTACAGAGGGCCAAAGCATTAATATAGTCACTTATTAAGCGATGGACTGCAATATGTGGCCGAACACCTAATATTCCAAAAATGTCCGTTACAGCCTAGAGACACAGTGTTCATATTGTACATGCAGGGTTTTACAGAGGCCCAAAGCATTAATATAGTCACTTACTAAGCGATAGACTGCAACATGTGGCCGAACACCTAATATTCCAAAAATGTCCGTTACAGCCAAACTATTAGAGACACAGTGTTCATATTGTACATGAAGGGTTTTACAGAGGGCCAAAGCATTAATATAGTCACTTATTAAGCGATGGACTGCAATATGTGGCCGAACACCTAATATTCCAAAAATGTCCGTTACAGCCAAACTATTAGAGACACAGTGTTGATATTGTACATGCAGGGTTTTACAGAGGCCCAAAGCATTAATATAGTCACTTATTAAGCGTTGGACTGCAACATGTGGTCGAACACCTAATATTCCAAAAATGTCAGTTACAGCCAAACTATAAGAGGCATAAAGTTCATATTGTATATGCAGGGTTAAACAGAGGCTTAAAGCATTACTTTAACCACATATTAAGCGTTGGACTGCCCTATGTGGTTGAACACCTAATATTCCAAAAATGTCCGTTACAGCCAAACTATTAGAGACACAGTGTTCATATTGTACATGCAGGGTTTTACAGAGGGCCAAAGCATTAATATAGTCACTTATTAAGCGTTGGACTGCAACATGTGGTCGAACACCTAATATTCCAAAAATGACAGTAACAGCCAAACAATAAAAGGCAGAGAGTTCATACCGAATATGCAGCGTTTTACCGAGGCCCAAAGCATTAATATAGTCACTTATTAAGCGTTGGACTGCCCCATGTGGTTGAACACCTAATATTCCAAAAATGTCCGTTACAGCCAAATTATTAGAGACACAGTGTTCATATTGTACATGCAGGGTTTTACAGAGGCCCAAAGCATTAATATAGTCACTTATTAAGCGATGGACTGCAACATGTGGCCGAACACCTAATATTCCAAAAATGTCCGTTACAGCAAAACTGTTAGAGACACAGTGTTCATATTGTACATGCAGGGTTTTACAGAGGGCCAAAGCACTAATATAGTCACTTATTAAGCGTTGGACTGCAACATGTGGTGGAACACCTAATATTCCAAAAATGTCAGTTACAGCCAAACTATTAGAGACACAGTGTTCATATTTTATATGCAGGGTTTTACAGAGGCCCAAAGCATTAATATAGTCACTTATTAAGCGTTGGACTGCCCTATGTGGTAGAACACCTAATATTCCAAAAATGTCCGTTACAGCCAAACTATTATAGGCACAGTGTTCATATTGTGTATGCAGCGTTTTACAGAGTCCCAAAACATTACTATAATCACATATTAAGCGTTGGACTGCCCCATGTGGTTGAACACCTAATATTCCAAAAATGTTCGTTACAGCCAAACTATTAGAGACACAGTGTTCATATTGTACATGCAGGGTTTTACAGAGGGCCAAAGCATTAATATAGTCACTTATTAAGCGATGGACTGCAACATGTGGTCGAACACCTAATATTCCAAAAATGTCAGTTACAGCCAAACTATAAGAGGCATAAAGTTCATATTGTATATGCAGGGTTAAACAGAGGCTTAAAGCATTACTTTAACCACATATTAAGCGTTGGACTGCCCTATGTGGTTGAACACCTAATATTCCAAAAATGTCCGTTACAGCCAAACTATTAGAGACACAGTGTTCATATTGTACATGCAGGGTTTTACAGAGGGCCAAAGCATTAATATAGTCACTTATTAAGCGTTGGACTGCAACATGTGGTCGAACACCTAATATTCCAAAAATGACAGTAACAGCCAAACAATAAAAGGCAGAGAGTTCATACCGAATATGCAGCGTTTTACCGAGGCCCAAAGCATTAATATAGTCACTTATTAAGCGTTGGACTGCCCCATGTGGTTGAACACCTAATATTCCAAAAATGTCCGTTACAGCCAAATTATTAGAGACACAGTGTTCATATTGTACATGCAGGGTTTTACAGAGGCCCAAAGCATTAATATAGTCACTTATTAAGCGATGGACTGCAACATGTGGCCGAACACCTAATATTCCAAAAATGTCCGTTACAGCAAAACTGTTAGAGACGCAGTGTTCATATTGTACATGCAGGGTTTTACAGAGGGCCAAAGCACTAATATAGTCACTTATTAAGCGTTGGACTGCAACATGTGGTGGAACACCTAATATTCCAAAAATATCAGTTACAGCCAAACTATTAGAGACACAGTGTTCATATTTTATATGCAGGGTTTTACAGAGGCCCAAAGCATTAATATAGTCACTTATTAAGCGTTGGACTGCCCCATGTGGTTGAACACCTAATATTCCAAAAATGTCCGTTACAGCCAAATTATTAGAGACACAGTGTTCATATTGTACATGCAGGGTTTTACAGAGGCCCAAAGCATTAATATAGTCACTTATTAAGCGATGGACTGCAACATGTGGCCGAACACCTAATATTCCAAAAATGTCCGTTACAGCAAAACTGTTAGAGACACAGTGTTCATATTGTACATGCAGGGTTTTACAGAGGGCCAAAGCACTAATATAGTCACTTATTAAGCGTTGGACTGCAACATGTGGTGGAACACCTAATATTCCAAAAATGTCAGTTACAGCCAAACTATTAGAGACACAGTGTTCATATTTTATATGCAGGGTTTTACAGAGGCCCAAAGCATTAATATAGTCACTTATTAAGCGTTGGACTGCCCTATGTGGTAGAACACCTAATATTCCAAAAATGTCCGTTACAGCCAAACTATTATAGGCACAGTGTTCATATTGTGTATGCAGCGTTTTACAGAGTCCCAAAACATTACTATAATCACATATTAAGCGTTGGACTGCCCCATGTGGTTGAACACCTAATATTCCAAAAATGTTCGTTACAGCCAAACTATTAGAGACACAGTGTTCATATTGTACATGCAGGGTTTTACAGAGGGCCAAAGCATTAATATAGTCACTTATTAAGCGATGGACTGCAACATGTGGTCGAACACCTAATATTCCAAAAATGTCAGTTACAGCCAAACTATAAGAGGCATAAAGTTCATATTGTATATGCAGGGTTAAACAGAGGCTTAAAGCATTACTTTAACCACATATTAAGCGTTGGACTGCCCTATGTGGTTGAACACCTAATATTCCAAAAATGTCCGTTACAGCCAAACTATTAGAGACACAGTGTTCATATTGTACATGCAGGGTTTTACAGAGGGCCAAAGCATTAATATAGTCACTTATTAAGCGTTGGACTGCAACATGTGGTCGAACACCTAATATTCCAAAAATGACAGTAACAGCCAAACAATAAAAGGCAGAGAGTTCATACCGAATATGCAGCGTTTTACCGAGGCCCAAAGCATTAATATAGTCACTTATTAAGCGTTGGACTGCCCCATGTGGTTGAACACCTAATATTCCAAAAATGTCCGTTACAGCCAAATTATTAGAGACACAGTGTTCATATTGTACATGCAGGGTTTTACAGAGGCCCAAAGCATTAATATAGTCACTTATTAAGCGATGGACTGCAACATGTGGCCGAACACCTAATATTCCAAAAATGTCCGTTACAGCAAAACTGTTAGAGACGCAGTGTTCATATTGTACATGCAGGGTTTTACAGAGGGCCAAAGCACTAATATAGTCACTTATTAAGCGTTGGACTGCAACATGTGGTGGAACACCTAATATTCCAAAAATATCAGTTACAGCCAAACTATTAGAGACACAGTGTTCATATTTTATATGCAGGGTTTTACAGAGGCCCAAAGCATTAATATAGTCACTTATTAAGCGTTGGACTGCCCTATGTGGTAGAACACCTAATATTCCAAAAATGTCCGTTACAGCCAAACTATTATAGGCACAGTGTTCATATTGTGTATGCAGCGTTTTACAGAGTCCCAAAACATTACTATAATCACATATTAAGCGTTGGACTGCCCCATGTGGTTGAACACCTAATATTCCAAAAATGTTCGTTACAGCCAAACTATTAGAGACACAGTGTTCATATTGTACATGCAGGGTTTTACAGAGGGCCAAAGCATTAATATAGTCACTTATTAAGCGATGGACTGCAATATGTGGCCGAACACCTAATATTCCAAAAATGTCCGTTACAGCCAAACTATTAGAGACATAGTGTTCATATTGTACATGCAGGGCTTTACAGAGGCCCAAAGCATGAATATAGTCACTTATTAAGCGATGGACTGCAACATGTGGCCGAACACCTAATATTAAAAAATGTTCGTTACAGCCAAACTATTAGAGACACAGTGTTCATATTGTACATGAAGGGTTTTACAGAGAGCCAAAGCATTAATATAGTCACTTATTAAGCGATGGACTGCAATATGTGGCCGAACACCTAATATTCCAAAAATGTCCGTTACAGCCAAACTATTAGAGACACAGTGTTGATATTGTACATGCAGGGTTTTACAGAGGCCCAAAGCATTAATATAGTCACTTATTAAGCGTTGGACTGCATCATGTGGTCGAACACCTAATATTCCAAAAATGTCCGTTACAGCAAAACTGTTAGAGACACAGTGTTCATATTGTACATGCAGGGTTTTACAGAGGGCCAAAGCACTAATATAGTCACTTATTAAGCGTTGGACTGCAACATGTGGTGGAACACCTAATATTCCAAAAATGTCAGTTACAGCCAAACTATTAGAGACACAGTGTTCATATTTTATATGCAGGGTTTTGCAGAGGCCCAAAGCATTAATATAGTCACTTATTAAGCGATGGACTGCAACATGTGGCCGAACACCTAATATTCCAAAAATGTCCGTTACAGCCATACAATAAGAGGTATAAAATTCATATTGTATATGCAGCGTTAAACAGAGGCCCAAAGCATTACTTTAACCACATACTAAGCGTTGGACTGCCCCATGTGGTTGAACACCTAATATTCCAAAAATGTTCGTTACAGCCAAACTATTAGAGACACAGTGTTCATATTGTACATGCAGGGTTTTACAGAGGGCCAAAGCATTAATATAGTCACTTATTAAGCGATGGACTGCAATATGTGGCCGAACACCTAATATTCCAAAAATGTCCGTTACAGCCTAGAGACACAGTGTTCATATTGTACATGCAGGGTTTTACAGAGGCCCAAAGCATTAATATAGTCACTTACTAAGCGATAGACTGCAACATGTGGCCGAACACCTAATATTCCAAAAATGTCCGTTACAGCCAAACTATTAGAGACACAGTGTTCATATTGTACATGAAGGGTTTTACAGAGGGCCAAAGCATTAATATAGTCACTTATTAAGCGATGGACTGCAATATGTGGCCGAACACCTAATATTCCAAAAATGTCCGTTACAGCCAAACTATTAGAGACACAGTGTTGATATTGTACATGCAGGGTTTTACAGAGGCCCAAAGCATTAATATAGTCACTTATTAAGCGTTGGACTGCAACATGTGGTCGAACACCTAATATTCCAAAAATGTCAGTTACAGCCAAACTATAAGAGGCATAAAGTTCATATTGTATATGCAGCGTTAAACAGAGGCTTAAAGCATTACTTTAACCACATATTAAGCGTTGGACTGCCCTATGTGGTTGAACACCTAATATTCCAAAAATGTCCGTTACAGCCAAACTATTAGAGACACAGTGTTCATATTGTACATGCAGGGTTTTACAGAGGGCCAAAGCATTAATATAGTCACTTATTAAGCGTTGGACTGCAACATGTGGTCGAACACCTAATATTCCAAAAATGACAGTAACAGCCAAACAATAAAAGGCAGAGAGTTCATACCGAATATGCAGCGTTTTACCGAGGCCCAAAGCATTAATATAGTCACTTATTAAGCGTTGGACTGCCCCATGTGGTTGAACACCTAATATTCCAAAAATGTCCGTTACAGCCAAATTATTAGAGACACAGTGTTCATATTGTACATGCAGGGTTTTACAGAGGGCCAATGCTCTAATATAGTCACTTATTAAGCGTTGGACTGCAACATGTGGTGGAACACCTAATATTCCAAAAATGTCAGTTACAGCCAAACTATTAGAGACACAGTGTTCATATTTTATATGCAGGGTTTTGCAGAGGCCCAAAGCATTAATATAGTCACTTATTAAGTGATGGACTGCAACATGTGGCCGAACACCTAATATTCCAAAAATGTCCGTTACAGCCATACTATAAGAGGCATAAAGTTCATATTGAATATGCAGCGTTAAACAGAGGCCCAAAGCATTACTTTAACCACATACTAAGCGTTGGACTGCCCCATGTGGTTGAACACCTATTATTCCAAAAATGTCCGTTACAACCAAACTATTATAGACACAGTGTTCATATTGTATATGCAGCGTTTTACAGAGGCCCAAAGCATTAATATAGTCACTTATTAAGCGTTGGACTGCCCAATGTGGTTGAACACCTAATATTCCAAAAATGTCCGTTACAGCCAAACTATTAGCGTTGGACTGCAACATGTGGTCGAACACCTAATATTCCAAAAATGTCAGTTACAGCCAAACTATAAGAGACACAGTGTTCATATTTTATATGCAGGGTTTTGCAGAGACCCAAAGCATTAATATAGTCATTTATTAAGCGTTGGACTGCCCTATGTGGTTGAACACCTAATATTCCAAAAATGTCCGTTACAGCCAAACTATCAGAGACACAATGTTCATATTGTGTATGCAGCGTTATACAGAGTCCCAAAACATTACTATAATCACATATTAAGCGTTGGACTGCCCCATGTGGTTGAACACCTAATATTCCAAAAATGTTCGTTACAGCCAAACTATTAGAGACACAGTGTTCATATTGTACATGCAGGGTTTTACAGAGGCCCAAAGCATTAATATAGTCACTTATTAAGCGATAGACTGCAACATGTGGCCGAACACCTAATATTCCAAAAATGTCCGTTACAGCCAAACTATTAGAGACACAGTGTTCATATTGTACATGAAGGGTTTTACAGAGGGCCAAAGCATTAATATAGTCACTTATTAAGCGATGGACTGCAATATGTGGCCGAACACCTAATATTCCAAAAATGTCCGTTACAGCCAAACTATTAGAGACACAGTGTTGATATTGTACATGCAGGGTTTTACAGAGGCCCAAAGCATTAATATAGTCACTTATTAAGCGTTGGACTGCAACATGTGGTCGAACACCTAATATTCCAAAAATGTCCGTTACAGCCAAACTATTATAGACACAGTGTTCATATTGTATATGCAGCGTTTTACAGAGGCCCAAAGCATTAATATAGTCACTTATTAAGCGTTGGACTGCCCTATGTGGTTGAACACCTAATATTCCAAAAATGTCCGTTACAGCCAAACTATTAGCGTTGGACTGCAACATGTGGTCGAACACCTAATATTCCAAAAATGTCGGTTACAGCCAAACTATAAGAGACACAGTGTTCATATTTTATATGCAGGGTTTTACAGAGGCCCAAAGCATTAATATAGTCACTTATTAAGCGATGGACTGCAACATGTGGCCGAACACCTAATATTCCAAAAATGTCAGTTACAGCCAAACTATTAGAGACACAGTGTTCATATTTTATATGCAGGGTTTTACAGAGGCCCAAAGCATTAATATAGTCACTTATTAAGCGATGGACTGCAACATGTGGCCGAACACCTAATATTCCAAAAATGTCCGTTACAGCCAAATTATTAGAGACACAGTGTTCATATTGTACATGCAGGGTTTAACAGAGGCCCAAAGCATTAATATAGTCACTTATTGAGCGATGGACTGCAACATGTGGCCGAACACCTAATATTCCAAAAACGTTCGTTACAGCCAAACTATTAGAGACACAGTGTTCATATTGTACATGAAGGGTTTTACAGAGAGCCAAAGCATTAATATAGTCACTTATTAAGCGATGGACTGCAATATGTGGCCGAACACCTAATATTCCAAAAATGTCCGTTACAGCCAAACTATTAGAGACACAGTGTTGATATTGTACATGCAGGGTTTTACAGAGGCCCAAAGCATTAATATAGTCTCTTATTAAGCGTTGGACTGCAACATGTGGTCGAACACCTAATATTCCAAAAATGTCCGTTACAGCCAAACTATTAGAGACACAGTGTTCATATTGTACATGCAGGGTTTTACAGAGGGCCAAAGCATTAATATAGTCACTTATTAAGCGTTGGACTTCAACATGTGGTCGAACACCTAATATTCCAAAAATGTCAGTTACAGCCAAACTATAAGAGGCATAAAGTTCATACTGTATATGCAGCGTTATACAGAGTCCCAATGCATTAATATAGTCACTTATTAAGCGATGGACTGCCCCATGTGGTTGAACACCTAATATTCCAAAAATGTCCGTTACAGCCAAACTATTATAGACACAGTGTTCATATTGTACATGCAGGGTTTTACAGAGGCCCAAAGCATTAATATAGTCACTTATTAAGCGATGGACTGCAACATGTGGCCGAACACCTAATATTCCAAAAATGTCCGTTACAGCCAAACTATTAGAGACACAGTGTTCATATTGTACATGCAGGGTTTTACAGAGGGCCAAAGCATTAATATAGTCACTTATTAAGCGTTGGACTGCAACATGTGGTCGAACACCTAATATTCCAAAAATGTCAGTTACAGCCAAACTATAAGAGGCATAAAGTTCATACTGTATATGCAGCGTTATACAGAGTCCCAATGCATTAATATAGTCACTTATTAAGCGATGGACTGCCCCATGTGGTTGAACACCAAATATTCCAAAAATGTCCGTTACAGCCAAACTATTATAGACACAGTGTTCATATTGTATATGCAGCGTTTTACAGAGGCCCAAAGCATTAATATAGTCACTTATTAAGCGTTGGACTGCCCTATGTGGTTGAACACCTAATATTCCAAAAATGTCCGTTACAGCCAAACTATTAGCGTTGGACTGCAACATGTGGTCGAACACCTAATATTCCAAAAATGTCAGTTACAGCCAAACTATATGAGACACAGTGTTCATATTTTATATGCAGGGTTTTACAGAGGCCCAAAGCATTAATATAGTCACTTATTAAGCGATGGACTGCAACATGTGGCCGAACACCTAATATTCCAAAAATGTCAGTTACAGCCAAACTATTAGAGACACAGTGTTCATATTTTATATGCAGGGTTTTACAGAGGCCCAAAGCATTAATATAGTCACTTATTAAGCGATGGACTGCAACATGTGGCCGAACACCTAATATTCCAAAAATGTCCGTTACAGCCAAATTATTAGAGACACAGTGTTCATATTGTACATGCAGGGTTTAACAGAGGCCCAAAGCATTAATATAGTCACTTATTTTGCGATGGACTGCAACATGTGGCCGAACACCTAATATTCCAAAAACGTTCGTTACAGCCAAACTATTAGAGACACAGTGTTCATATTGTACATGAAGGGTTTTACGGAGAGCCAAAGCATTAATATAGTCACTTATTAAGCGATGGACTGCAATATGTGGCCGAACACCTAATATTCCAAAAATGTCCGTTACAGCCAAACTATTAGAGACACAGTGTTGATATTGTACATGCAGGGTTTTACAGAGGCCCAAAGCATTAATATAGTCTCTTATTAAGCGTTGGACTGCAACATGTGGTCGAACACCTAATATTCCAAAAATGTCCGTTACAGCAAAACTGTTAGAGACACAGTGTTCATATTGTACATGCAGGGTTTTACAGAGGGCCAAAGCACTAATATAGTCACTTATTAAGCGTTGGACTGCAACATGTGGTGGAACACCTAATATTCCAAAAATGTCAGTTACAGCCAAACTATTAGAGACACAGTGTTCATATTTTATATGCAGGGTTTTGCAGAGGCCCAAAGCATTAATATAGTCACTTATTAAGCGATGGACTGCAACATGTGGCCGAACACCTAATATTCCAAAAATGTCCGTTACAGCCATACTATAAGAGGTATAAAGTTCATATTGTATATGCAGCGTTAAACAGAGGCCCAAAGCATTACTTTAACCACATACTAAGCGTTGGACTGCCCCATGTGGTTGAACACCTAATATTCCAAAAATGTTCGTTACAGCCAAACTATTAGAGACACAGTGTTCATATTGTACATGCAGGGTTTTACAGAGGCCCAAAGCATTAATATAGTCACTTATTAAGCGTTGGACTGCAACATGTGGTCGAACACCTAATATTCCAAAAATGTCCGTTACAGCCAAACTATTAGCGTTGGACTGCAACATGTGGTCGAACACCTAATATTCCAAAAATGTCAGTTACAGCCAAACTATAAGAGACACAGTGTTCATATTTTATATGCAGGGTTTTACAGAGGCCCAAAGCATTAATATAGTCACTTATTAAGCGATGGACTGCAACATGTGGCCGAACACCTAATATTCCAAAAATGTCCGTTACAGCCAAACTATTAGAGACACAGTGTTCATATTGTACATGCAGGGTTTTACAGAGGGCCAAAGCATTAATATAGTCACTTATTAAGCGATGGACTGCAACATGTGGCCGAACACCTAATATTCCAAAAATGTCTGTTACTGCCAAACTATTAGAGACACAGTGTTCATATTGTATATGCAGCGTTTTACAGAGGCCCAAAGCATTAATATAGTCACTTATTAAGCGTTGGACTGCCCTATGTGGTTGAACACCTAATATTCCAAAAATGTCCGTTACAGCCAAACTATTAGAGACACAGTGTTCATATTGTACATGCAGGGTTTTACAGAGGGCCAAAGCATTAATATAGTCACTTATTAAGCGTTGGACTGCAACATGTGGTCGAACACCTAATATTCCAAAAATGACAGTAACAGCCAAACAATAAGAGGCAGAGAGTTCATACCGAATATGCAGCGTTTTACAGAGGCCCAAAGCATTAATATAGTCACTTATTAAGCGTTGGACTGCCCCATGTGGTTGAACACCTAATATTCTAAAAGTGTCCGTTACAGCCAAACGATTAGAGGCACAAAGTTCATACCGAATATGCAGCGTTTTACAGAGGCCCAAAGCATTAATATAGTCACTTATTAAGCGTTGGACTGCCCTATGTGGTTGAACACCTAATATTCCAAAAATGTCCGTTACAGCCAAACTATTAGAGACACAGTGTTCGTATTGTACATGCAGGGTTTTACAGAGGCCCAAAGCATTAATATAGTCACTTATTAAGCGATGGACTGCAACATGTGGCCGAACACCTAATATTCCAAAAATGTCCGTTACAGCCATACTATAAGAGGCATAAAGTTCATATTGTATATGCAGCGTTAAACAGAGGCCCAAAGCATTACTTTAACCACATACTAAGCGTTGGACTGCCCCATGTGGTTGAACACCTAATATTCCAAAAATGTCCGTTACAGCCAAACTATAAGAGACACAGTGTTCATATTTTATATACAGGGTTTTACAGAGGCCCAAAGCATTAATATAGTCACTTATTAAGCGATGGACTGCAACATGTGGCCGAACACCTAATATTCCAAAAATGTCCGTTACAGCCAAACTATTAGAGACACAGTGTTCATATTGTACATGCAGGGTTTTACAGAGGGCCAAATCATTAATATAGTGACTTATTAAGCGATGGACTGCAACATGTGGTTGAACACCTAATATTCCAAAAATGTCCGTTACAGCCAAACTATTAGAGACACAGTGTTCATATTGTACATGCAGGGTTTTACAGAGGGCCAAAGCATTAATATAGTCACTTATTAAGCGTTGGACTGCAACATGTGGTCGAACACCTAATATTCCAAAAATGACAGTAACAGCCAAACAATGAGAGGCAGAGAGTTCATACCGAATATGCAGCGTTTTACAGAGGCCCAAAGCATTAATATAGTCACTTATTAAGCGTTGGACTGCCCCATGTGGTTGAACACCTAATATTCTAAAAGTGTCCGTTACAGCCAAACGATTAGAGGCACAAAGTTCATACCGAATATGCAGCGTTTTACAGAGGCCCAAAGCATTAATATAGTCACTTATTAAGCGTTGGACTGCCCTATGTGGTTGAACACCTAATATTCCAAAAATGTCCGTTACAGCCAAACTATTAGCGTTGGACTGCAACATGTGGTCGAACACCTAATATTCCAAAAATGTCAGTTACAGCCAAACTATAAGAGACACAGTGTTCATATTTTATATGCAGGGTTTTACAGAGGCCCAAAGCATTAATATAGTCACTTATTAAGCGATGGACTGCAACATGAGGCCGAACACCTAATATTCCAAAAATGTCCGTTACAGCCAAACTATAAGAGACACAGTGTTCATATTTTATATGCAGGGTTTTACAGAGGCCCAAAGCATTAATATAGTCACTTATTAAGCGATGGACTGCAACATGTGGCCGAACACCTAATATTCCAAAAATGTCCGTTACAGCCAAACTATTAGAGACACAGTGTTCATATTGTACATGCAGGGTTTTACAGAGGGCCAAATCATTAATATAGTGACTTATTAAGCGATGGACTGCAACATGTGGTCGAACACCTAATATTCCAAAAATGTCAGTTACAGCCAAACTATAAGAGACACAGTGTTCATATTGTACATGCAGGGTTTTACAGAGGGCCAAAGCATTAATATAGTGACTTATTAAGCGATGGACTGCAACATGTGGCCGAACACCTAATATTCCAAAAATGTCCGTTACAGCCAAACTATTAGAGACACAGTGTTCATATTTTATATGCAGGGTTTTGCAGAGGCCCAAAGCATTAATATAGTCACTTATTAAGCGATGGACTGCAATATGTGGCCGAACACCTAATATTCCAAAAATGTTCGTTACAGCCAAACTGTTAGAGACACTGTGTTCATATTGTACATGCAGGGTTTTACAGAGGCCCAAAGCATTAATATAGTCTCTTATTAAGCGTTGGACTGCAACATGTGGTCGAACACCTAATATTACAAAAGTGTCAGTAACAGCCAAACTATTATAGACACAGTGTTCATATTGTATATGCAGCGTTTTACAGAGGCCCAAAGCATTAATATAGTCACTAATTAAGCGTTGGACTGCCCTATGTGGTTGAACACCTAATATTCCAAAAATGTCCGTTACAGCCAAACTATTAGAGACACAGTGTTTATATTGTATATGCAGCGTTTTTCAAAGGCCCAATGCATTAATATATTCTCTTATTAAGCGTTGGACTGCAACATGTGGTCGAACACCTAATATTACAAAAATGTCCGTTACAGTTAAACTATTAGAGACACAGTGTTCATATTTTATATGCAGGGTTTTACAGAGGCCCAAAGCATTAACATAGTCACTTATTAAGCGTTGGACACCTAATATGTGGTTGAACACCTAATATTCCAAAAATGTCCGTTACAGCCAAACTATTAGCGTTGGACTGCAACATGTGGCCGAACACCAAATATTCCAAAAATGACCGTTACAGCCAAACTATTAGAGACACAGTGTTCATATTGTACATGCAGGGTTTTACAAAGGCCCAAAGCATTAATATAGTCTCTTATTAAGCGTTGGACTGCAACATGTGGTCGAACACCCAATATTACAAAAGTGTCAGTTACAGCCAAACTATTATAGACACAGTGTTCATATTGTATATGCAGCGTTTTACAGAGGCCCAAAGCATTAATATAGTCACTTATTAAGCGATGGACTGCAATATGTGGCCGAACACCTAATATTCCAAAAATGTTCGTTACAGCCAAACTATTAGAGACACAGTGTTCATATTGTACATGCAGGGTTTTACAGTGGGCCAAAGCATTAATATAGTCACTTATTAAGCGATGGACTGCAATATGTGGCCGAACACCTAATATTCCAAAAATGTTCGTTACAGCCAAACTTTTAGAGACACAGTGTTCATATTGTACATGCAGGGTTTTACAGAGGGCCAAAGCATTAATATAGTCACTTATTAAGCGATGGACTGCAACATGTGGCCGAACACCTAATATTCCAAAAATGTCCGTTACTGCCAAACTATTAGAGACACAGTGTTCATATTGTATATGCAGCGTTTTACAGAGGCCCAAAGCATTAATATAGTCACTTATTAAGCGTTGGACTGCCCTATGTGGTTGAACACCTAATATTCCAAAAATGTCCGTTACAGCCAAACTATTAGAGACACAGTGTTTATATTGTATATGCAGCGTTTTTCAAAGGCCCAATGCATTAATATAGTCTCTTATTAAGCGTTGGACTGCAACATGTGGTCGAACACCTAATATTACAAAAGTGTCAGTTACAGCCAAGCTATAAGAGGCAAAGAGTTCATACTGTATATGCAGCGTTATACAGAGTCCCAAAGCATTACTTTAACCACATATTAAGCTTTGCACTGCCGAATGTGGTTGAACACCTAATATTCCAAAAATGTCCGTTACAGTTAAACTATTAGAGACACAGTGTTCATATTTTATATGCAGGGTTTTACAGAGGCCCAAAGCATTAATATAGTCACTTATTAAGCGATGGACTGCAACATGTGGCCGAACACCTAATATTCCAAAAATGTCCGTTACCGCCAAACTATTAGAGACACAGTGTTCATATTGTACATGCAGGGTTTTACAAAGGCCCAAAGCATTAATATAGTCTCTTATTAAGCGTTGGACTGCAACATGTGGTCGAACACCTAATATTCCAAAAATGTCCGTTACAGCCAAACTATTAGAGACACAGTGTTCATATTGTACATGCAGGGTTTTACAGAGGCCCAATGCATTAATATAGTCACTTATTAAGCGATGGACTGCAACATGTGGCCGAACACCTAATATTCCAAAAATGTCCGTTACAGAAAAACTATTAGAGACACAGTGTTCATATTGTACATGCAGGGTTTGACAGAGGGCCAAAGCATTAATATAGTCACTTATTATGCGTTGGACTGCAACATGTGGTCGAACACCTAATATTCCAAAAATGTCAGTTACAGCCAAACTATTAGAGACACAGTGTTCATATTTTATATGCAGGGTTTTACAGAGGCCCAAAGCATTAATATAGTCACTTATTAAGCGATGGACTGCAATATGTGCCCGAACACTTAATATTCCAAAAATGTCCGTTACAACAAAACTGTTAGAGACACAGTGTTCATATTGTACATGCAGGGTTTTATAGAGGGCCAAAGCACTAATATAGTCACTTATTAAACGTTGGACTGCAACATGTGGTGGAACACCTAATATTCCAAAAATGTCAGTTACAGCCAAACTATTAGAGGCACAGTGTTCATATTTTATATGCAGGGTTTTGCAGAGGCCCAAAGCATTAATATAGTCACTTATTAAGCGATGGACTGCAACATGTGGCCGAACACCTAATGTTCCAAAAATGTCCGTTACAGCCAAACTATTAGAGACACAGTGTTCATATTGTACATGCAGGGTTTTACAGAGGGCCAAAGCATTAATATAGTCACTTATTAAGCGTTGGACTGCAACATGTGGTCGAACACCTAATATTCCAAAAATGTCCGTTACAGCCAAACTATTAGAGACACAGTGTTCATATTGTACATGCAGGGTTTTACAGAGGGCCAAAGCATTAATATAGTCACTTATTAAGCGATGGACTGCAACATGTGGCCGAACACCTAATATTCCAAAAATGTCCGTTACAGCCAAACTATTAGAGACACAGTGTTCATATTGTACATGCAGGGTTTTACAAAGGTCCAAAGCATTAATATAGTCACTTATTAAGCGATGGACTGCAACATGTGGCCGAACACCTAATATTCCAAAAATGTCCGTTACAGCCATACTATAAGAGGCATTAAGTTCATATTGTATATGCAGCGTTAAACAGAGGCCCAAAGCATTACTTTAACCACATACTAAGCGTTGGACTGCCCCATGTGGTTGAACACCTAATATTCCAAAAATGTCCGTTACAGCCAAACTATTATAAACACAGTGTTCATATTGTATATGCAGCGTTTTACAGAGGCCCAAAGCATTAATATAGTCACTTATTAAGCGATGGACTGCAATATGTGGCCGAACACCTAATATTCCAAAAATGTCCGTTACAGCCAAACTATTAGAGACACAGTGTTGATATTGTACATGCAGGGTTTTACAGAGGCCCAAAGCATTAATATAGTCTCTTATTAAGCGTTGGACTGCAACATGTGGTCGAACACCTAAAATTCCAAAAATGTCCGTTACAGCAAAACTGTTAGAGACACAGTGTTCATATTGTACATGCAGGGTTTTACAGAGGGCCAAAGCACTAATATAGTCACTTATTAAGCGTTGGACTGCAACATGTGGTGGAACACCTAATATTCCAAAAATGTCAGTTACAGCCAAACTATTAGAGACACAGTGTTCATATTTTATATGCAGGGTTTTGCAGAGGCCCAAAGCATTAATATAGTCACTTATTAAGCGATGGACTGCAACATGTGGCCGAACACCTAATATTCCAAAAATGTCCGTTACAGCCATACTATAAGAGGTATAAAGTTCATATTGTATATGCAGCGTTAAACAGAGGCCCAAAGCATTACTTTAACCACATACTAAGCGTTGGACTGCCCCATGTGGTTGAACACCTAATATTCCAAAAATGTTCGTTACAGCCAAACTATTAGAGACACAGTGTTCATATTGTACATGCAGGGTTTTACAGAGGCCCAAAGCATTAATATAGTCACTTATTAAGCGTTGGACTGCAACATGTGGTCGAACACCTAATATTCCAAAAATGTCCGTTACAGCCAAACTATTAGCGTTGGACTGCAACATGTGGTCGAACACCTAATATTCCAAAAATGTCAGTTACAGCCAAACTATAAGAGACACAGTGTTCATATTTTATATGCAGGGTTTTACAGAGGCCCAAAGCATTAATATAGTCACTTATTAAGCGATGGACTGCAACATGTGGCCGAACACCTAATATTCCAAAAATGTCCGTTACAGCCAAACTATTAGAGACACAGTGTTCATATTGTACATGCAGGGTTTTACAGAGGGCCAAAGCATTAATATAGTCACTTATTAAGCGATGGACTGCAACATGTGGCCGAACACCTAATATTCCAAAAATGTCTGTTACTGCCAAACTATTAGAGACACAGTGTTCATATTGTATATGCAGCGTTTTACAGAGGCCCAAAGCATTAATATAGTCACTTATTAAGCGTTGGACTGCCCTATGTGGTTGAACACCTAATATTCCAAAAATGTCCGTTACAGCCAAACTATTAGAGACACAGTGTTCATATTGTACATGCAGGGTTTTACAGAGGGCCAAAGCATTAATATAGTCACTTATTAAGCGTTGGACTGCAACATGTGGTCGAACACCTAATATTCCAAAAATGACAGTAACAGCCAAACAATAAGAGGCAGAGAGTTCATACCGAATATGCAGCGTTTTACAGAGGCCCAAAGCATTAATATAGTCACTTATTAAGCGTTGGACTGCCCCATGTGGTTGAACACCTAATATTCTAAAAGTGTCCGTTACAGCCAAACGATTAGAGGCACAAAGTTCATACCGAATATGCAGCGTTTTACAGAGGCCCAAAGCATTAATATAGTCACTTATTAAGCGTTGGACTGCCCTATGTGGTTGAACACCTAATATTCCAAAAATGTCCGTTACAGCCAAACTATTAGAGACACAGTGTTCGTATTGTACATGCAGGGTTTTACAGAGGCCCAAAGCATTAATATAGTCACTTATTAAGCGATGGACTGCAACATGTGGCCGAACACCTAATATTCCAAAAATGTCCGTTACAGCCATACTATAAGAGGCATAAAGTTCATATTGTATATGCAGCGTTAAACAGAGGCCCAAAGCATTACTTTAACCACATACTAAGCGTTGGACTGCCCCATGTGGTTGAACACCTAATATTCCAAAAATGTCCGTTACAGCCAAACTATAAGAGACACAGTGTTCATATTTTATATACAGGGTTTTACAGAGGCCCAAAGCATTAATATAGTCACTTATTAAGCGATGGACTGCAACATGTGGCCGAACACCTAATATTCCAAAAATGTCCGTTACAGCCAAACTATTAGAGACACAGTGTTCATATTGTACATGCAGGGTTTTACAGAGGGCCAAATCATTAATATAGTGACTTATTAAGCGATGGACTGCAACATGTGGTTGAACACCTAATATTCCAAAAATGTCCGTTACAGCCAAACTATTAGAGACACAGTGTTCATATTGTACATGCAGGGTTTTACAGAGGGCCAAAGCATTAATATAGTCACTTATTAAGCGTTGGACTGCAACATGTGGTCGAACACCTAATATTCCAAAAATGACAGTAACAGCCAAACAATGAGAGGCAGAGAGTTCATACCGAATATGCAGCGTTTTACAGAGGCCCAAAGCATTAATATAGTCACTTATTAAGCGTTGGACTGCCCCATGTGGTTGAACACCTAATATTCTAAAAGTGTCCGTTACAGCCAAACGATTAGAGGCACAAAGTTCATACCGAATATGCAGCGTTTTACAGAGGCCCAAAGCATTAATATAGTCACTTATTAAGCGTTGGACTGCCCTATGTGGTTGAACACCTAATATTCCAAAAATGTCCGTTACAGCCAAACTATTAGCGTTGGACTGCAACATGTGGTCGAACACCTAATATTCCAAAAATGTCAGTTACAGCCAAACTATAAGAGACACAGTGTTCATATTTTATATGCAGGGTTTTACAGAGGCCCAAAGCATTAATATAGTCACTTATTAAGCGATGGACTGCAACATGAGGCCGAACACCTAATATTCCAAAAATGTCCGTTACAGCCAAACTATAAGAGACACAGTGTTCATATTTTATATGCAGGGTTTTACAGAGGCCCAAAGCATTAATATAGTCACTTATTAAGCGATGGACTGCAACATGTGGCCGAACACCTAATATTCCAAAAATGTCCGTTACAGCCAAACTATTAGAGACACAGTGTTCATATTGTACATGCAGGGTTTTACAGAGGGCCAAATCATTAATATAGTGACTTATTAAGCGATGGACTGCAACATGTGGTCGAACACCTAATATTCCAAAAATGTCAGTTACAGCCAAACTATAAGAGACACAGTGTTCATATTGTACATGCAGGGTTTTACAGAGGGCCAAAGCATTAATATAGTGACTTATTAAGCGATGGACTGCAACATGTGGCCGAACACCTAATATTCCAAAAATGTCCGTTACAGCCAAACTATTAGAGACACAGTGTTCATATTTTATATGCAGGGTTTTGCAGAGGCCCAAAGCATTAATATAGTCACTTATTAAGCGATGGACTGCAATATGTGGCCGAACACCTAATATTCCAAAAATGTTCGTTACAGCCAAACTGTTAGAGACACTGTGTTCATATTGTACATGCAGGGTTTTACAGAGGCCCAAAGCATTAATATAGTCTCTTATTAAGCGTTGGACTGCAACATGTGGTCGAACACCTAATATTACAAAAGTGTCAGTAACAGCCAAACTATTATAGACACAGTGTTCATATTGTATATGCAGCGTTTTACAGAGGCCCAAAGCATTAATATAGTCACTAATTAAGCGTTGGACTGCCCTATGTGGTTGAACACCTAATATTCCAAAAATGTCCGTTACAGCCAAACTATTAGAGACACAGTGTTTATATTGTATATGCAGCGTTTTTCAAAGGCCCAATGCATTAATATATTCTCTTATTAAGCGTTGGACTGCAACATGTGGTCGAACACCTAATATTACAAAAATGTCCGTTACAGTTAAACTATTAGAGACACAGTGTTCATATTTTATATGCAGGGTTTTACAGAGGCCCAAAGCATTAACATAGTCACTTATTAAGCGTTGGACACCTAATATGTGGTTGAACACCTAATATTCCAAAAATGTCCGTTACAGCCAAACTATTAGCGTTGGACTGCAACATGTGGCCGAACACCAAATATTCCAAAAATGACCGTTACAGCCAAACTATTAGAGACACAGTGTTCATATTGTACATGCAGGGTTTTACAAAGGCCCAAAGCATTAATATAGTCTCTTATTAAGCGTTGGACTGCAACATGTGGTCGAACACCCAATATTACAAAAGTGTCAGTTACAGCCAAACTATTATAGACACAGTGTTCATATTGTATATGCAGCGTTTTACAGAGGCCCAAAGCATTAATATAGTCACTTATTAAGCGATGGACTGCAATATGTGGCCGAACACCTAATATTCCAAAAATGTTCGTTACAGCCAAACTATTAGAGACACAGTGTTCATATTGTACATGCAGGGTTTTACAGTGGGCCAAAGCATTAATATAGTCACTTATTAAGCGATGGACTGCAATATGTGGCCGAACACCTAATATTCCAAAAATGTTCGTTACAGCCAAACTTTTAGAGACACAGTGTTCATATTGTACATGCAGGGTTTTACAGAGGGCCAAAGCATTAATATAGTCACTTATTAAGCGATGGACTGCAACATGTGGCCGAACACCTAATATTCCAAAAATGTCCGTTACTGCCAAACTATTAGAGACACAGTGTTCATATTGTATATGCAGCGTTTTACAGAGGCCCAAAGCATTAATATAGTCACTTATTAAGCGTTGGACTGCCCTATGTGGTTGAACACCTAATATTCCAAAAATGTCCGTTACAGCCAAACTATTAGAGACACAGTGTTTATATTGTATATGCAGCGTTTTTCAAAGGCCCAATGCATTAATATAGTCTCTTATTAAGCGTTGGACTGCAACATGTGGTCGAACACCTAATATTACAAAAGTGTCAGTTACAGCCAAGCTATAAGAGGCAAAGAGTTCATACTGTATATGCAGCGTTATACAGAGTCCCAAAGCATTACTTTAACCACATATTAAGCTTTGCACTGCCGAATGTGGTTGAACACCTAATATTCCAAAAATGTCCGTTACAGTTAAACTATTAGAGACACAGTGTTCATATTTTATATGCAGGGTTTTACAGAGGCCCAAAGCATTAATATAGTCACTTATTAAGCGATGGACTGCAACATGTGGTCGAACACCTAATATTCCAAAAATGTCAGTTACAGCCAAACTATAAGAGACACAGTGTTCATATTGTACATGCAGGGTTTTACAGAGGGCCAAAGCATTAATATAGTGACTTATTAAGCGATGGACTGCAACATGTGGCCGAACACCTAATATTCCAAAAATGTCCGTTACAGCCAAACTATTAGAGACACAGTGTTCATATTTTATATGCAGGGTTTTGCAGAGGCCCAAAGCATTAATATAGTCACTTATTAAGCGATGGACTGCAATATGTGGCCGAACACCTAATATTCCAAAAATGTTCGTTACAGCCAAACTGTTAGAGACACTGTGTTCATATTGTACATGCAGGGTTTTACAGAGGCCCAAAGCATTAATATAGTCTCTTATTAAGCGTTGGACTGCAACATGTGGTCGAACACCTAATATTACAAAAGTGTCAGTAACAGCCAAACTATTATAGACACAGTGTTCATATTGTATATGCAGCGTTTTACAGAGGCCCAAAGCATTAATATAGTCACTAATTAAGCGTTGGACTGCCCTATGTGGTTGAACACCTAATATTCCAAAAATGTCCGTTACAGCCAAACTATTAGAGACACAGTGTTTATATTGTATATGCAGCGTTTTTCAAAGGCCCAATGCATTAATATATTCTCTTATTAAGCGTTGGACTGCAACATGTGGTCGAACACCTAATATTACAAAAATGTCCGTTACAGTTAAACTATTAGAGACACAGTGTTCATATTTTATATGCAGGGTTTTACAGAGGCCCAAAGCATTAACATAGTCACTTATTAAGCGTTGGACACCTAATATGTGGTTGAACACCTAATATTCCAAAAATGTCCGTTACAGCCAAACTATTAGCGTTGGACTGCAACATGTGGCCGAACACCAAATATTCCAAAAATGACCGTTACAGCCAAACTATTAGAGACACAGTGTTCATATTGTACATGCAGGGTTTTACAAAGGCCCAAAGCATTAATATAGTCTCTTATTAAGCGTTGGACTGCAACATGTGGTCGAACACCCAATATTACAAAAGTGTCAGTTACAGCCAAACTATTATAGACACAGTGTTCATATTGTATATGCAGCGTTTTACAGAGGCCCAAAGCATTAATATAGTCACTTATTAAGCGATGGACTGCAATATGTGGCCGAACACCTAATATTCCAAAAATGTTCGTTACAGCCAAACTATTAGAGACACAGTGTTCATATTGTACATGCAGGGTTTTACAGTGGGCCAAAGCATTAATATAGTCACTTATTAAGCGATGGACTGCAATATGTGGCCGAACACCTAATATTCCAAAAATGTTCGTTACAGCCAAACTTTTAGAGACACAGTGTTCATATTGTACATGCAGGGTTTTACAGAGGGCCAAAGCATTAATATAGTCACTTATTAAGCGATGGACTGCAACATGTGGCCGAACACCTAATATTCCAAAAATGTCCGTTACTGCCAAACTATTAGAGACACAGTGTTCATATTGTATATGCAGCGTTTTACAGAGGCCCAAAGCATTAATATAGTCACTTATTAAGCGTTGGACTGCCCTATGTGGTTGAACACCTAATATTCCAAAAATGTCCGTTACAGCCAAACTATTAGAGACACAGTGTTTATATTGTATATGCAGCGTTTTTCAAAGGCCCAATGCATTAATATAGTCTCTTATTAAGCGTTGGACTGCAACATGTGGTCGAACACCTAATATTACAAAAGTGTCAGTTACAGCCAAGCTATAAGAGGCAAAGAGTTCATACTGTATATGCAGCGTTATACAGAGTCCCAAAGCATTACTTTAACCACATATTAAGCTTTGCACTGCCGAATGTGGTTGAACACCTAATATTCCAAAAATGTCCGTTACAGTTAAACTATTAGAGACACAGTGTTCATATTTTATATGCAGGGTTTTACAGAGGCCCAAAGCATTAATATAGTCACTTATTAAGCGATGGACTGCAACATGTGGCCGAACACCTAATATTCCAAAAATGTCCGTTACCGCCAAACTATTAGAGACACAGTGTTCATATTGTACATGCAGGGTTTTACAAAGGCCCAAAGCATTAATATAGTCTCTTATTAAGCGTTGGACTGCAACATGTGGTCGAACACCTAATATTCCAAAAATGTCCGTTACAGCCAAACTATTAGAGACACAGTGTTCATATTGTACATGCAGGGTTTTACAGAGGCCCAAAGCATTAATATAGTCACTTATTAAGCGATGGACTGCAACATGTGGCCGAACACCTAATATTCCAAAAATGTCCGTTACAGAAAAACTATTAGAGACACAGTGTTCATATTGTACATGCAGGGTTTGACAGAGGGCCAAAGCATTAATATAGTCACTTATTATGCGTTGGACTGCAACATGTGGTCGAACACCTAATATTCCAAAAATGTCAGTTACAGCCAAACTATTAGAGACACAGTGTTCATATTTTATATGCAGGGTTTTACAGAGGCCCAAAGCATTAATATAGTCACTTATTAAGCGATGGACTGCAATATGTGCCCGAACACTTAATATTCCAAAAATGTCCGTTACAACAAAACTGTTAGAGACACAGTGTTCATATTGTACATGCAGGGTTTTATAGAGGGCCAAAGCACTAATATAGTCACTTATTAAACGTTGGACTGCAACATGTGGTGGAACACCTAATATTCCAAAAATGTCAGTTACAGCCAAACTATTAGAGGCACAGTGTTCATATTTTATATGCAGGGTTTTGCAGAGGCCCAAAGCATTAATATAGTCACTTATTAAGCGATGGACTGCAACATGTGGCCGAACACCTAATGTTCCAAAAATGTCCGTTACAGCCAAACTATTAGAGACACAGTGTTCATATTGTACATGCAGGGTTTTACAGAGGGCCAAAGCATTAATATAGTCACTTATTAAGCGTTGGACTGCAACATGTGGTCGAACACCTAATATTCCAAAAATGTCCGTTACAGCCAAACTATTAGAGACACAGTGTTCATATTGTACATGCAGGGTTTTACAGAGGGCCAAAGCATTAATATAGTCACTTATTAAGCGATGGACTGCAACATGTGGCCGAACACCTAATATTCCAAAAATGTCCGTTACAGCCAAACTATTAGAGACACAGTGTTCATATTGTACATGCAGGGTTTTACAAAGGTCCAAAGCATTAATATAGTCACTTATTAAGCGATGGACTGCAACATGTGGCCGAACACCTAATATTCCAAAAATGTCCGTTACAGCCATACTATAAGAGGCATTAAGTTCATATTGTATATGCAGCGTTAAACAGAGGCCCAAAGCATTACTTTAACCACATACTAAGCGTTGGACTGCCCCATGTGGTTGAACACCTAATATTCCAAAAATGTCCGTTACAGCCAAACTATTATAAACACAGTGTTCATATTAAATATGCAGCGTTTTACAGAGGCCCAAAGCATTAATATAGTCACTTATTAAGCGTTGGACTGCCCTATGTGGTTGAACACCTAATATTCCAAAAATGTCCGTAACAGCCAAACTATTAGCGTTGGACTGCAACATGTGGTCGAACACCTAATATTCCAAAAATGTCAGTTACAGCCAAACTATAAGAGACACAGTGTTCATATTTTATATGCAGGGTTTTACAGAGGGCCAAAGCATTAATATAGTCACTTATTAAGCGATGGACTGCAACACGTGGCCGAACACCTAATATTCCAAAAATGTCCGTTACTGCCAAACTATTAGAGACACAGTGTTCATATTGTATATGCAGCGTTTTACAGAGGCCCAAAGCATTAATATAGTCACTTATTAAGCGTTGGACTGCCCTATGTGGTTGAACACCTAATATTCCAAAAATGTCCGTTACAGCCAAACTATTAGAGACACAGTGTTCGTATTGTACATGCAGGGTTTTACAGAGGCCCAAAGCATTAACATAGTCACTTATTAAGCGATGGACTGCCCTATGTGGTTGAACACCTAATATTCCAAAAATGTCCGTTACAGCCAAACTATTAGAGACACAGTGTTCATATTGTACATGCAGGGTTTAACAGAGGCCCAAAGCATTAATATAGTCACTTATTAAGCGATGGACTGCAATATGTGGCCGAACACCTAATATTACAAAAGTGTCAGTTACAGCCAAACTATTATAGACACAGTGTTCATATTGTACATGCAGGGTTTTACAAAGGCCCAAAGCATTAATATAGTCTCTTATTAAGCGTTGGACTGCAACATGTGGTCGAACACCTAATATTACAAAAGTGTCAGTTACAGCCAAACTATTATAGACACAGTGTTCATATTGTATATGCAGCGTTTTACAGAGGCCCAAAGCATTAATATAGTCACTTATTAAGCGTTGGACTGCCCTATGTGGTTGAACACCTAATATTCCAAAAATGTCCGTTACAGCCAAACTATTAGAGACACAGTGTTTATATTGTATATGCAGCGTTTTTCAAAGGCCCAATGCATTAATATAGTCTCTTATTAAGCGTTGGACTGCAACATGTGGTCGAACACCTAATATTACAAAAGTGTCAGTTACAGCCAAGCTATAAGAGGCACAGAGTTCATACTGTATATGCAGCGTTATACAGAGTCCCAAAGCATTACTTTAACCACATATTGAACTTTGCACTGCCCCATGTGGTTGAACACCTAATATTCCAAAAATGTCCGTGACAGTTAAACTATTAGAGACACAGTGTTCATATTTTATATGCAGGGTTTTTCAGAGGCCCAGAGCATTAACATAGTCACTTATTAAGCGATGGACTGCAACATGTGGTGGAACACCTAATATTCCAAAAATGTCAGTTACAGCCAAACTATTAGAGACACAGTGTTCTATTTTATATGCAGGGTTTTGCAGAGGCCCAAAGCATTAATATAGTCACTTATTAAGCGATGGACTGCAACATGTGGCCGAACACCTAATATTCCAAAAATGTCCGTTACAGCCAAACTATTAGAGACACAGTGTTCATATTGTACATGCAGGGTTTTACAGAGGGCCAAAGCATTAATATAGTGACTTATTAAGCGATGGACTGCAACATGTGGCCGAACACCTAATATTCCAAAAATGTCCGTTACAGCCAAACTATTAGAGACACAGTGTTCATATTGTACATGCAGGGTTTTACAGAGGCCCAAAGCATTAATATAGTCACTTATTAAGCGAAGGACTGCAACATGTGGCCGAACACCTAATATTCCAAAAATGTCCGTTACAGCCAAACTATTAGAGACACAGTGTTCGTGTTGTACATGCAGGGTTTTACAGAGGGCCAAAGCACTAATGTAGTCACTTATTAAACGTTGGACTGCAACATGTGGTGGAACACCTAATATTCCAAAAATGTCAGTTACAGCCAAACTATTAGAGACACAGTGTTCATATTTTATATGCAGGGTTTTGCAGAGGCCCAAAGCATTAATATAGTCACTTATTAAGCGATGGACTGCAACATGTGGCCGAACACCTAATATTACAAAAGTGTCAGTTACAGCCAAGCTATAAGAGGCACAGTGTTCATATTTTATATGCAGGGTTTTACAGAGGCCCAAAGCATTAATATAGTCACTTATTAAGCGATGGACTGCAATATGTGGCCGAACACCTAATATTCCAAAAATGTTCGTTACAGCCAAACTATTAGAGACACAGTGTTCATATTGTACATGCAGGGTTTTACAGAGGCCCAAAGCATTAATATAGTCACTTATTAAGCGATGGACTGCAACATGTGGCCGAACACCTAATATTCCAAAAATGTCCGTTACAACAAAACTGTTAGAGACACAGTGTTCGTATTGTACATGCAGGGTTTTACAGAGGGCCAAAGCACTAATATAGTCACTTATTAAACGTTGGACTGCAACATGTGGTGGAACACCTAATATTCCAAAAATGTCCGTTACAACAAAACTGTTAGAGACACAGTGTTCATATTGTACATGCAGGGTTTTACAGAGGCCCAAAGCATTAATATAGTCACATGTTAAGCGTTGGACTGCAATATGTGGCCGAACACCTAATATTCCAAAAATGTTCGTTACAGCCAAACTATTAGAGACACAGTGTTCATATTGTACATGCAGGGTTTTACAGAGGGCCAAAGCACTAATATAGTCACTTATTAAACGTTGGACTGCAACATGTGGTGGAACACCTAATATTCCAAAAATGTCAGTTACAGCCAAACTATTAGAGACACAGTGTTCATATTTTATATGCAGGGTTTTGCAGAGGCCCAAAGCATTAATATAGTCACTTATTAAGCGATGGACTGCAACATGTGGCCGAACACCTAATATTCCAAAAATGTCCGTTACAGCCATACTATAAGAGGCATAAAGTTCATATTGTATATGCAGCTTTAAACAGAGGCCCAAAGCATTACTTTAACCACATACTAAGCGTTGGACTGCCCCATGTGGTTGAACACCTAATATTCCAAAAATGTCCGTTACAGCCAAACTATTAGAGACACAGTGTTCATATTGTACATGCAGGGTTTTACAGAGGCCCAAAGCATTAACATAGTCACTTATTAAGCGATGGACTGCAACATGTGGCCGAACACCTAATATTCCAAAAATGTCCGTTACAGCCAAACTATTAGAGACACAGTGTTCATATTTTATATGCAGGGTTTTACAGAGGCCCAAAGCATTAATATAGTCACTTATTAAGCGATGGACTGCAACATGTGGCCGAACACCTAATATTTCAAAAATGTCCGTTACAGCCAAACTATTAGAGACACAGTGTTCATATTGTACATGCAGGGTTTTACAGAGGGCCAAAGCATTAATATAGTCACTTATTAAGCGTTGGACTGCCCTATGTGGTTGAACACCTAATATTCCAAAAATGTCCGTTACAGCCAAACTATTAGAGACACAGTGTTTATATTGTACATGCAGGGTTTTACAAAGGCCCAAAGCATTATTATAGTCTCTTATTAAGCTTTGAACTGCAACATGTGGTCGAACACCTAATATTACAAAAGTGTCAGTTACAGCCAAACTATTATAGACACAGTGTTCATATTGTATATGCAGCGTTTTACAGAGGCCCAAAGCATTAATATAGTCACTTATTAAGCTTTGCACTGCCCCATGTGGTTGAACACCTAATATTCCAAAAATGTCCGTTACAGTTAAACTATTAGAGACACAGTGTTCATATTTTATATGCAGGGTTTTACAGAGGCCCAAAGCATTAACATAGTCACTTATTAAGCGATGGACTGCAACATGTGGCCGAACACCTAATATTCCAAAAATGTCCGTTACAGCCAAACTATTAGAGACACAGTGTTCATATTGTACATGCAGGGTTTTACAGAGGGCCGAAGCATTAATATAGTGACTTATTAAGCGATGGACTGCAACATGTGGCCGAACACCTAATATTCCAAAAATGTCCGTTACAGCCAAACTATTAGAGACACAGTGTTCATATTGTACATGCAGGGTTTTACAGAGGCCCAAAGCATTAATATAGTCACTTATTAAGCGAAGGACTGCAACATGTGGCCGAACACCTAATATTCCAAAAATGTCCGTTACAGCCAAACTATTAGAGACACAGTGTTCATATTGTACATGCAGGGTTTTACAGAGGCCCAAAGCATTAATATAGTCACTTATTAAGCGATGGACTGCAACATGTGGCCGAACACCTAATATTCCAAAAATGTCCGTTACAACAAAACTGTTAGAGACACAGTGTTCATATTGTACATGCAGGGTTTTACAGAGGCCCAAAGCATTAATATAGTCACTTATTAAGCGATGGACTGCAACATGTGGCCGAACACCTAATATTCCAAAAATGTCCGTTACAACAAAACTGTTAGAGACACAGTGTTCATATTGTACATGCAGGGTTTTACAGAGGCCCAAAGCATTAATATAGTCACTTATTAAGCGATGGACTGCAACATGTGGCCGAACACCTAATATTACAAAAGTGTCAGTTACAGCCAAGCTATAAGAGGCACAGTGTTCATATTTTATATGCAGGGTTTTACAGAGGCCCAAAGCATTAATATAGTCACTTATTAAGCGATGGACTGCAATATGTGGCCGAACACCTAATATTCCAAAAATGTTCGTTACAGCCAAACTATTAGAGACACAGTGTTCATATTGTACATGCAGGGTTTTACAGAGGCCCAAAGCATTAATATAGTCACTTATTAAGCGATGGACTGCAACATGTGGCCGAACACCTAATATTTCAAAAATGTCCGTTACAACAAAACTGTTAGAGACACAGTGTTCATATTGTACATGCAGGGTTTTACAGAGGGCCAAAGCACTAATATAGTCACTTATTAAACGTTGGACTGCAACATGTGGTGGAACACCTAATATTCCAAAAATGTCAGTTACAGCCAAACTATTAGAGACACAGTGTTCATATTTTATATGCAGGATTTTGCAGAGGTCCAAAGCATTAATATAGTCACTTATTAAGCGATGGACTGCAACATGTGGCCGAACACCTAATATTCCAAAAATGTCCGTTACAGCCAAACTATTAGAGACACAGTGTTCATATTTTATATGCAGGGTTTTACAGAGGCCCAAAGCATTAATATAGTCACTTATTAAGCGATGGACTGCAACATGTGGCCGAACACCTAATATTCCAAAAATGTCCGTTACAGCCAAACTATTTGAGACACAGTGTTCATATTGTACATGCAGGGTTTTACTAAGGCCCAAAGCATTAAGATAGTCTCTTATTAAGCGTTGGACTGCAACATGTGGTCGAACACCTAATATTACAAAAGTGTCAGTTACAGCCAAACTATTATAGACACAGTGTTCATATTGTATATGCAGCGTTTTACAGAGGCCCAAAGCATTAATATAGTCACTTATTAAGCGTTGGACTGCCCTATGTGGTTGAACACCTAATATTCCAAAAATGTCCGTTACAGCCAAACTATTAGAGACACAGTGTTTATATTGTATAAGCAGCGTTTTTCAAAGGCCCAATGCATTAATATAGTCTCTTATTAAGCGTTGGACTGCAACATGTGGTCGAACACCTAATATTACAAAAGTGTCAGTTACAGCCAAGCTATAAGAGGCACAGAGTTCATACTGTATATGCAGCGTTATACAGAGTCCCAAAGCATTACTTTAACCACATATTAAGCTTTGCACTGCCCCATGTGGTTGAACACCTAATATTCCAAAAATGTCCGTTACAGTTAAACTATTAGAGACACAGTGTTCATATTTTATATGCAGGGTTTTACAGAGGCCCAAAGCATTATATAGTCACTTATTAAGCGATGGACTGCAATATGTGGCCGAATACCTAATATTCCAAAAATGTTCGTTACAGCCAAACTATTAGAGACACAGTGTTCATATTGTACATGCAGGGTTTTACAGAGGCCCAAAGCATTAATATAGTCACTTATTAAGCGATGGACTGCAACATGTGGTGGAACACCTAATATTCCAAAAATGTCCGTTAGAGCCAAACTATTAGAGACACAGTGTTCATATGGTACATGCAGGGTTTTACAGAGGGCCAAAGCATTAATATAGTCACTTATTAAGCGTTGGACTGCAACATGTGGTCGAACACCTAATATTCCAAAAATGTCCGTTACAGCCAAACTATTAGAGACACAGTGTTCATATTGTACATGCAGGGTTTTACAGAGGGCCAAAGCATTAATATAGTCACTTATTAAGCGATGGACTGCAACATGTGGCCGAACACCTAATATTCCAAAAATGTCCGTTACTGAAAAACTATTAGAGACACAGTGTTCATATTGTATATGCAGCGTTTTACAGAGGCCCAAAGCATTAATATAGTCACTTATTAAGCGTTGGACTGCCCTATGTGGTTGAACACCTAATATTCCAAAAATGTCCGTTACAGCCAAACTATTAGAGACACAGTGTTCATATTGTACATGCAGGGTTTTACAGAGGCCCAAAGCATTAATATAGTCACTTATTAAGCGATGGACTGCAATATGTGGCCGAACACCTAATATTCCAAAAATGTCCGTTACAGCCAAACTATTAGAGACACAGTGTTCATATTGTACATGCAGGGTTTTACAAAGGCCCAAAGCATTAATATAGTCTCTTATTAAGCGTTGGACTGCAACATGTGGTCGAACACCTAATATTACAAAAGTGTCAGTTACAGCCAAACTATTATAGACACAGTGTTCATATTGTATATGCAGCGTTTTACAGAGGCCCAAAGCATTAATATAGTCACTTATTAAGCGATGGACTGCAACATGTGGCCGAACACCTAATATTCCAAAAATGTCCGTTACAGCCAAACTATAAGAGGCACAAAGTTCATATTGTATATGCAGCGTTAAACAGAGGCCCAAAGCATTACTTTAACCACTTATTAAGCGTTGGACTGCCCTCTGTGGTTGAACACCCAATAGTCCAAAAATGTCCGTTACAGCCAAACTATTAGAGACACAGTGTTCATATTGTATATGCAGCGTTTTACAGAGGCCCAAAGCATTAATATAGTCACTTATTAAGCGTTGGACTGCCCTATGTGGTTGAACACCTAATACTCCAAAAATGTCCGTTACAGCCAAACTATTAGAGACACAATGTTCATATTGTATATGCAGCGTTTTACAGGGGCCCAAAGCATTAATATAGTCACTTATTAAGCGTTGGACTGCAACATGTGGTCGAACACCTAATATTCCAAAAATGTCCGTTACAGCCAAACTATTGGAGACACAGTGTTCATATTGTATATGCAGCGTTTTACAGAGGCCCAAAGCATTAATATAGTCACTTATTAAGCGTTGGACTGCCCTATGTGGTTAAACAAATAATATTCCAAAAATGTCCGTTACAGCCAAACTATTAGAGACACAGTGTTCATATTGTACATGCAGGGTTTCACAGAGGGCCAAAGCATTAATATAGTCACTTATTAAGCGATGGACTGCAACATGTGGCCGAACACCTAATATTCCAAAAATGTCCGTTACAGCCAAACTATAAGAGGCATAAAGTTCATATTGTATATGCAGCGTTAAACAGAGGCCCAAAGCATTACTTTAACCACTTATTAAGCGTTGGACTGCCCTCTGTGGTTGAACACCCAATACTCCAAAAATGTCCGTTACAGCCAAACTATTAGAGACACAGTGTTCATATTGTATATGCAGCGTTTTACAGAGGCCCAAAGCATTAATATAGTCACTTATTAAGCGTTGGACTGCCCTATGTGGTTGAACACCTAATACTCCAAAAATGTCCGTTACAGCCAAACTATTAGAGACACAGTGTTCATATTGTACATGCAGGGTTTCACAGAGGGCCAAAACATTAATATAGTCACTTATTAAGCGATGGACTGCAACATGTGGTCGAACACTTAATATTCCAAAAATGTCAGTTACAGCCAAACTATAAGAGACACAGTATTCATATTTTATATGCAGGGTTTTACAGAGGGCCAAAGCATTAATATAGTCACTTATTAAGCGATGGACTGCAACATGTGGCCGAACACCTAATATTCCAAAAATGTCCGTTACAGCCAAACTATTAGAGACACAGTGTTCATATTGTACATGCAGGGTTTTACAGAGGGCCAAAGCATTAATATAGTCACTTATTAAGCGATGGACTGCAACATGTGGCCGAACACCTATATTCCAAAAATGTCCGTTACAGCCAAACTATTAGAGACACAGTGTTCATATTGTATATGCAGGGTTTTACAGAGGCCCAAAGCATTAATATAGTCACTTATTAAGCGATGGACTGCAACATGTAGTTGAACACCTAATATTCCAAAAGTGTCAGTTACAGCCAAACTATAAGAGGCATAAAGTTCATATTGTATATGCAGCGTTAAACAGAGGCCCAAAGCATTAATATAGTCACTTATTAAGCGTTGGACTGCCCTCTGTGGTTGAACACCTAATACTCCAAAAATGTCCGTTTCAGCCAAACTACTAGAGACACAGTGTTCATATTGTGTATGTAGCGTTTTACAGTGGCCCAAAGCATTAATATAGTCACTTATTAAGCGTTGGACTGCCTTATGTGGTTGAACACCTAATATTAAAAAAATGTCAGTTACAGCCAAACTATAAGAGGCATAAAGTTCATATTGTATATGCAGCGTTAAACAGAGCCCCAAAGCATTACTTTAACCACATATTAAGCGTTGGACTGCCCCATCTGGTTGAACACCTAATATTCCAAAAATGTCCGATACAGCCAAACTATTATAGACACAGTGTTCATATTGTACATGCAGGGTTTCACAGAGGGCCAAAACATTAATATAGTCACTTATTAAGCGATGGACTGCAACATGTGGTCGAACACTTAATATTCCAAAAATGTCAGTTACAGCCAAACTATAAGAGACACAGTATTCATATTTTATATGCAGGGTTTTACAGAGGGCCAAAGCATTAATATAGTCACTTATTAAGCGATGGACTGCAACATGTGGCCGAACACCTAATATTCCAAAAATGTCCGTTACAGCCAAACTATTAGAGACACAGTGTTCATATTGTACATGCAGGGTTTTACAGAGGGCCAAAGCATTAATATAGTCACTTATTAAGCGATGGACTGCAACATGTGGCCGAACACCTATATTCCAAAAATGTCCGTTACAGCCAAACTATTAGAGACACAGTGTTCATATTGTATATGCAGGGTTTTACAGAGGCCCAAAGCATTAATATAGTCACTTATTAAGCGATGGACTGCAACATGTAGTTGAACACCTAATATTCCAAAAGTGTCAGTTACAGCCAAACTATAAGAGGCATAAAGTTCATATTGTATATGCAGCGTTAAACAGAGGCCCAAAGCATTAATATAGTCACTTATTAAGCGTTGGACTGCCCTCTGTGGTTGAACACCTAATACTCCAAAAATGTCCGTTTCAGCCAAACTACTAGAGACACAGTGTTCATATTGTGTATGTAGCGTTTTACAGTGGCCCAAAGCATTAATATAGTCACTTATTAAGCGTTGGACTGCCTTATGTGGTTGAACACCTAATATTAAAAAAATGTCAGTTACAGCCAAACTATAAGAGGCATAAAGTTCATATTGTATATGCAGCGTTAAACAGAGCCCCAAAGCATTACTTTAACCACATATTAAGCGTTGGACTGCCCCATCTGGTTGAACACCTAATATTCCAAAAATGTCCGATACAGCCAAACTATTATAGACACAGTGTTCATATTGTATATGCAGCGTTTTACAGAGGGCCAAAGCATTAATATAGTCACTTACTAAGCGATGGACTGCCCTATGTGGCCGAACACCTAATATTCCAAAAATGTCCGTTACAGCCAAACTATAAAAGGCATAAAGTTCATATTGTATATGCAGCGTTAAACAGAGGCCCAAAGCATTACTTTAACCACATATTAAGCGTTGGACTTTTCATGTGGTTGAACACCTAATATTCCAAAAATGTCCGTTACAGCCAAACTATTAGAGACACAGTGTTCATATTGTGTATGCAGCGTTATACAGAGGCCCAAAGCATTAATATAGTCACTTATTAAGCGTTGGACTGCCCTATGTGGTTAAACACCTAATATTCCAAAAATGTCCGTTACAGCCAAACTATAAGAGGCATAAAGTTCATATTGTATATGCAGCGTTAAACAGAGGCCCAAAGCATTACTTTAACCATTGGACTGCCCCATGTGGTTGAACACCTAATATTCCAAAAATGTCCGTTACAGCCAAACTATTATAGACACAGTGTTCATATTGTATATGCAGCGTTTTTCAAAGGCCCAAAGCATTAATATAGTCACTTATTAAGCGATGGACTGCAACATGTGGCCGAACACCTAATATTCCAAAAATGTCCGTTACAGCCAAACTATAAGAGGCATAAAGTTCATATTGTATATGCAGCGTTAAACAGAGGCCCAAAGCATTACTTTAACCACTTATTATGTGTTGGACTGCCCTCTGTGGTTGAACACCCAATACTCCAAAAATATCCGTTACAGCCAAACTATTAGAGACACAGTGTTCATATTGTATATGCAGCGTTTTACAGAGGCCCAAAGCATTAATATAGTCACTTATTAAGCGTTGGACTGCCCTATGTGGTTGAACACCTAATACTCCAAAAATGTCCGTTACAGCCAAACTATTAGAGACACAGTGTTCATATTGTATATGCAGCGTTTTACAGAGGCCCAAAGCATTAATATAGTCACTTATTAAGCGTTGGACTGCCCTATGTGGTTAAACACCTAATATTCCAAAAATGTCCGTTACAGCCAAACTATTAGAGACACAGTGTTCATATTGTACATGCAGGGTTTCACAGAGGGCCAAAACATTAATATAGTCACTTATTAAGCGATGGACTGCAACATGTGGTCGAACACTTAATATTCCAAAAATGTCAGTTACAGCCAAACTATAAGAGACACAGTATTCATATTTTATATGCAGGGTTTTACAGAGGGCCAAAGCATTAATATAGTCACTTATTAAGCGATGGACTGCAACATGTGGCCGAACACCTAATATTCCAAAAATGTCCGTTACAGCCAAACTATTAGAGACACAGTGTTCATATTGTACATGCAGGGTTTTACAGAGGGCCAAAGCATTAATATAGTCACTTATTAAGCGATGGACTGCAACATGTGGCCGAACACCTATATTCCAAAAATGTCCGTTACAGCCAAACTATTAGAGACACAGTGTTCATATTGTACATGCAGGGTTTTACAGAGGCCCAAAGCATTAATATAGTCACTTATTAAGCGATGGACTGCAACATATAGTTGAACACCTAATATTCCAAAAGTGTCAGTTACAGCCAAACTATAAGAGGCATAAAGTTCATTTTGTATATGCAGCGTTAAACAGAGGCCCAAAGCATTACTTTAACCACATATTAAGCGTTGGACTGCCCCATGTGGTTGAACACCTAATATTCCAAAAATGTCCGATACAGCCAAACTATTATAGACACAGTGTTCATATTGTATATGCAGCGTTTTACAGAGGGCCAAAGCATTAATATAGTCACTTATTAAGCGTTGGACTGCCCTATGTGGTTGAACACCTAATATTCCAAAAATGTCCGTTACAGCCAAACTATTAGATGCACAGTGTTCATATTGTACATGCAGGGTTTCACAGAGTGCCAAAGCATTAATATAGTCACTTACTAAGCGATGGACTGCAACATGTGGCCGAACACCTAATATTCCTAAAATGTCCGTTACAGCCAAACTATAAAAGGCATAAAGTTCATATTGTATATGCAGCGTTAAACAGAGGCCCAAAGCATTACTTTAACCACATATTAAGCGTTGGACTTTTCATGTGGTTGAACACCTAATATTCCAAAAATGTCCGTTACAGCCAAACTATTAGAGACACAGTGTTCATATTGTGTATGCAGCGTTATACAGAGGCCCAAAGCATTAATATAGTCACTTATTAAGCGTTGGACTGCCCTATGTGGTTAAACACCTAATATTCCAAAAATGTCCGTTACAGCCAAACTATAAGAGGCATAAAGTTCATATTGTATATGCAGCGTTAAACAGAGGCCCAAAGCATTACTTTAACCATTGGACTGCCCCATGTGGTTGAACACCTAATATTCCAAAAATGTCCGTTACAGCCAAACTATTATAGACACAGTGTTCATATTGTATATGCAGCGTTTTTCAAAGGCCCAAAGCATTAATATAGTCTCTTATTAAGCGTTGGACTGCAACATGTGGACGAACACCTAATATTACAAAAATGTCAGTTACAGCCAAACTATTAGAGACACAGATTTCATTTTGTATAAGCAGCGTTATGCAGAGTCCCAAAACATTACTATAATCACATGTTAAACGATGGACTGCAACATGTAGCTGAACACCTAATATTCCAAAAGTGTCAGTTACAGCCAAGCCATAAGAGGCACAGAGTTCATACTGTATATGCAGCATTATACAGAGCCCCAAAGCATTACTTTAACCACATATTAAGCTTTGCACTGATCCATGTGGTTTAACACCTAATATTCCAAAAATGTCCGTTACAATTAAACTATTAGATACACAGTGTTCATATTTTATATGCAGGGTTTTACAGAGGCCCAAAGCATTAACATAGTCACTTATTAAGCGTTGGACTGCCCTATGTGGTTGAACACCTAATATTCCAAAAATGTCCGTTACAGCCAAACTATTAGAGACACAGTGTTCATATTTTACATGCAGGGTTTTACAGAGGGCCAAAGCACTAATATAGTCACTTATTAAACGTTGGACTGCAACATGTGGTGGAACACCTAATATTCCAAAAATGTCAGTTACAGCCAAACTATTAGAGACACAGTGTTCATATTTTATATGCAGCGTTTTTCAAAGGCCCAAAGCACTAATATAGTCACTTATTAAGCGTTGGACGGCAACATGTGGTCGAACACCTAAAATTCCAAAAATGTCCGTTACAGCAAAACTATTAGAGACACAGTGTTCATATTGTACATGCAGGGTTTTACAGAGGGCCAAAGCACTAATATAGTCACTTATTAAGCGATGGACTGCAACATGTGGCTGAACACCTAATATTCCAAAAATGTCCGTTACAGCCAAACTATTAGAGACACAGTGTTCATATTGTACATGCAGGGTTTTACAGAGGGCCAAAGCATTAATATAGTCACTTATTAAACGTTGGACTGCAACATGTGGTGGAACACCTAATATTCCAAAAATGTCAGTTACAGCCAAACTATTAGAGACACAGTGTTCATATTTTATATGCAGCGTTTTTCAAAGGCCCAATGCATTAATATAGTCTCTTATTAAGCGATGGACTGCAACATGTGGTCGAACACCTAATATTACAAAAGTGTCCGTTACAGCCAAACTATTAGAGACACAGTCTTCATATTGTACATGCAGGGTTTCACAGAGGGCCAAAGCATTAATATAGTCACTTATTAAGCGATGGACTGCAACATGTGGCCGAACACCTAATATTCCAAAAATGTCCGTTACAGCCAAACTATAAGAGGCATAAAGTTCATATTGTATATGCAGCGTTAAACAGAGGCCCAAAGCATTACTTTAACCACATATTAAGCCTTGGACTGCCCCATGTTGTTGAACACCTAATATTCCAAAAATGTCCGTTACAGCCAAACTATTAGAGACACAGTGTTCATATTGTACATGCAGGGTTTTACAGAGGGCCAAAGCATTAATATAGTCACTTATTAAGCATTGGACTGCAACATGTGGCCGAACACCTAATATTCCAAAAATGTCCGTTACAGCCAAACTATTAGAGACACAGTGTTCATATTGTACATGCAGGGTTTTACAGAGAGCCAAAGCATTAATATAGTCACTTATTAAGCGTTGGACGGCAACATGTGGTCGAACACCTAAAATTCCAAAAATGTCCGTTACAGCAAAACTATTAGAGACACAGTGTTCATATTGTACATGCAGGGTTTTACAGAGGGCCAAAGCACTAATATAGTCACTTATTAAGCGATGGACTGCAACATGTGGCTGAACACCTAATATTCCAAAAATGTCCGTTACAGCCAAACTATTAGAGACACAGTGTTGATATTGTACATGCAGGGTTTTACAGAGGCCCAAAGCATTAATATAGTCACTTATTAAGCGATGGACTGCAACATGTGGCCGAACACCTAATATTCCAAAAATGTCCGTTACAGCCAAACTATTAGAGACACAGTGTTCATATTGTACATGCAGGGTTTTACAGAGGGCCAAAGCATTAATATAGTCACTTATTAAGCGTGGGACTGCAACATGTGGTCGAACACCTAATATTCCAAAAATGTCCGTTAAAGCAAAACTATTAGAGACACAGTGTTCATATTGTACATGCAGGGTTTTACAGAGGGCCAAAGCACTAATATAGTCACTTATTAAGCGATGGACTGCAACATGTGGCCGAACACCTAATATTCCAAAAATGTCCGTTACAGCCAAACTATTAGAGACACAGTGTTCATATTGTACATGCAGGGTTTTACAGAGGCCCAAAGCATTAATATAGTCACTTATTAAGCGATGGACTGCAACATGTGGCCGAACACCTAATATTCCAAAAATGTCCGTTACAGCCAAACTATTAGAGACACAGTGTTCATATTGTACATGCAGGGTTTTACAGAGGGCCAAAGCATTAATATAGTCACTTATTAAGCATTGGACTGCAACATGTGGCCGAACACCTAATATTCCAAAAATGTCCGTTACAGCCAAACTATTAGAGACACAGTGTTCATATTGTACATGCAGGGTTTTACAGAGTGCCAAAGCATTAATATAGTCACTTATTAAGCGTTGGACTGCAACATGTGGTCGAACACCTATTATTCCAAAAATGTCCGTTACAGCCAAACTATTAGAGACACAGTGTTCATATTGTACATGCAGGGTTTTACAGAGGGCCAAAGCATTAATATAGTCACTTATTAAGCGATGGACTGCAACATGTGGCCGAGCACTTAATATTCCAAAAGTGTCAGTTACAGCCAAACTATAAGAGGCATAAAGTTCATATTGTATATGCAGCGTATACAAAGGCCCAAAGCATTACTATAATCACATGTTAAGCGTTGGACTGCAACATGTAGTTGAACACCTAATATTCCAAAAGTGTCAGTTACAGAAAAACTAGAAGAGGCATTAAGTTCATATTGTATATGCAGCGTTATACAGAGGCCCAAAGCATTAATATAGTCACTTATTAAGCGATGGACTGCAACATGTGGCCGAACACCTAATATTCCAAAAATGTCCGTTACAGCCAAACTATTAGAGACACAGTGTTCATATTGTACATGCAGGGTTTTACAGAGGGCCAAAGCATTAATATAGTCACTTATTAAGCGTTGGACTGCAACATGTGGTCGAACACCTAATATTCCAAAAATGTCCGTTACAGCCAAACTGTTGGAGACACAGTGTTCATATTGTATATGCAGCGTTTTACAGAGGCCCAAAGCATTAATATAGTCACTTATTAAGCGTTGGACTGCCCTATGTGGTTAAACACCTAATATTCCAAAAATGTCCGTTACAGCCAAACTATTAGAGACACAGTGTTCATATTGTACATGCAGGGTTTCACAGAGGGCCAAAGCATTAATATAGTCACTTATTAAGCGATGGACTGCAACATGTGGCCGAACACCTAATATTCCAAAAATGTCCGTTACAGCCAAACTATAAGAGGCATAAAGTTCATATTGTATATGCAGCGTTAAACAGAGGCCCAAAGCATTACTTTAACCACTTATTAAGCGTTGGACTGCCCTCTGTGGTTGAATACCTAATACTCCAAAAATGTCCGTTACAGCCAAACTATTAGAGACACAGTGTTCATATTGTACATGCAGGGTTTTACAGAGGGCCAAAGCATTAATATAGTCACTTATTAAGCGATGGACTGCAACATGTGGTCGAACACCTAATATTCCAAAAATGTCAGTTACAGCCAAACTATAAGAGACACAGTGTTCATATTTTATATGCAGGGTTTAACAGAGGGCCAAAGCATTACTTTAACCACTTATTAAGCGTTGGACTGCTCTCTGTGGTTGAATACCTAATACTCCAAAAATGTCCGTTACAGCCAAACTATTAGAGACACAGTGTTCATATTGTACATGCAGGGTTTCACAGAGGGCCAAAGCATTAATATAGTCACTTATTAAGCGATGGACTGCAACATGTGGTCGAACACCTAATATTCCAAAAATGTCAGTTACAGCCAAACTATAAAAGACACAGTGTTCATATTTTATATGCAGGGTTTAACAGAGGGCCAAAGCATTAATATAGTCACTTATTAAGCGATGGACTGCAACATGTGGCCGAACACCTAATATTCCAAAAATGTCCGTTACAGCCAAACTATTAGAGACACAGTGTTCATATTGTACATGCAGGGTTTTACAGAGGGCCAAAGCATTAATATAGTCACTTATTAAGCGATGGACTGCAACATGTGGCCGAACACCTATATTCCAAAAATGTCCGTTACAGCCAAACTATTAGAGACACAGTGTTCATATTGTACATGCAGGGTTTTACAGAGGCCCAAAGCATTAATATAGTCACTTATTAAGCGATGGACTGCAACATGTGGCCGAACACCTAATATTCCAAAAATGTCCGTTACAGCCAAACTATTAGAGACACAGTGTTCATATTGTACATGCAGGGTTTTACAGAGGGCCAAAGCATTAATATAGTCACTTATTAAGCGTTGGACTGCAACATGTGGTCGAACACCTAATATTCCAAAAATGTCCGTTACAGCCAATTTATTGGAGACACAGTGTTCATATTGTATATGCAGCGTTTTACAGAGGCCCAAAGCATTAATATAGTCACTTATTAAGCGTTGGACTGCCCTATGTGGTTAAACACCTAATATTACAAAAAGTCCGTTACAGCCAAACTATTAGAGACACAGTCTTCATATTGTACATGCAGGGTTTCACAGAGGGCCAAAGCATTAATATAGTCACTTATTAAGCGATGGACTGCAACATGTGGCCGAACACCTAATATTCCAAAAATGTCCGTTACAGCCAAACTATAAGAGGCATAAAGTTCATATTTTATATGCAGCGTTAAACAGAGGCCCAAAGCATTACTTTAACCACATATTAAGCGTTGGACTGCCCCATGTTGTTGAACACCTAATTTTCCAAAAATGTCCGTTACAGCCAAACTATTAGAGACACAGTGTTCATATTGTACATGCAGGGTTTTACAGAGGGCCAAAGCATTAATATAGTCACTTATTAAGCATTGGACTGCAACATGTGGCCGAACACCTAATATTCCAAAAATGTCCGTTACAGCCAAACTATTAGAGACACAGTGTTCATATTGTACATGCAGGGTTTTACAGAGAGCCAAAGCATTAATATAGTCACTTATTAAGCGTTGGACGGCAACATGTGGTCGAACACCTAATATTCCAAAAATGTCCGTTACAGCAAAACTATTAGAGACACAGTGTTCATATTGTACATGCAGGGTTTTACAGAGGGCCAAAGCGCTAATATAGTCACTTATTAAGCGATGGACTGCAACATGTGGCTGAACAACTAATATTCCAAAAATGTCCGTTACAGCCAAACTATTAGAGACACAGTGTTGATATTGTACATGCAGGGTTTTACAGAGGCCCAAAGCATTAATATAGTCACTTATTAAGCGATGGACTGCAACATGTGGCCGAACACCTAATATTCCAAAAATGTCCGTTACAGCCAAACTATTAGAGACACAGTGTTCATATTGTACATGCAGGGTTTTACAGAGGGCCAAAGCATTAATATAGTCACTTATTAAGCGTTGGACTGCAACATGTGGTCGAACACCTAATATTCCAAAAATGTCCGTTACAGCCAAACTGTTGGAGACACAGTGTTCATATTGTATATGCAGCGTTTTACAGAGGCCCAAAGCATTAATATAGTCACTTATTAAGCGTTGGACTGCCCTATGTGGTTAAACACCTAATATTCCAAAAATGTCCGTTACAGCCAAACTATTAGAGACACAGTGTTCATATTGTACCTGCAGGGTTTCACAGAGGGCCAAAGCATTAATATAGTCACTTATTAAGCGATGGACTGCAACATGTGGCCGAACACCTAATATTCCAAAAATGTCCGTTACAGCCAAACTATAAGAGGCATAAAGTTCATATTGTATATGCAGCGTTAAACAGAGGCCCAAAGCATTACTTTAACCACTTATTAAGCGTTGGACTGCCCTCTGTGGTTGAATACCTAATACTCCAAAAATGTCCGTTACAGCCAAACAATTAGAGACACAGTGTTCATATTGTACATGCAGGGTTTTACAGAGGGCCAAAGCATTAATATAGTCAGTTATTAAGCGATGGACTGCAACATGTGGTCGAACACCTAATATTCCAAAAATGTCAGTTACAGCCAAACTATAAGAGACACAGTGTTCATATTTTATATGCAGGGTTTAACAGAGGGCCAAAGCATTACTTTAACCACTTATTAAGCGTTGGACTGCCCTCTGTGGTTGAATACCTAATACTCCAAAAATGTCCGTTACGGCCAAACTATTAGAGACACAGTGTTCATATTGTACATGCAGGGTTTCACAGAGGGCCAAAGCATTAATATAGTCACTTATTAAGCGATGGACTGCAACATGTGGTCGAACACCTAATATTCCAAAAATGTCAGTTACAGCCAAACTATAAGAGACACAGTGTTCATATTTTATATGCAGGGTTTAACAGAGGGCCAAAGCATTAATATAGTCACTTATTAAGCGATGGACTGCAACATGTGGCCGAACACCTAATATTCCAAAAATGTCCGTTACAGCCAAACTATTAGAGACACAGTGTTCATATTGTACATGCAGGGTTTTACAGAGGGCCAAAGCATTAATATAGTCACTTATTAAGCGATGGACTGCAACATGTGGCCGAACACCTATATTCCAAAAATGTCCGTTACAGCCAAACTATTAGAGACACAGTGTTCATATTGTACATGCAGGGTTTTACAGAGGCCCAAAGCATTAATATAGTCACTTATTAAGCGATGGACTGCAACATGTGGCCGAACACCTAATATTCCAAAAATGTCCGTTACAGCCAAACTATTAGAGACACAGTGTTCATATTGTACATGCAGGGTTTTACAGAGGGCCAAAGCATTAATATAGTCACTTATTAAGCGTTGGACTGCAACATGTGGTCGAACACCTAATATTCCAAAAATGTCCGTTACAGCCAATTTATTGGAGACACAGTGTTCATATTGTATATGCAGCGTTTTACAGAGGCCCATAGCATTAATATAGTCACTTATTAAGCGTTGGACTGCCCTATGTGGTTAAACACCTAATATTCCAAAATGTCCGTTACAGCCAAACTATTAGAGACACAGTCTTCATATTGTACATGCAGGGTTTCACAGAGGGCCAAAGCATTAATATAGTCACTTATTAAGCGATGGACTGCAACATGTGGCCGAACACCTAATATTCCAAAAATGTCCGTTACAGCCAAACTATAAGAGGCATAAAGTTCATATTGTATATGCAGCGTTAAACAGAGGCCCAAAGCATTACTTTAACCACATATTAAGCGTTGGACTGCCCCATGTTGTTGAACACCTAATATTCCAAAAATGTCCGTTACAGCCAAACTATTAGAGACACAGTGTTCATATTGTACATGCAGGGTTTTACAGAGGGCCAAAGCATTAATATAGTCACTTATTAAGCATTGGACTGCAACATGTGGCCGAACACCTAATATTCCAAAAATGTCCGTTACAGCCAAACTATTAGAGACATAGTGTTCATATTGTACATGCAGGGTTTTACAGAGAGCCAAAGCATTAATATAGTCACTTATTAAGCGTTGGACGGCAACATGTGGTCGAACACCTAATATTCCAAAAATGACCGTTACAGCAAAACTATTAGAGACACAGTGTTCATATTGTACATGCAGGGTTTTACAGAGGGCCAAAGCGCTAATATAGTCACTTATTAAGCGATGGACTGCACCATGTGGCTGAACACCTAATATTCCAAAAATGTCCGTTACAGCCAAACTATTAGAGACACAGTGTTGATATTGTACATGCAGGGTTTTACAGAGGCCCAAAGCATTAATATAGTCACTTATTAAGCGATGGACTGCAACATGTGGCCGAACACCTAATATTCCAAAAATGTCCGTTACAGCCAAACTATTAGAGACACAGTGTTCATATTGTACATGCAGGGTTTTACAGAGGGCCAAAGCATTAATATAGTCACTTATTAAGCATTGGACTGCAACATGTGGCCAAACACCTAATATTCCAAAAATGTCCGTTACAGCCAAACTATTAGAGACACAGTGTTCATATTGTACATGCAGGGTTTTACAGAGTGCCAAAGCATTAATATAGTCACTTATTAAGCGTTGGACTGCAACATGTGGTCGAACACCTAATATTCCAAAAATGTTCGTTACAGCCAAACTATTAGAGACACAGTGTTCATATTGTACATGCAGGGTTTTACAGAGAGCCAAAGCATTAATATAGTCACTTATTAAGCGTTGGACTGCAACATGTGGTCGAACACCTAATATTCCAAAAATGTCCGTTACAGCAAAACTATTAGAGACACAGTGTTCATATTGTACATGCAGGGTTTTACAGAGGGCCAAAGCACTAATATAGTCACTTATTAAGCGATGGACTGCAACATGTGGCCGAACACCTAATATTCCAAAAATGTCCGTTACAGCCAAACTATTAGAGACACAGTGTTCATATTGTACATGCAGGGTTTCACAGAGGGCCAAAGCATTAATATAGTCACTTATTAAGCGATGGACTGCAACATGTGGTCGAACACCTAATATTCCAAAAATGTCAGTTACAGCCAAACTATAAAAGACACAGTGTTCATATTTTATATGCAGGGTTTAACAGAGGGCCAAAGCATTAATATAGTCACTTATTAAGCGATGGACTGCAACATGTGGCCGAACACCTAATATTCCAAAAATGTCCGTTACAGCCAAACTATTAGAGACACAGTGTTCATATTGTACATGCAGGGTTTTACAGAGGGCCAAAGCATTAATATAGTCACTTATTAAGCGATGGACTGCAACATGTGGCCGAACACCTATATTCCAAAAATGTCCGTTACAGCCAAACTATTAGAGACACAGTGTTCATATTGTACATGCAGGGTTTTACAGAGGCCCAAAGCATTAATATAGTCACTTATTAAGCGATGGACTGCAACATGTGGCCGAACACCTAATATTCCAAAAATGTCCGTTACAGCCAAACTATTAGAGACACAGTGTTCATATTGTACATGCAGGGTTTTACAGAGGGCCAAAGCATTAATATAGTCACTTATTAAGCGTTGGACTGCAACATGTGGTCGAACACCTAATATTCCAAAAATGTCCGTTACAGCCAATTTATTGGAGACACAGTGTTCATATTGTATATGCAGCGTTTTACAGAGGCCCAAAGCATTAATATAGTCACTTATTAAGCGTTGGACTGCCCTATGTGGTTAAACACCTAATATTACAAAAAGTCCGTTACAGCCAAACTATTAGAGACACAGTCTTCATATTGTACATGCAGGGTTTCACAGAGGGCCAAAGCATTAATATAGTCACTTATTAAGCGATGGACTGCAACATGTGGCCGAACACCTAATATTCCAAAAATGTCCGTTACAGCCAAACTATAAGAGGCATAAAGTTCATATTTTATATGCAGCGTTAAACAGAGGCCCAAAGCATTACTTTAACCACATATTAAGCGTTGGACTGCCCCATGTTGTTGAACACCTAATTTTCCAAAAATGTCCGTTACAGCCAAACTATTAGAGACACAGTGTTCATATTGTACATGCAGGGTTTTACAGAGGGCCAAAGCATTAATATAGTCACTTATTAAGCATTGGACTGCAACATGTGGCCGAACACCTAATATTCCAAAAATGTCCGTTACAGCCAAACTATTAGAGACACAGTGTTCATATTGTACATGCAGGGTTTTACAGAGAGCCAAAGCATTAATATAGTCACTTATTAAGCGTTGGACGGCAACATGTGGTCGAACACCTAATATTCCAAAAATGTCCGTTACAGCAAAACTATTAGAGACACAGTGTTCATATTGTACATGCAGGGTTTTACAGAGGGCCAAAGCGCTAATATAGTCACTTATTAAGCGATGGACTGCAACATGTGGCTGAACAACTAATATTCCAAAAATGTCCGTTACAGCCAAACTATTAGAGACACAGTGTTGATATTGTACATGCAGGGTTTTACAGAGGCCCAAAGCATTAATATAGTCACTTATTAAGCGATGGACTGCAACATGTGGCCGAACACCTAATATTCCAAAAATGTCCGTTACAGCCAAACTATTAGAGACACAGTGTTCATATTGTACATGCAGGGTTTTACAGAGGGCCAAAGCATTAATATAGTCACTTATTAAGCGTTGGACTGCAACATGTGGTCGAACACCTAATATTCCAAAAATGTCCGTTACAGCCAAACTGTTGGAGACACAGTGTTCATATTGTATATGCAGCGTTTTACAGAGGCCCAAAGCATTAATATAGTCACTTATTAAGCGTTGGACTGCCCTATGTGGTTAAACACCTAATATTCCAAAAATGTCCGTTACAGCCAAACTATTAGAGACACAGTGTTCATATTGTACCTGCAGGGTTTCACAGAGGGCCAAAGCATTAATATAGTCACTTATTAAGCGATGGACTGCAACATGTGGCCGAACACCTAATATTCCAAAAATGTCCGTTACAGCCAAACTATAAGAGGCATAAAGTTCATATTGTATATGCAGCGTTAAACAGAGGCCCAAAGCATTACTTTAACCACTTATTAAGCGTTGGACTGCCCTCTGTGGTTGAATACCTAATACTCCAAAAATGTCCGTTACAGCCAAACAATTAGAGACACAGTGTTCATATTGTACATGCAGGGTTTTACAGAGGGCCAAAGCATTAATATAGTCAGTTATTAAGCGATGGACTGCAACATGTGGTCGAACACCTAATATTCCAAAAATGTCAGTTACAGCCAAACTATAAGAGACACAGTGTTCATATTTTATATGCAGGGTTTAACAGAGGGCCAAAGCATTACTTTAACCACTTATTAAGCGTTGGACTGCCCTCTGTGGTTGAATACCTAATACTCCAAAAATGTCCGTTACGGCCAAACTATTAGAGACACAGTGTTCATATTGTACATGCAGGGTTTCACAGAGGGCCAAAGCATTAATATAGTCACTTATTAAGCGATGGACTGCAACATGTGGTCGAACACCTAATATTCCAAAAATGTCAGTTACAGCCAAACTATAAGAGACACAGTGTTCATATTTTATATGCAGGGTTTAACAGAGGGCCAAAGCATTAATATAGTCACTTATTAAGCGATGGACTGCAACATGTGGCCGAACACCTAATATTCCAAAAATGTCCGTTACAGCCAAACTATTAGAGACACAGTGTTCATATTGTACATGCAGGGTTTTACAGAGGGCCAAAGCATTAATATAGTCACTTATTAAGCGATGGACTGCAACATGTGGCCGAACACCTATATTCCAAAAATGTCCGTTACAGCCAAACTATTAGAGACACAGTGTTCATATTGTACATGCAGGGTTTTACAGAGGCCCAAAGCATTAATATAGTCACTTATTAAGCGATGGACTGCAACATGTGGCCGAACACCTAATATTCCAAAAATGTCCGTTACAGCCAAACTATTAGAGACACAGTGTTCATATTGTACATGCAGGGTTTTACAGAGGGCCAAAGCATTAATATAGTCACTTATTAAGCGTTGGACTGCAACATGTGGTCGAACACCTAATATTCCAAAAATGTCCGTTACAGCCAATTTATTGGAGACACAGTGTTCATATTGTATATGCAGCGTTTTACAGAGGCCCATAGCATTAATATAGTCACTTATTAAGCGTTGGACTGCCCTATGTGGTTAAACACCTAATATTCCAAAATGTCCGTTACAGCCAAACTATTAGAGACACAGTCTTCATATTGTACATGCAGGGTTTCACAGAGGGCCAAAGCATTAATATAGTCACTTATTAAGCGATGGACTGCAACATGTGGCCGAACACCTAATATTCCAAAAATGTCCGTTACAGCCAAACTATAAGAGGCATAAAGTTCATATTGTATATGCAGCGTTAAACAGAGGCCCAAAGCATTACTTTAACCACATATTAAGCGTTGGACTGCCCCATGTTGTTGAACACCTAATATTCCAAAAATGTCCGTTACAGCCAAACTATTAGAGACACAGTGTTCATATTGTACATGCAGGGTTTTACAGAGGGCCAAAGCATTAATATAGTCACTTATTAAGCATTGGACTGCAACATGTGGCCGAACACCTAATATTCCAAAAATGTCCGTTACAGCCAAACTATTAGAGACATAGTGTTCATATTGTACATGCAGGGTTTTACAGAGAGCCAAAGCATTAATATAGTCACTTATTAAGCGTTGGACGGCAACATGTGGTCGAACACCTAATATTCCAAAAATGACCGTTACAGCAAAACTATTAGAGACACAGTGTTCATATTGTACATGCAGGGTTTTACAGAGGGCCAAAGCGCTAATATAGTCACTTATTAAGCGATGGACTGCACCATGTGGCTGAACACCTAATATTCCAAAAATGTCCGTTACAGCCAAACTATTAGAGACACAGTGTTGATATTGTACATGCAGGGTTTTACAGAGGCCCAAAGCATTAATATAGTCACTTATTAAGCGATGGACTGCAACATGTGGCCGAACACCTAATATTCCAAAAATGTCCGTTACAGCCAAACTATTAGAGACACAGTGTTCATATTGTACATGCAGGGTTTTACAGAGGGCCAAAGCATTAATATAGTCACTTATTAAGCATTGGACTGCAACATGTGGCCAAACACCTAATATTCCAAAAATGTCCGTTACAGCCAAACTATTAGAGACACAGTGTTCATATTGTACATGCAGGGTTTTACAGAGTGCCAAAGCATTAATATAGTCACTTATTAAGCGTTGGACTGCAACATGTGGTCGAACACCTAATATTCCAAAAATGTTCGTTACAGCCAAACTATTAGAGACACAGTGTTCATATTGTACATGCAGGGTTTTACAGAGAGCCAAAGCATTAATATAGTCACTTATTAAGCGTTGGACTGCAACATGTGGTCGAACACCTAATATTCCAAAAATGTCCGTTACAGCAAAACTATTAGAGACACAGTGTTCATATTGTACATGCAGGGTTTTACAGAGGGCCAAAGCACTAATATAGTCACTTATTAAGCGATGGACTGCAACATGTGGCCGAACACCTAATATTCCAAAAATGTCCGTTACAGCCAAACTATTAGAGACACAGTGTTCATATTGTACATGCAGGGTTTTACAGAGGCCCAAATCATTAATATAGTCACTTATTAAGCGATGGACTGCAACATGTGGCCGAACACCTAATATTCCAAAAATGTCCGTTACAGCCAAACTATTAGAGACACAGTGTTCATATTGTACATGCAGGGTTTTACAGAGGGCCAAAGCATTAATATAGTCACTTATTAAGCATTGGACTGCAACATGTGGCCGAACACCTAATATTCCAAAAATGTCCGTTACAGCCAAACTATTAGAGACACAGTGTTCATATTGTACATGCAGGGTTTTACAGAGTGCCAAAGCATTAATATAGTCACTTATTAAGCGTTGGACTGCCTTATGTGGTTGAACACCTAATATTCCAAAAATGTCAGTTACAGCCAAACTATTAGAGACACAGTGTTCATATTGTACATGCAGGGTTTCACAGAGGGCCAAAGCATTAATATAGTCACTTATTAAGCGATGGACTGCAACATGTGGCCGAACACCTAATATTCCAAAAATGTCCGTTACAGCCAAACTATAAGAGGCATAAAGTTCATATTGTATATGCAGCGTTTTACAGAGGCCCAAAGCATTAATATAGTCACTTATTAAGCGTTGGACTGCCCTATGTGGTTGAACACCTAATACTCCAAAAATGTCCGTTACAGCCAAACTATTATAGACACAGTGTTCATATTGTATATGCAGCGTTTTACAGAGGCCCAAAGCATTAATATAGTCACTTATTAAGCGTTGGACTGCCCCATGTGGTTGAACACCTAATATTCCAAAAATGTCCGTTACAGCCAAACTATTATAGACACAGTGTTCATATTGTAAATGCAGCGTTTTTGAAAGGCCCAAAGCATTAATATAGTCTCTTATTAAGCGTTGGACTGCAACATGTGGACAAACACCTAATATTACAAAAATGTCAGTTACAGCCAAACTATTAGAGACACAGATTTCATTTTGTATAAGCAGCGTTATATAGAGTCCCAAAACATTACTATAATCACATGTTAAACGATGGACTGCAACATGTAGCTGAACACCTAATATTCCAAAAGTGTCAGTTACAGCCAAGCCATAAGAGGCACAGAGTTCATACTGTATATGCAGCGTTATACAGAGTCCCAAAGCATTACTTTAACCACATATTAAGCTTTGCACTGATCCATGTGGTTTAACACCTATTATTCCAAAAATGTCCGTTACAGTTAAACTATTAGATACACAGTGTTCATATTTTATATGCAGGGTTTTACAGAGGCCCAAAGCATTAACATAGTCACTTATTAAGCGATGGACTGCAACATGTGGCCGAACACCTAATATTCCAAAAATGTCCGTTACAGCCAAACTATTACAGACACAGTGTTCATATTGTACATGCAGGGTTTTACAGAGGGCCAATGCATTAATATAGTCACTTATTAAGCGTTGGACTGCCCTATGTGGTTGAACACCTAATATTCCAAAAATGTCCGTTACAGCCAAACTATTAGCGTTGGACTGCAACATGTGGTCGAACACCTCATATTCCAAAAATGTCCGTTACAGCCAAACTATTATAAACACAGTGTTCATAATGTATATGCAGCGTTTTACAGAGGCCCAAAGCATTAATATAGTCACTTATTAAGCGTTGGACTGCCCTATGTGGTTGAACACCTAATATTCCAAAAATGTCCGTTACAGCTAAACTATTAGCGTTGGACTGCAACATGTGGTCGAACACCTAATATTCCAAAAATGTCAGTTACAGCCAAACTATAAGAGACACAGTGTTCATATTTTATATGCAGGGTTTTACAGAGGCCCAAAGCATTAATATAGTCACTTATTAAGCGATGGACTGCAACATGTGGCCGAACACCTAATATTCCAAAAATGTCCGTTACAGCCAAACTATTAGAGACACAGTGTTCATATTGTACATGCAGGGTTTTACAGAGGGCCAAAGCATTAATATAGTCACTTATTAAGCGTTGGACTGCAACATGTAATCAAACACCTAATATTCCAAAAATGTCCGTTACAGCCAAACTATTAGAGACACAGTGTTCATATTGTACATGCAGGGTTTTACAGAGGGCCAAAGCATTAATATAGTCACTTATTAAGCGATAGACTGCAACATGTGGCCGAACACCTAATATTCCAAAAATGTCCGTTACTGCCAAACTATTAGAGACACAGTGTTCATATTTTATATGCAGGGTTTTGCAGAGGGCCAAAGCACTAATATAGTCACTTATTAAACGTTGGACTGCAACATGTGGTGGAACACCTAATATTCCAAAAATGTCCGTTACAGCCAAACTATTAGAGACACAGTGTTCATATTGTACATGCAGGGTTTTACAGAGGGCCAAAGCACTAATATAGTCACTTATTAAACGTTGGACTGCAACATGTGGTGGAACACCTAATATTCCAAAAATGTCAGTTACAGCCAAACTATTAGAGACACAGTGTTCATATTTTATATGCAGGGTTTTGCAGAGGCCCAAAGCATTAATATAGTCACTTATTAAGCGATGGACTGCAACATGTGGCCGAACACCTAATATTCCAAAAATGTCCGTTACAGCCATACTATAAGAGGCATAAAGTTCATATTGTATATGCAGCGTTAAACAGAGGCCCAAAGCATTACTTTAACCACATACTAAGCGTTGGACTGCCCCATGTGGTTGAACACCTAATATTCCAAAAATGTCCGTTACAGCCAAACTATTAGAGACACAGTGTTCATATTTTATATGCAGGGTTTTACAGAGGCCCAAAGCATTAATATAGTCACTTATTAAGCGATGGACTGCAACATGTGGCCGAACACCTAATATTCCAAAAATGTCCGTTACAGCCAAACTATTAGAGACACAGTGTTCATATTGTACATGCAGGGTTTTACAGAGGGCCAAAGCATTAATATAGTCACTTATTAAGCATTGGACTGCAACATGTGGCCAAACACCTAATATTCCAAAAATGTCCGTTACAGCCAAACTATTAGAGACACAGTGTTCATATTGTACATGCAGGGTTTTACAGAGTGCCAAAGCATTAATATAGTCACTTATTAAGCGTTGGACTGCAACATGTGGTCGAACACCTAATATTCCAAAAATGTTCGTTACAGCCAAACTATTAGAGACACAGTGTTCATATTGTACATGCAGGGTTTTACAGAGAGCCAAAGCATTAATATAGTCACTTATTAAGCGTTGGACTGCAACATGTAATCAAACACCTAATATTCCAAAAATGTCCGTTACAGCCAAACTATTAGAGACACAGTGTTCATATTGTACATGCAGGGTTTTACAGAGGGCCAAAGCATTAATATAGTCACTTATTAAGCGATAGACTGCAACATGTGGCCGAACACCTAATATTCCAAAAATGTCCGTTACTGCCAAACTATTAGAGACACAGTGTTCATATTTTATATGCAGGGTTTTGCAGAGGGCCAAAGCACTAATATAGTCACTTATTAAACGTTGGACTGCAACATGTGGTGGAACACCTAATATTCCAAAAATGTCCGTTACAGTCAAACTATTAGAGACACAGTGTTCATATTGTACATGCAGGGTTTTACAGAGGGCCAAAGCACTAATATAGTCACTTATTAAACGTTGGACTGCAACATGTGGTGGAACACCTAATATTCCAAAAATGTCAGTTACAGCCAAACTATTAGAGACACAGTGTTCATATTTTATATGCAGGGTTTTGCAGAGGCCCAAAGCATTAATATAGTCACTTATTAAGCGATGGACTGCAACATGTGGCCGAACACCTAATATTCCAAAAATGTCCGTTACAGCCATACTATAAGAGGCATAAAGTTCATATTGTATATGCAGCGTTAAACAGAGGCCCAAAGCATTACTTTAACCACATACTAAGCGTTGGACTGCCCCATGTGGTTGAACACCTAATATTCCAAAAATGTCCGTTACAGCCAAACTATTAGAGACACAGTGTTCATATTTTATATGCAGGGTTTTACAGAGGCCCAAAGCATTAATATAGTCACTTATTAAGCGTTGGACTGCAACATGTGGTCGAACACCTAATATTCCAAAAATGTTCGTTACAGCCAAACTATTAGAGACACAGTGTTCATATTGTACATGCAGGGTTTTACAGAGAGCCAAAGCATTAATATAGTCACTTATTAAGCGTTGGACTGCAACATGTGGTCGAACACCTAATATTCCAAAAATGTCCGTTACAGCAAAACTATTAGAGACACAGTGTTCATATTGTACATGCAGGGTTTTACAGAGGGCCAAAGCACTAATATAGTCACTTATTAAGCGATGGACTGCAACATGTGGCCGAACACCTAATATTCCAAAAATGTCCGTTACAGCCAAACTATTAGAGACACAGTGTTCATATTGTACATGCAGGGTTTTACAGAGGCCCAAATCATTAATATAGTCACTTATTAAGCGATGGACTGCAACATGTGGCCGAACACCTAATATTCCAAAAATGTCCGTTACAGCCAAACTATTAGAGACACAGTGTTCATATTGTACATGCAGGGTTTTACAGAGGGCCAAAGCATTAATATAGTCACTTATTAAGCATTGGACTGCAACATGTGGCCGAACACCTAATATTCCAAAAATGTCCGTTACAGCCAAACTATTAGAGACACAGTGTTCATATTGTACATGCAGGGTTTTACAGAGTGCCAAAGCATTAATATAGTCACTTATTAAGCGTTGGACTGCCTTATGTGGTTGAACACCTAATATTCCAAAAATGTCAGTTACAGCCAAACTATTAGAGACACAGTGTTCATATTGTACATGCAGGGTTTCACAGAGGGCCAAAGCATTAATATAGTCACTTATTAAGCGATGGACTGCAACATGTGGCCGAACACCTAATATTCCAAAAATGTCCGTTACAGCCAAACTATAAGAGGCATAAAGTTCATATTGTATATGCAGCGTTTTACAGAGGCCCAAAGCATTAATATAGTCACTTATTAAGCGTTGGACTGCCCTATGTGGTTGAACACCTAATACTCCAAAAATGTCCGTTACAGCCAAACTATTATAGACACAGTGTTCATATTGTATATGCAGCGTTTTACAGAGGCCCAAAGCATTAATATAGTCACTTATTAAGCGTTGGACTGCCCCATGTGGTTGAACACCTAATATTCCAAAAATGTCCGTTACAGCCAAACTATTATAGACCCAGTGTTCATATTGTATATGCAGCGTTTTTCAAAGGCCCAAAGCATTAATATAGTCTCTTATTAAGCGTTGGACTGCAACATGTGGACAAACACCTAATATTACAAAAATGTCAGTTACAGCCAAACTATTAGAGACACAGATTTCATTTTGTATAAGCAGCGTTATATAGAGTCCCAAAACATTACTATAATCACATGTTAAACGATGGACTGCAACATGTAGCTGAACACCTAATATTCCAAAAGTGTCAGTTACAGCCAAGCCATAAGAGGCACAGAGTTCATACTGTATATGCAGCGTTATACAGAGTCCCAAAGCATTACTTTAACCACATATTAAGCTTTGCACTGATCCATGTGGTTTAACACCTAATATTCCAAAAATGTCCGTTACAGTTAAACTATTAGATACACAGTGTTCATATTTTATATGCAGGGTTTTACAGAGGCCCAAAGCATTAACATAGTCACTTATTAAGCGATGGACTGCAACATGTGGCCGAACACCTAATATTCCAAAAATGTCCGTTACAGCCAAACTATTACAGACACAGTGTTCATATTGTACATGCAGGGTTTTACAGAGGGCCAATGCATTAATATAGTCACTTATTAAGCGTTGGACTGCCCTATGTGGTTGAACACCTAATATTCCAAAAATGTCCGTTACAGCCAAACTATTAGCGTTGGACTGCAACATGTGGTCGAACACCTCATATTCCAAAAATGTCCGTTACAGCCAAACTATTATAAACACAGTGTTCATAATGTATATGCAGCGTTTTACAGAGGCCCAAAGCATTAATATAGTCACTTATTAAGCGTTGGACTGCCCTATGTGGTTGAACACCTAATATTCCAAAAATGTCCGTTACAGCCAAACTATTAGCGTTGGACTGCAACATGTGGTCGAACACCTAATATTCCAAAAATGTCAGTTACAGCCAAACTATAAGAGACACAGTGTTCATATTTTATATGCAGGGTTTTACAGAGGCCCAAAGCATTAATATAGTCACTTATTAAGCGATGGACTGCAACATGTGGCCGAACACCTAATATTCCAAAAATGTCCGTTACAGCCAAACTATTAGAGACACAGTGTTCATATTATATTATGTTCTATTGTACATGCAGGGTTTTACAGAGGGCCAAAGCATTAATATAGTCACTTATTAAGCGTTGGACTGCAACATGTAATCAAACACCTAATATTCCAAAAATGTCCGTTACAGCCAAACTATTAGAGACACAGTGTTCATATTGTACATGCAGGGTTTTACAGAGGGCCAAAGCATTAATATAGTCACTTATTAAGCGATAGACTGCAACATGTGGCCGAACACCTAATATTCCAAAAATGTCCGTTACTGCCAAACTATTAGAGACACAGTGTTCATATTTTATATGCAGGGTTTTGCAGAGGGCCAAAGCACTAATATAGTCACTTATTAAACGTTGGACTGCAACATGTGGTGGAACACCTAATATTCCAAAAATGTCCGTTACAGCCAAACTATTAGAGACACAGTGTTCATATTGTACATGCAGGGTTTTACAGAGGGCCAAAGCACTAATATAGTCACTTATTAAACGTTGGACTGCAACATGTGGTGGAACACCTAATATTCCAAAAATGTCAGTTACAGCCAAACTATTAGAGACACAGTGTTCAAATTTTATATGCAGGGTTTTGCAGAGGCCCAAAGCATTAATATAGTCACTTATTAAGCGATGGACTGCAACATGTGGCCGAACACCTAATATTCCAAAAATGTCCGTTACAGCCATACTATAAGGGGCATAAAGTTCATATTGTATATGCAGCGTTAAACAGAGGCCCAAAGCATTACTTTAACCACTTATTAAGCGTTGGACTGCCCTCTGTGGTTGAACACCCAATACTCCAAAAATGTACGTTACAGCCAAACTATTAGAGACACAGTGTTCATATTGTATATGCAGGGTTTTGCAGAGGCCCAAAGCATTAATATAGTCACTTATTAAGCGATGAACTGCAACATGTGGCCGAACACCTAATATTACAAAAATGTCAGTTACTGCCAAACTATTAGAGACACAGATTCCATTTTGCATAAGCAGCGTTATACAGAGTCCCAAAACATTACTATAATCACATGTTAAGCAATGGACTGCAACATGTAGTTGAACACCTAATATTCCAAATGTGTCAGTTACAGCCAAACTATAAGAGGCATAAAGTTCATATTGTATATGCAGCGTTAAACAGAGGCCCAAAGCATTACTTTAACCACTTATTAAGCGTTGAACTGCCCTCTGTGGTTGAACACCCAATACTCCAAAAATGTACGTTACAGCCAAACTATTAGAGACACAATGTTCATATTGTATATGCAGCGTTTTACAGAGGCCCAAAGCATTAATATAGTCACTTATTAAGCGTTGGACTGCCCTATGTGGTTGAACACCTAATACTCCAAAAATGTCCGTTACAGCCAAACTATTAGAGACACAGTGTTCATATTGTATATGCAGCGTTTTACAGAGGCCCAAAGCATTAATATAGTCACTTATTAAGCGTTGGACTGCCCTATGTGGTTAAACACCTAATATTCCAAAAATGTCCGTTACAGCCAAACTATTAGAGACACAGTGTTCATATTGTACATGCAGGGTTTCACAGAGGGCCAAAACATTAATATAGTCACTTATTAAGCGATGGACTGCAACATGTGGTCGAACACCTAATATTCCAAAAATGTCAGTTACAGCCAAACTATAAGAGACACAGTGTTCATGTTTTATATGCAGGGTTTAACAGAGGCCCAAAGCATTAATATAGTCACTTATTAAGCGATGGACTGCAACATGTGGCCGAACACCTAATATTCCAAAAATGTCCGTTACAGCCAAACTATTAGAGACACAGTGTTCATATTGTACATGCAGGGTTTTACAGAGGGCCAAAGCATTAATATAGTCACTTATTAAGCGATGGACTGCAACATGTGGTCGAACACCTAATATTCCAAAAATGTCCGTTACAGCCAAACTATTAGAGACACAGTGTTCATATTGTACATGCAGGGTTTTACAGAGGCCCAAAGCATTAATATAGTCACTTATTAAGCGATGGACTGCAACATGTATTTGAACACCTAATATTCCAAATGTGTCAGTTACAGCCAAACTATAAGAGGCATAAAGTTCATATTGTATATGCAGCGTTAAACAGAGGCCCAAAGCATTAATATAGTCACTTATTAAGCGTTGGACTGCCCTCTGTGGTTCAACACCTAATACTCCAAAAATGTCCGATACAGCCAAACTACTAGAGACACAGTGTTCATATTGTGTATGTAGCGTTTTGCTGTGGCCCAAAGCATTAATATAGTCACTTATTAAGCGTTGGACTGCCTTATGTGGTTGAACACCTAATATTCCAAAAATGTCAGTTACAGCCAAACTATAAGAGGCATAAAGTTCATATTGTATATGCAGCGTTAAACAGAGGCCCAAAGCATTACTTTAACCACATATTAAGCGTTGGACTGCCCCATGTGGTTGAACACCTAATATTCCAAAAATGTCCGATACAGCCAAACTATTATAGACACAGTGTTCATATTGTATATGCAGCGTTTTACAGAGGACCAAAGCATTAATATAGTCACTTATTAAGCGTTGGACTGCCCTATGTGGTTGAACACCTAATATTCCAAAAATGTCCGTTACAGCCAAACTATTAGATACACAGTGTTCATATTGTACATGCAGGGTTTCACAGAGTGCCAAAGCATTAATATAGTCACTTACTAAGCGATGGACTGCAACATGTGGCCGAACACCTAATATTCCAAAAATGTCCGTTACAGCCAAACTATAAAAGGCATAAAATTCATATTGTATATGCAGCGTTAAACAGAGGCCCAAAGCATTAATATAGTCACTTATTAAGCGTTGGACTGCCCTATGTGGTTAAACACCTAATATTCCAAAAATGTCCGTTACAGCCAAACTATAAGAGGCATAAAGTTCATATTGTATATGCAGCGTTAAACAGAGGCCCAAAGCATTACTTTAACCATTGGACTGCCCCATGTGGTTGAACACCTAATATTCCAAAAATGTCCGTTACAGCCAAACTATTATAGACACAGTGTTCATATTGTATATGCAGCGTTTTTCAAAGGCCCAAAGCATTAATATAGTCTCTTATTAAGCGTTCTACTGCAACATGTGGACGAACACCTAATATTACAAAAATGTCAGTTACAGCCAAACTATTAGAGACACAGATTTCATTTTGTATAAGCAGCGTTATACAGAGTCCCAAAACATTACTATAATCACATGTTAAACGATGGACTGCAACATGTAGCTGAACACCTAATATTCCAAAAGTGTCAGTTACAGCCAAGCCATAAGAGGCACAGAGTTCATACTGTATATGCAGCATTATACAGAGCCCCAAAGCATTACTTTAACCACATATTAAGCTTTGCACTGATCCATGTGGTTTAACACCTAATATTCCAAAAATGTCCGTTACAGTTAAACTATTAAATACACAGTGTTCATATTTTATATGCAGGGTTTTACAGAGGCCCAAAGCATTAACATAGTCACTTATTAAGCGTTGGACTGCCCTATGAGGTTGAACACCTAATATTCCAAAAATGTCCGTTACAGCCAAACTATTAGAGACACAGTGTTCATATTTTACATGCAGGGTTTTACAGAGGGCCAAAGCACTAATATAGTCACTTATTAAACGTTGGACTGCAACATGTGGTGGAACACCTAATATTCCAAAAATGTCAGTTACAGCCAAACTATTAGAGACACAGTGTTCATATTTTATATGCAGCGTTTTTCAAAGGCCCAATGCATTAATATAGTCTCTTATTAAGCGTTGGACTGCAACATGTGGTCGAACACCTAATATTACAAAAGTGTCAGTTACAGCCAAGCTATAAGAGGCACAGAGTTCATACTGTATATGCAGCGTTATACAGAGTCCCAAAGCATTACTTTAACCACATATTAAGCTTTGCACTGCCCCATGTGGTTGAACACCTAATATTCCAAAAATGTCCGTTACAGTTAAACTATTAGAGACACAGTGTTCATATTTTATATGCAGGGTTTTACAGAGGCCCAAAGCATTAACATAGTCACTTATTAAGCGATGGACTGCAACATGTGGCCGAACACCTAATATTCCAAAAATGTCCGTTACAGCCAAACTATTAGAGACACAGTGTTCATATTGTACATGCAGGGTTTTACAGAGGGCCAAAGCATTAATATAGTCACTTATTAAGCGATGGACTGCAACATGTGGTCGAACACCTAATATTCCAAAAATGTCCGTTACAGCCAAACTATTAGAGACACAGTGTTCATATTGTACATGCAGGGTTTTACAGAGGCCCAAAGCATTAATATAGTCACTTATTAAGCGTTGGACTGCCCTCTGTGGTTGAACACCTAATACTCCAAAAATGTCCGTTACAGAAAAACTACTAGAGACACAGTGTTCATATTGTGTATGTAGCGTTTTACAGTGGCCCAAAGCATTAATATAGTCACTTATTAAGCGTTGGACTGCCTTATGTGGTTGAACACCTAATATTCCAAAAATGTCAGTTACAGCCAAACTATAAGAGGCATAAAGTTCATATTGTATATGCAGCGTTAAACAGATGCCCAAAGCATTACTTTAACCACATATTAAGCGTTGGACTGCCCCATGTGGTTGAACACCTAATATTCCAAAAATGTCCGATACAGCCAAACTATTATAGACACAGTGTTCATATTGTATATGCAGCGTTTTACAGAGGACCAAAGCATTACTTTAACCACTTATTAAGCGTTGGACTGCCCTATGTGGTTGAACACCTAATATTCCAAAAATGTCCGTTACAGCCAAACTATTAGATACACAGTGTTCATATTGTACATGCAGGGTTTCACAGAGTGCCAAAGCATTAATATAGTCACTTACTAAGCGATGGACTGCAACATGTGGCCGAACACCTAATATTCCAAAAATGTCCGTTACAGCCAAGCCATAAGAGGCACAGAGTTCATACTGTATATGCAGCATTATACAGAGCCCCAAAGCATTACTTTAACCACATATTAAGCTTTGCACTGATCCATGTGGTTTAACACCTAATATTCCAAAAATGTCCGTTACAGTTAAACTATTAGATACACAGTGTTCATATTTTATATGCAGGGTTTTACAGAGGCCCAAAGCATTAACATAGTCACTTATTAAGCGTTGGACTGCCCTATGTGGTTGAACACCTAATATTCCAAAAATGTCCGTTACAGCCAAACTATTAGAGACACAGTGTTCATATTTTACATGCAGGGTTTTACAGAGGGCCAAAGCACTAATATAGTCACTTATTAAACGTTGGACTGCAACATGTGGTGGAACACCTAATATTCCAAAAATGTCAGTTACAGCCAAACTATTAGAGACACAGTGTTCATATTTTATATGCAGCGTTTTACAGAGGACCAAAGCATTACTTTAACCACTTATTAAGCGTTGGACTGCCCTATGTGGTTGAACACCTAATATTCCAAAAATGTCCATTACAGCCAAACTATTAGATACACAGTGTTCATATTGTACATGCAGGGTTTCACAGAGTGCCAAAGCATTAATATAGTCACTTACTAAGCGATGGACTGCAACATGTGGCCGAACACCTAATATTCCAAAAATGTCCGTTACAGCCAAACTATAAAAGGCATAAAATTCATATTGTATATGCAGCGTTAAACAGAGGCCCAAAGCATTACTTTAACCACATATTAAGCGTTGGACTTTTCATGTGGTTGAACACCTAATATTCCAAAAATGTCCGTTACAGCCAAACTATTAGAGACACAGTGTTCATATTGTGTATGCAGCGTTATACAGAGGCCCAAAGCATTAATATAGTCACTTATTAAGCGTTGGACTGCCCTATGTGGTTAAACACCTAATATTCCAAAAATGTCCGTTACAGCCAAACTATAAGAGGCATAAAGTTCATATTGTATATGCAGCGTTAAACAGAGGCCCAAAGCATTACTTTAACCATTGGACTGCCCCATGTGGTTGAACACCTAATATTCCAAAAATGTCCGTTACAGCCAAACTATTATAGACACAGTGTTCATATTGTATATGCAGCGTTTTTCAAAGGCCCAAAGCATTAATATAGTCTCTTATTAAGCGTTCTACTGCAACATGTGGACGAACACCTAATATTACAAAAATGTCAGTTACAGCCAAACTATTAGAGACACAGATTTCATTTTGTATAAGCAGCGTTATACAGAGTCCCAAAACATTACTATAATCACATGTTAAACGATGGACTGCAACATGTAGCTGAACACCTAATATTCCAAAAGTGTCAGTTACAGCCAAGCCATAAGAGGCACAGAGTTCATACTGTATATGCAGCATTATACAGAGCCCCAAAGCATTACTTTAACCACATATTAAGCTTTGCACTGATCCATGTGGTTTAACACCTAATATTCCAAAAATGTCCGTTACAGTTACACTATTAGATACACAGTGTTCATATTTTATATGCAGGGTTTTACAGAGGCCCAAAGCATTAACATAGTCACTTATTAAGCGTTGGACTGCCCTATGTGGTTGAACACCTAATATTCCAAAAATGTCCGTTACAGCCAAACTATTAGAGACACAGTGTTCATATTTTACATGCAGGGTTTTACAGAGGGCCAAAGCACTAATATAGTCACTTATTAAACGTTGGACTGCAACATGTGGTGGAACACCTAATATTCCAAAAATGTCAGTTACAGCCAAACTATTAGAGACACAGTGTTCATATTTTATATGCAGCGTTTTTCAAAGGCCCAATGCATTAATATAGTCTCTTATTAAGCGTTGGACTGCAACATGTGGTCGAACACCTAATATTACAAAAGTGTCAGTTACAGCCAAGCTATAAGAGGCATAAAGTTCATATTGTATATGCAGCGTTAAACAGAGGCCCAAAGCATTACTTTAACCATTGGACTGCCCCATGTGGTTGAACACCTAATATTCCAAAAATGTCCGTTACAGCCAAACTATTATAGACACAGTGTTCATATTGTATATGCAGCGTTTTTCAAAGGCCCAAAGCATTAATATAGTCTCTTATTAAGCGTTCTACTGCAACATGTGGACAAACACCTAATATTACAAAAATGTCAGTTACAGCCAAACTATTAGAGACACAGATTTCATTTTGTATAAGCAGCGTTATACAGAGTTCCAAAACATTACTATAATCACATGTTAAACGATGGACTGCAACATGTAGCTGAACACCTAATATTCCAAAAGTGTCAGTTACAGCCAAGCCATAAGAGGCACAGAGTTCATACTGTATATGCAGCATTATACAGAGCCCCAAAGCATTACTTTAACCACATATTAAGCCTTGCACTGATCCATGTGGTTTAACACCTAATATTCCAAAAATGTCCGTTACAGTTAAACTATTAGATACACAGTGTTCATATTTTATATGCAGGGTTTTACAGAGGCCCAAAGCATTAACATAGTCACTTATTAAGCGTTGGACTGCCCTATGTGGTTGAACACCTAATATTCCAAAAATGTCCGTTACAGCCAAACTATTAGAGACACAGTGTTCATATTTTACATGCAGGGTTTTACAGAGGGCCAAAGCACTAATATAGTCACTTATTAAACGTTGGACTGCAACATGTGGTGGAACACCTAATATTCCAAAAATGTCAGTTACAGCCAAACTATTAGAGACACAGTGTTCATATTTTATATGCAGCGTTTTTCAAAGGCCCAATGCATTAATATAGTCTCTTATTAAGCGTTGGACTGCAACATGTGGTCGAACACCTAAAATTACAAAAGTGTCAGTTACAGCCAAGCTATAAGAGGCACAGAGTTCATACTGTATATGCAGCGTTATACAGAGTCCCAAAGCATTACTTTAACCACATATTAAGCTTTGCACTGCCCCATGTGGTTGAACACCTAATATTCCAAAAATATCCGTTACAGTTAAACTATTAGAGACACAGTGTTCATATTTTATATGCAGGGTTTTACAGAGGCCCAAAGCATTAACATAGTCACTTATTAAGCGATGGACTGCAACATGTGGCCGAACACCTAATATTCCAAAAATGTCCGTTACAGCCAAACTATTAGAGACACAGTGTTCATATTGTACATGCAGGGTTTTACAGAGGCCCAAAGCATTAATATAGTCACTTATTAAGCGTTGGACTGCCCTATGTGGTTAAACACCTAATATTCCAAAAATGTCCGTTACAGCCAAACTATTAGAGACACAGATTTCATTTTGTATAAGCAGCGTTATACAGAGTCCCAAAACATTACTATAATCACATGTTAAACGATGGACTGCAACATGTAGCTGAACACCTAATATTCCAAAAGTGTCAGTTACAGCCAAGCCATAAGAGGCACAGAGTTCATACTGTATATGCAGCGTTATACAGAGTCCCAAAGCATTACTTTAACCACATATTAAGCTTTGCACTGATTCATGTGGTTTAACACCTAATATTCCAAAAATGTCCGTTACAGTTAAACTATTAGATACACAGTGTTCATATTTTATATGCAGGGTTTTACAGAGGCCCAAAGCATTATCATAGTCACTTATTAAGCGATGGACTGCAACCTGTGGCCGAACACCTAATATTCCAAAAATGTCCGTTACAGCCAAACTATTAGAGACACAGTGTTTATATTGTACATGCAGGGTTTTACAGAGGGCCAAAGCATTAATATAGTCACTTATTAAGCGTTGGACTGCCCTATGTGGTTGAACACCTAATATTCCAAAAATGTCCGTTACAGCCAAACTATTAGAGACACAGTGTTCATATTGTACATCAGGGTTTTACAGAGGGCCAAAGCACTAATATAGTCACTTATTAAACGTTGGACTGCAACATGTGGCCGAACACCTAATATTCCAAAAATGTCCGTTACAGCCAAACTATTAGAGACACAGTGTTCATATTGTATATGCAGCGTTTTACAGAGGCCCAAAGCATTAATATAGTCACTTATTAAGCGTTGGACTGCCCTATGTGGTTGAACACCTAATATTCCAAAAATGTCCGTTACAGCCAAACTATTAGAGACATAGTGTTCATATTTTATATGCAGCGTTTTTCAAAGGCCCAATGCATTAATATAGTCACTTATTAAGCGTTGGACTGCAACATGTGGTCGAACATCTAATATTCCAAAAATGTCCGTTACAGCCAAACTATTAGAGACACAGTGTTCATATTGTACATGCAGGGTTTTACAGAGGCCCAAAGCATTAATATAGTCACTTATTAAGCGTTGGACTGCCCTATGTGGTTAAACACCTAATATTCCAAAAATGTCCGTTACAGCCAAACTATTAGAGACACAGTGTTCATATTGTACATGCAGGGTTTCACAGAGGGCCAAAGCATTAATATAGTCACTTATTAAGCGATGGACTGCAACATGTGGTCGAACACCTAATATTCCAAAAATGTCAGTTACAGCCAAACTATAAGAGACACAGTGTTCATATTTTATATGCAGGGTTTAACAGAGGCCCAAAGCATTAATATAGTCACTTATTAAGCGATGGACTGCAACATGTGGCCGAACACCTAATATTCCAAAAATGTCCGTTACAGCCAAACTATTAGAGACACAGTGTTCATATTGTACATGCAGGGTTTTACAGAGGGCCAAAGCATTAATATAGTCACTTATTAAGCGATGGACTGCAACATGTGGTCGAACACCTAATATTCCAAAAATGTCCGTTACAGCCAAACTATTAGAGACACAGTGTTCATATTGTACATGCAGGGTTTTACAGAGGCCCAAAGCATTAATATAGTCACTTATTAAGCGATGGACTGCAACATGTAGTTGAACACCTAATATTCCAAAAGTGTCAGTTACAGCCAAACTATAAGAGGCATAAAGTTCATATTGTATATGCAGCGTTAAACAGAGGCCCAAAGCATTAATATAGTCACTTATTAAGCGTTGGACTGCAACATGTAGCTGAACACCTAATATTCCAAAAGTGTCAGTTACAGCCAAGCCATAAGAGGCACAGAGTTCATACTGTATATGCAGCATTATACAGAGCCCCAATGCATTACTTTAACCAGATATTAAGCTTTGCAATGATCCATGTGGTTGAACACCTAATATTCCAAAAATGTCCGTTACAGTTAAACTATTAGATACACAGTGTTCATATTTTATATGCAGGGTTTTACAGAGGGCCAAAGCACTAATATAGTCACTTATTAAACGTTGGACTGCAACATGTGGTGGAACACCTAATATTCCAAAAATGTCAGTTACAGCCAAACTATTAGAGACACAGTGTTCATATTTTATATGCAGCGTTTTTCAAAGGCCCAATGCATTAATATAGTCTCTTATTAAGCGTTGGACTGCAACATGTGGTCGAACACCTAATATTACAAAAGTGTCAGTTACAGCCAAGCTATAAGAGGCACAGAGTTCATACTGTATATGCAGCGTTATACAGAGTCCCAAAGCATTACTTTAACCACATATTAAGCTTTGCACTGCCCCATGTGGTTGAACACCTAATATTCCAAAAATGTCCGTTACAGTTAAACTATTAGAGACACAGTGTTCATATTTTATATGCAGGGTTTTACAGAGGCCCAAAGCATTAACATAGTCACTTATTAAGCGATGGACTGCAACATGTGGCCGAACACCTAATATTCCAAAAATGTCCGTTACAGCCAAACTATTAGAGACACAGTGTTCATATTGTACATGCAGGGTTTTACAGAGGCCCAAAACATTAATATAGTCACTTATTAAGCGATGGACTGCAACATGTAGTTGAACACCTAATATTCCAAAAGTGTCAGTTACAGCCAAATTATAAGAGGCATAAAGTTCATATTGTATATGCAGCGTTAAACAGAGGCCCAAAGCATTAATATAGTCACTTATTAAGCGTTGGACTGCCCTCTGTGGTTGAACACCTAATACTACAAAAATGTCCGTTACAGCCAAACTACTAGAGACACAGTGTTCATATTGTGTATGTAGCGTTTTACAGTGGCCCAAAGCATTAATATAGTCACTTATTAAGCGTTGGACTGCCTTATGTGGTTGAACACCTAATATTCCAAAAATGTCAGTTACAGCCAAACTATAAGAGGCATAAAGTTCATATTGTATATGCAGCGTTAAACAGAGGCCCAAAGCATTACTTTAACCACATATTAAGCGTTGGACTGCCCCATGTGGTTGAACACCTAATATTCCAAAAATGTCCGATACAGCCAAACTATTATAGACACAGTGTTCATATTGTATATGCAGCGTTTTACAGAGGACCAAAGCATTACTTTAACCACTTATTAAGCGTTGGACTGCCCTATGTGGTTGAACACCTAATATTCCAAAAATGTCCGTTACAGCCAAACTATTAGATACACAGTGTTCATATTGTACATGCAGGGTTTCACAGAGTGCCAAAGCATTAATATAGTCACTTACTAAGCGATGGACTGCAACATGTGGCCGAACACCTAATATTCCAAAAATGTCCGTTACAGCCAAACTATAAAAGGCATAAAATTCATATTGTATATGCAGCGTTAAACAGAGGCCCAAAGCATTACTTTAACCACATATTAAGCGTTGGACTTTTCATGTGGTTGAACACCTAATATTCCAAAAATGTCCGTTACAGCCAAACTATTAGAGACACAGTGTTCATATTGTGTATGCAGCGTTATACAGAGGCCCAAAGCATTAATATAGTCACTTATTAAGCGTTGGACTGCCCTATGTGGTTAAACACCTAATATTCCAAAAATGTCCGTTACAGCCAAACTATAAGAGGCATAAAGTTCATATTGTATATGCAGCGTTAAACAGAGGCCCAAAGCATTACTTTAACCATTGGACTGCCCCATGTGGTTGAACACCTAATATTCCAAAAATGTCCGTTACAGCCAAACTATTATAGACACAGTGTTCATATTGTATATGCAGCGTTTTTCAAAGGCCCAAAGCATTAATATAGTCTCTTATTAAGCGTTCTACTGCAACATGTGGACGAACACCTAATATTACAAAAATGACAGTTACAGCCAAACTATTAGAGACACAGATTTCATTTTGTATAAGCAGCGTTATACAGAGTCCCAAAACATTACTATAATCACATGTTAAACGATGGACTGCAACATGTAGCTGAACACCTAATATTCCAAAAGTGTCAGTTACAGCCAAGCCATAAGAGGCACAGAGTTCATACTGTATATGCAGCATTATACAGAGCCCCAAAGCATTACTTTAACCACATATTAAGCTTTGCACTGATCCATGTGGTTTAACACCTAATATTCCAAAAATGTCCGTTACAGTTAAACTATTAGATACACAGTGTTCATATTTTATATGCAGGGTTTTACAGAGGCCCAAAGCATTAACATAGTCACTTATTAAGCGTTGGACTGCCCTATGTGGTTGAACACCTAATATTCCAAAAATGTCCGTTACAGCCAAACTATTAGAGACACAGTGTTCATATTTTACATGCAGGGTTTTACAGAGGGCCAAAGCACTAATATAGTCACTTATTAAACGTTGGACTGCAACATGTGGTGGAACACCTAATATTCCAAAAATGTCAGTTACAGCCAAACTATTAGAGACACAGTGTTCATATTTTATATGCAGCGTTTTTCAAAGGCCCAATGCATTAATATAGTCTCTTATTAAGCGTTGGACTGCAACATGTGGTCGAACACCTAATATTACAAAAGTGTCAGTTACAGCCAAGCTATAAGAGGCACAGAGTTCATACTGTATATGCAGCGTTATACAGAGTCCCAAAGCATTACTTTAACCACATATTAAGCTTTGCACTGCCCCATGTGGTTGAACACCTAATATTCCAAAAATGTCCGTTACAGTTAAACTATTAGAGACACAGTGTTCATATTTTATATGCAGGGTTTTACAGAGGCCCAAAGCATTAACATAGTCACTTATTAAGCGATGGACTGCAACATGTGGCCGAACACCTAATATTCCAAAAATGTCCGTTACAGCCAAACTATTAGAGACACAGTGTTCATATTGTACATGCAGGGTTTTACAGAGGGCCAAAGCATTAATATAGTGACTTATTAAGCGATGGACTGCAACATGTGGCCGAACACCTAATATTACAAAAATGTCAGTTACAGCCAAACTATTAGAGACACAGTGTTCATATTGTATATGCAGCGTTTTACAGAGGCCCAAAGCATTAATATAGTCACTTATTAAGCGTTGGACTGCCCTATGTGGTTGAACACCTAATATTACAAAAGTGTCAGTTACAGCCAAGCTATAAGAGGCACAGAGTTCATACTGTATATGCAGCGTTATACAGAGTCCCAAAGCATTACTTTAACCACATATTAAGCTTTGCCCTGCCCCATGTGGTTGAACACCTAATATTCCAAAAATGTCCGTTACAGTTAAACTATTAGAGACACAGTGTTCATATTTTATATGCAGGGTTTTACAGAGGCCCAAAGCATTAACATAGTCACTTATTAAGCGATGGACTGCAACATGTGGCCGAACACCTAATATTCCAAAAATGTCCGTTACAGCCAAACTATTAGAGACACAGTGTTCATATTGTACATGCAGGGTTTTACAGAGGGCCAAAGCACTAATATAGTCACTTATTAAACGTTGGACTGCAACATGTGGCCGAACACCTAATATTCCAAAAATGTCCGTTACAGCCAAACTATTAGAGACACAGTGTTCATATTGTATATGCAGCGTTTCACAGAGGCCCAAAGCATTAATATAGTCACTTATTAAGCGTTGGACTGCCCTATGTGGTTGAACACCTAATATTCCAAAAATGTCCGTTACAGCCAAACTATTAGAGACACAGTGTTCATATTTTATATGCAGCGTTTTTCAAAGGCCCAATGCATTAATATAGTCACTTATTAAGCGTTGGACTGCAACATGTGGTCGAACATCTAATATTTAAAAATGTCCGTTACAGCCAAACTATTAGAGACACAGTGTTCATATTGTACATGCAGGGTTTTACAGAGGCCCAAAGCATTAATATAGTCACTTATTAAGCGTTGGACTGCCCTATGTGGTTAAACACCTAATATTCCAAAAATGTCCGTTACAGCCAAACTATTAGAGACACAGTGTTCATATTGTACATGCAGGGTTTCACAGAGGGCCAAAGCATTAATATAGTCACTTATTAAGCGATGGACTGCAACATGTGGTCGAACACCTAATATTCCAAAAATGTCAGTTACAGCCAAACTATAAGAGACACAGTGTTCATATTTTATATGCAGGGTTTAACAGAGGCCCAAAGCATTAATATAGTCACTTATTAAGCGATGGACTGCAACATGTGGCCGAACACCTAATATTCCAAAAATGTCCGTTACAGCCAAACTATTAGAGACACAGTGTTCATATTGTACATGCAGGGTTTTACAGAGGGCCAAAGCATTAATATAGTCACTTATTAAGCGATGGACTGCAACATGTGGTCGAACACCTAATATTCCAAAAATGTCCGTTACAGCCAAACTATTAGAGACACAGTGTTCATATTGTACATGCAGGGTTTTACAGAGGCCCAAAGCATTAATATAGTCACTTATTAAGCGATGGACTGCAACATGTAGTTGAACACCTAATATTCCAAAAGTGTCAGTTACAGCCAAACTATAAGAGGCATAAAGTTCATATTGTATATGCAGCGTTAAACAGAGGCCCAAAGCATTAATATAGTCACTTATTAAGCGTTGGACTGCAACATGTAGCTGAACACCTAATATTCCAAAAGTGTCAGTTACAGCCAAGCCATAAGAGGCACAGAGTTCATACTGTATATGCAGCATTATACAGAGCCCCAAAGCATTACTTTAACCACATATTAAGCTTTGCAATGATCCATGTGGTTTAACACCTAATATTCCAAAAATGTCCGTTACAGTTAAACTATTAGATACACAGTGTTCATATTTTATATGCAGGGTTTTACAGAGGCCCAAAGCATTAACATAGTCACTTATTAAGCGTTGGACTGCCCTATGTGGTTGAACACCTAATATTCCAAAAATGTCCGTTACAGCCAAACTATTAGAGACACAGTGTTCATATTGTACATCAGGGTTTTACAGAGGGCCAAAGCACTAATATAGTCACTTATTAAACGTTGGACTGCAACATGTGGTGGAACACCTAATATTCCAAAAATGTCAGTTACAGCCAAACTATTAGAGACACAGTGTTCATATTTTATATGCAGGGTTTTGCAGAGGCCCAAAGCATTAATATAGTCACTTATTAAGCGATGGACTGCAACATGTGGCCGAACACCTAATATTCCAAAAATGTCCGTTACAGCCAAACTATTAGAGACACAGTGTTCATATTATATATGCAGCGTTTTACAGAGGCCCAAAGCATTAATATAGTCACTTATTAAGCGTTGGACTGCCCTATGTGGTTGAACACCTAATATTCCAAAAATGTCCGTTACAGCCAAACTATTAGAGACACAGTGTTCATATTTTATATGCAGCGTTTTTCAAAGGCCCAATGCATTAATATAGTCTCTTATTAAGCGATGGACTGCAACATGTGGTCGAACACCTAATATTACAAAAGTGTCAGTTACAGCCAAGCTATAAGAGGCACAGAGTTCATACTGTATATGCAGCGTTATACAGAGTCCCAAAGCATTACTTTAACCACATATTAAGCTTTGCACTGCCACATGTGGTTGAACACCTAATATTCCAAAAATGTCCGTTACAGTTAAACTATTAGGGACACAGTGTTCATATTTTATATGCAGGGTTTTACAGAGGCCCAAAGCATTAACATAGTCACTTATTAAGCGTTGGACTGCCCTATGTGGTTGAACACCTAATATTCCAAAAATATCCGTTACAGCCAAACTATTAGAGACACAGTGTTCATATTGTACATCAGGGTTTCACAGAGGGCCAAAGCATTAATATAGTCACTTATTAAGCGATGGACTGCAACATGTGGTCGAACACCTAATATTCCAAAAGGGTCAGTTACAGAAAAACTATAAGAGGCATTAAGTTCTTATTGTATATGCAGCGTATACAAAGGCCCAAAGCATTACTATAATCACATGTTAAGCGTTGGACTGCAACATGTAGTTGAACACCTAATATTCCAAAAGTGGCAGTTACAGAAAAACTAGAAAAGGCATTAAGTTCATATCGTATATGCAGCGTTATACAGAGGCCCAAAGCATTACTATAATCACATGTTACGCGTTGGACTGCAACTTGTAGTTGAACACCTAATATTCCAAAAATGTCCGTTACAGACAAACTATTAGAGACACAGTGTTCATATTGTACATGCAGGGTTTTACAGAGGGCCAAAGCATTAATATAGTCACTTATTAAGCGTTGGACTGCAACATGTGGTCGAACACCTAATATTCCAAAAATGTCCGTTACAGCCAAACTATTATAGACACAGTGTTCATATTGTATATGCAGCGTTTTTCAAAGGCCCAAAGCATTAATATAGTCTCTTATTAAGCGTTCTACTGCAACATGTGGACGAACACCTAATATTACAAAAATGTCAGTTACAGCCAAACTATTAGAGACACAGATTTCATTTTGTATAAGCAGCGTTATACAGAGTCCCAAAACATTACTATAATCACATGTTAAACGATGGACTGCAACATGTAGCTGAACACCTAATATTCCAAAAGTGTCAGTTACAGCCAAGCCATAAGAGGCACAGAGTTCATACTGTATATGCAGCACTATACAGAGCCCCAAAGCATTACTTTAACCACATATTAAGCTTTGCACTGATCCATGTGGTTTAACACCTAATATTCCAAAAATGTCCGTTACAGTTAAACTATTAGATACACAGTGTTCATATTTTATATGCAGGGTTTTACAGAGGCCCAAATCATTAACATAGTCACTTATTAAGCGTTGGACTGCCCTATGTGGTTGAACACCTAATATTCCAAAAATGTCCGTTACAGCCAAACTATTAGAGACACAGTGTTCATATTTTACATGCAGGGTTTTACAGAGGGCCAAAGCACTAATATAGTCACTTATTAAACGTTGGACTGCAACATGTGGTGGAACACCTAATATTCCAAAAATGTCAGTTACAGCCAAACTATTAGAGACACAGTGTTCATATTTTATATGCAGCGTTTTTCAAAGTCCCAATGCATTAATATAGTCTCTTATTAAGCGTTGGACTGCAACATGTGGTCGAACACCTAATATTACAAAAGTGTCAGTTACAGCCAAGCTATAAGAGGCACAGAGTTCATACTGTATATGCAGCGTTATACAGAGTCCCAAAGCATTACTTTAACCACATATTAAGCTTTGCACTGCCCCATGTGGTTGAACACCTAATATTCCAAAAATGTCCGTTACTGTTAAACTATTAGAGACACAGTGTTCATATTTTATATGCAGGGTTTTACAGAGGCCCAAAGCATTAACATAGTCACTTATTAAGCGATGGACTGCAACATGTGGCCGAACACCTAATATTCCAAAAATGTCCGTTACAGCCAAACTATTAGAGACACAGTGTTCATATTGTACATGCAGGGTTTTACAGAGGCCCAAAGCATTAATATAGTCACTTATTAAGCGTTGGACTGCCCTATGTGGTTAAACACCTAATATTCCAAAAATGTCCGTTACAGCCAAACTATTAGAGACACAGATTTCATTTTGTATAAGCAGCGTTATACAGAGTCCCAAAACATTACTATAATCACATGTTAAACGATGGACTGCAACATGTAGCTGAACACCTAATATTCCAAAAGTGTCAGTTACAGCCAAGCCATAAGAGGCACAGAGTTCATACTGTATATGCAGCGTTATACAGAGTCCCAAAGCATTACTTTAACCACATATTAAGCTTTGCACTGATTCATGTGGTTTAACACCTAATATTCCAAAAATGTCCGTTACAGTTAAACTATTAGATACACAGTGTTCATATTTTATATGCAGGGTTTTACAGAGGCCCAAAGCATTATCATAGTCACTTATTAAGCGATGGACTGCAACCTGTGGCCGAACACCTAATATTCCAAAAATGTCCGTTACAGCCAAACTATTAGAGACACAGTGTTTATATTGTACATGCAGGGTTTTACAGAGGGCCAAAGCATTAATATAGTCACTTATTAAGCGTTGGACTGCCCTATGTGGTTGAACACCTAATATTCCAAAAATGTCCGTTACAGCCAAACTATTAGAGACACAGTGTTCATATTGTACATCAGGGTTTTACAGAGGGCCAAAGCACTAATATAGTCACTTATTAAACGTTGGACTGCAACATGTGGCCGAACACCTAATATTCCAAAAATGTCCGTTACAGCCAAACTATTAGAGACACAGTGTTCATATTGTATATGCAGCGTTTTACAGAGGCCCAAAGCATTAATATAGTCACTTATTAAGCGTTGGACTGCCCTATGTGGTTGAACACCTAATATTCCAAAAATGTCCGTTACAGCCAAACTATTAGAGACACAGTGTTCATATTTTATATGCAGCGTTTTTCAAAGGCCCAATGCATTAATATAGTCACTTATTAAGCGTTGGACTGCAACATGTGGTCGAACATCTAATATTCCAAAAATGTCCGTTACAGCCAAACTATTAGAGACACAGTGTTCATATTGTACATGCAGGGTTTTACAGAGGCCCAAAGCATTAATATAGTCACTTATTAAGCGTTGGACTGCCCTATGTGGTTAAACACCTAATATTCCAAAAATGTCCGTTACAGCCAAACTATTAGAGACACAGTGTTCATATTGTACATGCAGGGTTTCACAGAGGGCCAAAGCATTAATATAGTCACTTATTAAGCGATGGACTGCAACATGTGGTCGAACACCTAATATTCCAAAAATGTCAGTTACAGCCAAACTATAAGAGACACAGTGTTCATATTTTATATGCAGGGTTTAACAGAGGCCCAAAGCATTAATATAGTCACTTATTAAGCGATGGACTGCAACATGTGGCCGAACACCTAATATTCCAAAAATGTCCGTTACAGCCAAACTATTAGAGACACAGTGTTCATATTGTACATGCAGGGTTTTACAGAGGGCCAAAGCATTAATATAGTCACTTATTAAGCGATGGACTGCAACATGTGGTCGAACACCTAATATTCCAAAAATGTCCGTTACAGCCAAACTATTAGAGACACAGTGTTCATATTGTACATGCAGGGTTTTACAGAGGCCCAAAGCATTAATATAGTCACTTATTAAGCGATGGACTGCAACATGTAGTTGAACACCTAATATTCCAAAAGTGTCAGTTACAGCCAAACTATAAGAGGCATAAAGTTCATATTGTATATGCAGCGTTAAACAGAGGCCCAAAGCATTAATATAGTCACTTATTAAGCGTTGGACTGCAACATGTAGCTGAACACCTAATATTCCAAAAGTGTCAGTTACAGCCAAGCCATAAGAGGCACAGAGTTCATACTGTATATGCAGCATTATACAGAGCCCCAAAGCATTACTTTAACCACATATTAAGCTTTGCAATGATCCATGTGGTTGAACACCTAATATTCCAAAAATGTCCGTTACAGTTAAACTATTAGATACACAGTGTTCATATTTTATATGCAGGGTTTTACAGAGGGCCAAAGCACTAATATAGTCACTTATTAAACGTTGGACTGCAACATGTGGTGGAACACCTAATATTCCAAAAATGTCAGTTACAGCCAAACTATTAGAGACACAGTGTTCATATTTTATATGCAGCGTTTTTCAAAGGCCCAATGCATTAATATAGTCTCTTATTAAGCGTTGGACTGCAACATGTGGTCGAACACCTAATATTACAAAAGTGTCAGTTACAGCCAAGCTATAAGAGGCACAGAGTTCATACTGTATATGCAGCGTTATACAGAGTCCCAAAGCATTACTTTAACCACATATTAAGCTTTGCACTGCCCCATGTGGTTGAACACCTAATATTCCAAAAATGTCCGTTACAGTTAAACTATTAGAGACACAGTGTTCATATTTTATATGCAGGGTTTTACAGAGGCCCAAAGCATTAACATAGTCACTTATTAAGCGATGGACTGCAACATGTGGCCGAACACCTAATATTCCAAAAATGTCCGTTACAGCCAAACTATTAGAGACACAGTGTTCATATTGTACATGCAGGGTTTTACAGAGGGCCAAAGCATTAATATAGTCACTTATTAAGCGATGGACTGCAACATGTGGTCGAACACCTAATATTCCAAAAATGTCCGTTACAGCCAAACTATTAGAGACACAGTGTTCATATTGTACATGCAGGGTTTTACAGAGGCCCAAAACATTAATATAGTCACTTATTAAGCGATGGACTGCAACATGTAGTTGAACACCTAATATTCCAAAAGTGTCAGTTACAGCCAAATTATAAGAGGCATAAAGTTCATATTGTATATGCAGCGTTAAACAGAGGCCCAAAGCATTAATATAGTCACTTATTAAGCGTTGGACTGCCCTCTGTGGTTGAACACCTAATACTCCAAACATGTCCGTTACAGCCAAACTACTAGAGACACAGTGTTCATATTGTGTATGTAGCGTTTTACAGTGGCCCAAAGCATTAATATAGTCACTTATTAAGCGTTGGACTGCCTTATGTGGTTGAACACCTAATATTCCAAAAATGTCAGTTACAGCCAAACTATAAGAGGCATAAAGTTCATATTGTATATGCAGCGTTAAACAGAGGCCCAAAGCATTACTTTAACCACTTATTAAGCGTTGGACTGCCCTATGTGGTTGAACACCTAATATTCCAAAAATGTCCGTTACAGCCAAACTATTAGATACACAGTGTTCATATTGTACATGCAGGGTTTCACAGAGTGCCAAAGCATTAATATAGTCACTTACTAAGCGATGGACTGCAACATGTGGCCGAACACCTAATATTCCAAAAATGTCCGTTACAGCCAAACTATAAAAGGCATAAAATTCATATTGTATATGCAGCGTTAAACAGAGGCCCAAAGCATTACTTTAACCACATATTAAGCGTTGGACTTTTCATGTGGTTGAACACCTAATATTCCAAAAATGTCCGTTACAGCCAAACTATTAGAGACACAGTGTTCATATTGTGTATGCAGCGTTATACAGAGGCCCAAAGCATTAATATAGTCACTTATTAAGCGTTGGACTGCCCTATGTGGTTAAACACCTAATATTCCAAAAATGTCCGTTACAGCCAAACTATAAGAGGCATAAAGTTCATATTGTATATGCAGCGTTAAACAGAGGCCCAAAGCATTACTTTAACCATTGGACTGCCCCATGTGGTTGAACACCTAATATTCCAAAAATGTCCGTTACAGCCAAACTATTATAGACACAGTGTTCATATTGTATATGCAGTGTTTTTCAAAGGCCCAAAGCATTAATATAGTCTCTTATTAGGCGTTCTACTGCAACATGTGGACGAACACCTAATATTACAAAAATGACAGTTACAGCCAAACTATTAGAGACACAGATTTCATTTTGTATAAGCAGCGTTATACAGAGTCCCAAAACATTACTATAATCACATGTTAAACGATGGACTGCAACATGTAGCTGAACACCTAATATTCCAAAAGTGTCAGTTACAGCCAAGCCATAAGAGGCACAGAGTTCATACTGTATATGCAGCATTATACAGAGCCCCAAAGCATTACTTTAACCACATATTAAGCTTTGCACTGATCCATGTGGTTTAACACCTAATATTCCAAAAATGTCCGTTACAGTTAAACTATTAGATACACAGTGTTCATATTTTATATGCAGGGTTTTACAGAGGCCCAAAGCATTAACATAGTCACTTATTAAGCGTTGGACTGCCCTATGTGGTTGAACACCTAATATTCCAAAAATGTCCGTTACAGCCAAACTATTAGAGACACAGTGTTCATATTTTACATGCAGGGTTTTACAGAGGGCCAAAGCACTAATATAGTCACTTATTAAACGTTGGACTGCAACATGTGGTGGAACACCTAATATTCCAAAAATGTCAGTTACAGCCAAACTATTAGAGACACAGTGTTCATATTTTATATGCAGCGTTTTTCAAAGGCCCAATGCATTAATATAGTCTCTTATTAAGCGTTGGACTGCAACATGTGGTCGAACACCTAATATTACAAAAGTGTCAGTTACAGCCAAGCTATAAGAGGCACAGAGTTCATACTGTATATGCAGCGTTATACAGAGTCCCAAAGCATTACTTTAACCACATATTAAGCTTTGCACTGCCCCATGTGGTTGAACACCTAATATTCCAAAAATGTCCGTTACAGTTAAACTATTAGAGACACAGTGTTCATATTTTATATGCAGGGTTTTACAGAGGCCCAAAGCATTAACATAGTCACTTATTAAGCGATGGACTGCAACATGTGGCCGAACACCTAATATTCCAAAAATGTCCGTTACAGCCAAACTATTAGAGACACAGTGTTCATATTGTACATGCAGGGTTTTACAGAGGGCCAAAGCATTAATATAGTGACTTATTAAGCGATGGACTGCAACATGTGGCCGAACACCTAATATTACAAAAATGTCAGTTACAGCCAAACTATTAGAGACACAGTGTTCATATTGTATATGCAGCGTTTTACAGAGGCCCAAAGCATTAATATAGTCACTTATTAAGCGTTGGACTGCCCTATGTGGTTGAACACCTAATATTACAAAAGTGTCAGTTACAGCCAAGCTATAAGAGGCACAGAGTTCATACTGTATATGCAGCGTTATACAGAGTCCCAAAGCATTACTTTAACCACATATTAAGCTTTGCCCTGCCCCATGTGGTTGAACACCTAATATTCCAAAAATGTCCGTTACAGTTAAACTATTAGAGACACAGTGTTCATATTTTATATGCAGGGTTTTACAGAGGCCCAAAGCATTAACATAGTCACTTATTAAGCGATGGACTGCAACATGTGGCCGAACACCTAATATTCCAAAAATGTCCGTTACAGCCAAACTATTAGAGACACAGTGTTCATATTGTACATGCAGGGTTTTACAGAGGGCCAAAGCACTAATATAGTCACTTATTAAACGTTGGACTGCAACATGTGGCCGAACACCTAATATTCCAAAAATGTCCGTTACAGCCAAACTATTAGAGACACAGTGTTCATATTGTATATGCAGCGTTTCACAGAGGCCCAAAGCATTAATATAGTCACTTATTAAGCGTTGGACTGCCCTATGTGGTTGAACACCTAATATTCCAAAAATGTCCGTTACAGCCAAACTATTAGAGACACAGTGTTCATATTTTATATGCAGCGTTTTTCAAAGGCCCAATGCATTAATATAGTCACTTATTAAGCGTTGGACTGCAACATGTGGTCGAACATCTAATATTTAAAAATGTCCGTTACAGCCAAACTATTAGAGACACAGTGTTCATATTGTACATGCAGGGTTTTACAGAGGCCCAAAGCATTAATATAGTCACTTATTAAGCGTTGGACTGCCCTATGTGGTTAAACACCTAATATTCCAAAAATGTCCGTTACAGCCAAACTATTAGAGACACAGTGTTCATATTGTACATGCAGGGTTTCACAGAGGGCCAAAGCATTAATATAGTCACTTATTAAGCGATGGACTGCAACATGTGGTCGAACACCTAATATTCCAAAAATGTCAGTTACAGCCAAACTATAAGAGACACAGTGTTCATATTTTATATGCAGGGTTTAACAGAGGCCCAAAGCATTAATATAGTCACTTATTAAGCGATGGACTGCAACATGTGGCCGAACACCTAATATTCCAAAAATGTCCGTTACAGCCAAACTATTAGAGACACAGTGTTCATATTGTACATGCAGGGTTTTACAGAGGGCCAAAGCATTAATATAGTCACTTATTAAGCGATGGACTGCAACATGTGGTCGAACACCTAATATTCCAAAAATGTCCGTTACTGCCAAACTATTAGAGACACAGTGTTCATATTGTACATGCAGGGTTTTACAGAGGCCCAAAGCATTAATATAGTCACTTATTAAGCGATGGACTGCAACATGTAGTTGAACACCTAATATTCCAAAAGTGTCAGTTACAGCCAAACTATAAGAGGCATAAAGTTCATATTGTATATGCAGCGTTAAACAGAGGCCCAAAGCATTAATATAGTCACTTATTAAGCGTTGGACTGCAACATGTAGCTGAACACCTAATATTCCAAAAGTGTCAGTTACAGCCAAGCCATAAGAGGCACAGAGTTCATACTGTATATGCAGCATTATACAGAGCCCCAAAGCATTACTTTAACCACATATTAAGCTTTGCAATGATCCATGTGGTTTAACACCTAATATTCCAAAAATGTCCGTTACAGTTAAACTATTAGATACACAGTGTTCATATTTTATATGCAGGGTTTTACAGAGGCCCAAAGCATTAACATAGTCACTTATTAAGCGTTGGACTGCCCTATGTGGTTGAACACCTAATATTCCAAAAATGTCCGTTACAGCCAAACTATTAGAGACACAGTGTTCATATTGTACATCAGGGTTTTACAGAGGGCCAAAGCACTAATATAGTCACTTATTAAACGTTGGACTGCAACATGTGGTGGAACACCTAATATTCCAAAAATGTCAGTTACAGCCAAACTATTAGAGACACAGTGTTCATATTTTATATGCAGGGTTTTGCAGAGGCCCAAAGCATTAATATAGTCACTTATTAAGCGATGGACTGCAACATGTAGCCGAACACCTAATATTCCAAAAATGTCCGTTACAGCCAAACTATTAGAGACACAGTGTTCATATTATATATGCAGCGTTTTACAGAGGCCCAAAGCATTAATATAGTCACTTATTAAGCGTTGGACTGCCCTATGTGGTTGAACACCTAATATTCCAAAAATGTCCGTTACAGCCAAACTATTAGAGACACAGTGTTCATATTTTATATGCAGCGTTTTTCAAAGGCCCAATGCATTAATATAGTCTCTTATTAAGCGATGGACTGCAACATGTGGTCGAACACCTAATATTACAAAAGTGTCAGTTACAGCCAAGCTATAAGAGGCACAGAGTTCATACTGTATATGCAGCGTTATACAGAGTCCCAAAGCATTACTTTAACCACATATTAAGCTTTGCACTGCCCCATGTGGTTGAACACTTAATATTCCAAAAATGTCCGTTACAGTTAAACTATTAGGGACACAGTGTTCATATTTTATATGCAGGGTTTTACAGAGGCCCAAAGCATTAACATAGTCACTTATTAAGCGTTGGACTGCCCTATGTGGTTGAACACCTAATATTCCAAAAATATCCGTTACAGCCAAACTATTAGAGACACAGTGTTCATATTGTACATCAGGGTTTCACAGAGGGCCAAAGCAATAATATAGTCACTTATTAAGCGATGGACTGCAACATGTGGCCGAACACCTAATATTCCAAAAATGTCCGTTACAGCCAAACTATAAGAGGCATAAAGTTCATATTGTATATCCAGCGTTAAACAGAGGCCCAAAGCATTACTTTAACCACATATTAAGCGTTGGACTGCCCCATGTGGTTGAACACCTAATATTCCAAAAATGTCCGTTACAGCCAAACTATTATAAACACAGTGTTCATATTGTATATGCAGCGTTTTACAGAGGCCCAAAGCATTAATATAGTCACTTATTAAGCGTTGGACTGCCCTATGTGGTTGAACACCTAATACTCCAAAAATGTCCGTTACAGCCAAACTATTAGAGACACAGTGTTCATATTGTATATGCAGCGTTCTACAGAGGCCCAAAGCATTAATATAGTCACTTATTAAGCGATGGACTGCAACATGTGGCCGAACACCTAATATTCCAAAAATGTCCGTTACAGCCAAACTATTAGAGACACAGTGTTCATATTGTACATGCAGGGTTTTACAGAGGGCCAAAGCATTAATATAGTCACTTATTAAGCGATGGACTGCCCTATGTGGTTAAACACCTAATATTCCAAAAATGTCCGTTACAGCCAAACTATTAGAGACACAGTGTTCATATTGTACATGCAGGGTTTTACAGAGGCCCAAAGCATTAATATAGTCACTTATTAAGCGGTGGACTGCAACATGTGGCCGAACACCTAATATTCCAAAAATGTCAGTTACAGCCAAACTATAAGAGGCACAGTGTTCATATTTTATATGCAGGGTTTTACAGAGGGCCAAAGCATTAATATAGTCACTTATTAAGCGATGGACTGCAACATGTGGCCGAACACCTAATATTCCAAAAATGTCAGTTACAGCCAAACTATAAGAGACACAGTGTTCATATTTTATATGCAGGGTTTTACAGAGGGCCAAAGCATTAATATAGTCACTTATTAAGCGATGGACTGCAACATGTGGCCGAACACCTAATATTCCAAAAATGTCCGTTACAGCCAAACTATTAGAGACACAGTGTTCATATTGTACATGCAGGGTTTTACAGAGGGCCAAAGCATTAATATAGTCACTTATTAAGCGATGGACTGCAACATGTGGCCGAACACCTATATTCCAAAAATGTCCGTTACAGCCAAACTATTAGAGACACAGTGTTAATATTGTACATGCAGGGTTTTACAGAGGCCCAAAGCATTAATATAGTCACTTATTAAGCGGTGGACTGCAACATGTGGCCGAACACCTAATATTCCAAAAATGTCCGTTACAGCCAAACTATTAGAGACACAGTGTTCATATTGTACATGCAGGGTTTTACAGAGAGCCAAAGCATTAATATAGTCACTTATTAAGCGTTGGACTGCAACATGTGGTCGAACACCTAATATTCCAAAAATGTTCGTTACAGCCAAACTATTAGAGACACAGTGTTCATATTGTACATGCAGGGTTTTACAGAGAGCCAAAGCATTAATATAGTCACTTATTAAGCGTTGGACTGCAACATGTGGTCGAACACCTAATATTCCAAAAATGTCCGTTACAGCAAAACTATTTGAGACACAGTGTTCATATTGTACATGCAGGGTTTTACAGAGGGCCAAAGCACTAATATAGTCACTTATTAAGCGATGGACTGCAACATGTGGCCGAACACCTAATATTCCAAAAATGTCCGTTACAGCCAAACTATTAGAGACACAGTGTTCATATTGTACATGCAGGGTTTTACAGAGGCCCAAGGCATTAATATAGTCACTTATTAAGCGATGGACTGCAACATGTGGCCGAACACCTAATATTCCAAAAATGTCCGTTACAGCCAAACTATTAGAGACACAGTGTTCATATTGTACATGCAGGGTTTTACAGAGGGCCAAAGCATTAATATAGTCACTTATTAAGCGTTGGACTGCAACATGTGGTCGAACACCTAATATTCCAAAAATGTCCGTTACAGCCAAACTATTGGAGACACAGTGTTCATATTGTATATGCAGCGTTTTACAGAGGCCCAAAGCAATAATATAGTCACTTATTAAGCGATGGACTGCAACATGTGGTCGAACACCTAATATTCCAAAAATGTCAGTTACAGCCAAACTATAAGAGACACAGTGTTCATATTTTATATGCAGGGTTTTACAGAGGCCCAAAGCATTAATATAGTCACTTATTAAGCGTTGGACTGCCTTATGTGGTTGAACACCTAATATTCCAAAAATGTCAGTTACAGCCAAACTATTAGAGACACAGTGTTCATATTGTACATGCAGGGTTTCACAGAGACCCAAAGCATTAATATAGTCACTTATTAAGCGTTGGACTGGAACATGTGGTCGAACACCTAATATTCCAAAAGGGTCAGTTACAGAAAAACTATAAGAGGCATTAAGTTCATATTGTATATGCAGCGTATACAAAGGCCCAAAGCATTACTATAATCACATGTTAAGCGTTGGACTGCAACATGTAGTTGAACACCTAATATTCCAAAAGTGTCAGTTACAGAAAAACTAGAAAAGGCATTAAGTTCATATCGTATATGCAGCGTTATACAGAGGCCCAAAGCATTACTATAATCACATGTTACGCGTTGGACTGCAACTTGTAGTTGAACACCTAATATTCCAAAAATGTCCGTTACAGACAAACTATTAGAGACACAGTGTTCATATTGTACATGCAGGGTTTTACAGAGGGCCAAAGCATTAATATAGTCACTTATTAAGCGTTGGACTGCAACATGTGGTCGAACACCTAATATTCCAAAAATGTCCGTTACAGCCAAACTATTGGAGACACAGTGTTCATATTGTATATGCAGCGTTTTACAGAGGCCCAAAGCAATAATATAGTCACTTATTAAGCGATGGACTGCAACATGTGGCCGAACACCTAATATTCCAAAAATGTCCGTTACAGCCAAACTATAAGAGGCATAAAGTTCATATTGTATATCCAGCGTTAAACAGAGGCCCAAAGCATTACTTTAACCACATATTAAGCGTTGGACTGCCCCATGTGGTTGAACACCTAATATTCCAAAAATGTCCGTTACAGCCAAACTATTATAAACACAGTGTTCATATTGTATATGCAGCGTTTTACAGAGGCCCAAAGCATTAATATAGTCACTTATTAAGCGTTGGACTGCCCTATGTGGTTGAACACCTAATACTTTAAAAATGTCCGTTACAGCCAAACTATTAGAGACACAGTGTTCATATTGTATATGCAGCGTTCTACAGAGGCCCAAAGCATTAATATAGTCACTTATTAAGCGATGGACTGCAACATGTGGCCGAACACCTAATATTCCAAAAGTGTCAGTTACAGCCAAGCCATAAGAGGCACAGAGTTCATACTGTATATGCAGCGTTATACAGAGTCCCAAAGCATTACTATAATCACATGTTAAACGATGGACTGCAACATGTAGCTGAACACCTAATATTCCAAAAGTGTCAGTTACAGCCAAGCCATAAGAGGCACAGAGTTCATACTGTATATGCAGCGTTATACAGAGTCCCAAAGCATTACTTTAACCACATATTAAGCTTTGCACTGATCCATGTGGTTTAACACCTAATATTCCAAAAATGTCCGTTACAGTTAAACCATTAGATACACAGTGTTCATATTTTATATGCAGGGTTTTACAGAGGCCCAAAGCATTATCATAGTCACTTATTAAGCGATGGACTGCAACCTGTGGCCGAACACCTAATATTCCAAAAATGTCCGTTACAGCCAAACTATTAGAGACACAGTGTTCATATTGTACATGCAGGGTTTTACAGAGGGCCAAAGCATTAATATAGTCACTTATTAAGCGTTGGACTGCCCTATGTGGTTGAACACCTAATATTCCAAAAATGTCCGTTACAGCCAAACTATTAGAGACACAGTGTTCATATTGTACATCAGGGTTTTACAGAGGGCCAAAGCACTAATATAGTCACTTATTAAACGTTGGACTGCAACATGTGGCCGAACACCTAATATTCCAAAAATGTCCGTTACAGCCAAACTATTAGAGACACAGTGTTCATATTGTATATGCAGCGTTTTACAGAGGCCCAAAGCATTAATATAGTCACTTATTAAGCGTTGGACTGCCCTATGTGGTTGAACACCTAATATTCCAAAAATGTCCGTTACAGCCAAACTATTAGAGACACAGTGTTCATATTGTACATGCAGGGTTTTACAGAGGCCCAAAGCATTAATATAGTCACTTATTAAGCGGTGGACTGCAACATGTGGCCGAACACCTAATATTCCAAAAATGTCAGTTACAGCCAAACTATAAGAGACACAGTGTTCATATTTTATATGCAGGGTTTTACAGAGGGCCAAAGCATTAATATAGTCACTTATTAAGGGATGGACTGCAACATGTGGCCGAACACCTAATATTCCAAAAATGTCAGTTACAGCCAAACTATAAGAGACACAGTGTTCATATTTTATATGCAGGGTTTTACAGAGGCCCAAAGCATTAATATAGTCACTTATTAAGCGTTGGACTGCCCTATGTGGTTAAACACCTAATATTCCAAAAATGTCCGTTACAGCCAAACTATTAGAGACACAGTGTTCATATTGTACATGCAGGGTTTCACAGAGGGCCAAAGCATTAATATAGTCACTTATTAAGCGATGGACTGCAACATGTGGTCGAACACCTAATATTCCAAAAATGTCAGTTACAGCCAAACTATAAGAGACACAGTGTTCATATTTTATATGCAGGGTTTTACAGAGGGCCAAAGCATTAATATAGTCACTTATTAAGCGATGGACTGCAACATGTGGCCGAACACCTAATATTCCAAAAATGTCCGTTACAGCCAAACTATTAGAGACACAGTGTTCATATTGTACATGCAGGGTTTTACAGAGGGCCAAAGCATTAATATAGTCACTTATTAAGCGATGGACTGCAACATGTGGCCGAACACCTATATTCCAAAAATGTCCGTTACAGCCAAACTATTAGAGACACAGTGTTCATATTGTACATGCAGGGTTTTACAGAGGCCCAAAGCATTAATATAGTCACTTATTAAGCGGTGGACTGCAACATGTGGCCGAACACCTAATATTCCAAAAATGTCCGTTACAGCCAAACTATTAGAGACACAGTGTTCATATTGTACATGCAGGGTTTTACAGAGGGCCAAAGCATTAATATAGTCACTTATTAAGCATTGGACTGCAACATGTGGCCGAACACCTAATATTCCAAAAATGTCCGTTACAGCCAAACTATTAGAGACACAGTGTTCATATTGTACATGCAGGGTTTTACAGAGTGCCAAAGCATTAATATAGTCACTTATTAAGCGTTGGACTGCAACATGTGGTCGAACACCTAATATTCCAAAAATGTTCGTTACAGCCAAACTATTAGAGACACAGTGTTCATATTGTACATGCAGGGTTTTACAGAGAGCCAAAGCATTAATATAGTCACTTATTAAGCGTTGGACTGCAACATGTGGTCGAACACCTAATATTCCAAAAATGTCCGTTACAGCAAAACTATTAGAGACACAGTGTTCATATTGTACATGCAGGGTTTTACAGAGGGCCAAAGCACTTATATAGTCACTTATTAAGCGATGGACTGCAACAAGTGGCCGAACACCTAATATTCCAAAAATGTCCGTTACAGCCAAACTATTAGAGACACAGTGTTCATATTGTACATGCAGGGTTTTACAGAGGCCCAAGGCATTAATATAGTCACTTATTAAGCGATGGACTGCAACATGTGGCCGAACACCTAATATTCCAAAAATGTCCGTTACAGCCAAACTATTAGAGACACAGTGTTCATATTGTACATGCAGGGTTTTACAGAGGGCCAAAGCATTAATATAGTCACTTATTAAGCGTTGGACTGCAACATGTGGTCGAACACCTAATATTCCAAAAATGTCCGTTACAGCCAAACTATTGGAGACACAGTGTTCATATTGTATATGCAGCGTTTTACAGAGGCCCAAAGCAATAATATAGTCACTTATTAAGCGATGGACTGCAACATGTGGTCGAACACCTAATATTCCAAAAATGTCAGTTACAGCCAAACTATAAGAGACACAGTGTTCATATTTTATATGCAGGGTTTTACAGAGGCCCAAAGCATTAATATAGTCACTTATTAAGCGTTGGACTGCCTTATGTGGTTGAACACCTAATATTCCAAAAATGTCAGTTACAGCCAAACTATTAGAGACACAGTGTTCATATTGTACATGCAGGGTTTTACAGAGACCCAAAGCATTAATATAGTCACTTATTAAGCGTTGGACTGGAACATGTGGTCGAACACCTAATATTCCAAAAGGGTCAGTTACAGAAAAACTATAAGAGGCATTAAGTTCATATTGTATATGCAGCGTATACAAAGGCCCAAAGCATTACTATAATCACATGTTAAGCGTTGGACTGCAACATGTAGTTGAACACCTAATATTCCAAAAGTGTCAGTTACAGAAAAACTAGAAAAGGCATTAAGTTCATATCGTATATGCAGCGTTATACAGAGGCCCAAAGCATTACTATAATCACATGTTACGCGTTGGACTGCAACTTGTAGTTGAACACCTAATATTCCAAAAATGTCCGTTACAGACAAACTATTAGAGACACAGTGTTCATATTGTACATGCAGGGTTTTACAGAGGGCCAAAGCATTAATATAGTCACTTATAAAGCGTTGGACTGCAACATGTGGTCGAACACCTAATATTCCAAAAATGTCCGTTACAGCCAAACTATTGGAGACACAGTGTTCATATTGTATATGCAGCGTTTTACAGAGGCCCAAAGCAATAATATAGTCACTTATTAAGCGATGGACTGCAACATGTGGCCGAACACCTAATATTCCAAAAATGTCCGTTACAGCCAAACTATAAGAGGCATAAAGTTCATATTGTATATCCAGCGTTAAACAGAGGCCCAAAGCATTACTTTAACCACATATTAAGCGTTGGACTGCCCCATGTGGTTGAACACCTAATATTCCAAAAATGTCCGTTACAGCCAAACTATTATAAACACAGTGTTCATATTGTATATGCAGCGTTTTACAGAGGCCCAAAGCATTAATATAGTCACTTATTAAGCGTTGGACTGCCCTATGTGGTTGAACACCTAATACTCCAAAAATGTCCGTTACAGCCAAACTATTAGAGACACAGTGTTCATATTGTATATGCAGCGTTCTACAGAGGCCCAAAGCATTAATATAGTCACTTATTAAGCGATGGACTGCAACATGTGGCCGAACACCTAATATTCCAAAAGTGTCAGTTACAGCCAAGCCATAAGAGGCACAGAGTTCATACTGTATATGCAGCGTTATACAGAGTCCCAAAGCATTACTATAATCACATGTTAAACGATGGACTGCAACATGTAGCTGAACACCTAATATTCCAAAAGTGTCAGTTACAGCCAAGCCATAAGAGGCACAGAGTTCATACTGTATATGCAGCGTTATACAGAGTCCCAAAGCATTACTTTAACCACATATTAAGCTTTGCACTGATCCATGTGGTTTAACACCTAATATTCCAAAAATGTCCGTTACAGTTAAACTATTAGATACACAGTGTTCATATTTTATATGCAGGGTTTTACAGAGGCCCAAAGCATTATCATAGTCACTTATTAAGCGATGGACTGCAACCTGTGGCCGAACACCTAATATTCCAAAAATGTCCGTTACAGCCAAACTATTAGAGACACAGTGTTCATATTGTACATGCAGGGTTTTACAGAGGGCCAAAGCATTAATATAGTCACTTATTAAGCGTTGGACTGCCCTATGTGGTTGAACACCTAATATTCCAAAAATGTCCGTTACAGCCAAACTATTAGAGACACAGTGTTCATATTGTACATCAGGGTTTTACAGAGGGCCAAAGCACTAATATAGTCACTTATTAAACGTTGGACTGCAACATGTGGCCGAACACCTAATATTCCAAAAATGTCCGTTACAGCCAAACTATTAGAGACACAGTGTTCATATTGTATATGCAGCGTTTTACAGAGGCCCAAAGCATTAATATAGTCACTTATTAAGCGTTGGACTGCCCTATGTGGTTGAACACCTAATATTCCAAAAATGTCCGTTACAGCCAAACTATTAGAGACACAGTGTTCATATTTTATATGCAGCGTTTTTCAAAGGCCCAATGCATTAATATAGTCACTTATTAAGCGTTGGACTGCAACATGTGGTCGAACATCTAATATTTAAAAATGTCCGTTACAGCCAAACTATTAGAGACACAGTGTTCATATTGTACATGCAGGGTTTTACAGAGGCCCAAAGCATTAATATAGTCACTTATTAAGCGTTGTACTGCCCTATGTGGTTAAACACCTAATATTCCAAAAATGTCCGTTACAGCCAAACTATTAGAGACACAGTGTTCATATTGTACATGCAGGGTTTCACAGAGGGCCAAAGCATTAATATAGTCACTTATTAAGCGATGGACTGCAACATGTGGTCGAACACCTAATATTCCAAAAATGTCAGTTACAGCCAAACTATAAGAGACACAGTGTTCATATTTTATATGCAGGGTTTAACAGAGGCCCAAAGCATTAATATAGTCACTTATTAAGCGATGGACTGCAACATGTGGCCGAACACCTAATATTCCAAAAATGTCCGTTACAGCCAAACTATTAGAGACACAGTGTTCATATTGTACATGCAGGGTTTTACAGAGGGCCAAAGCATTAATATAGTCACTTATTAAGCGATGGACTGCAACATGTGGTCGAACACCTAATATTCCAAAAATGTCCGTTACAGCCAAACTATTAGAGACACAGTGTTCATATTGTACATGCAGGGTTTTACAGAGGCCCAAAGCATTAATATAGTCACTTATTAAGCGATGGACTGCAACATGTAGTTGAACACCTAATATTCCAAAAGTGTCAGTTACAGCCAAACTATAAGAGGCATAAAGTTCATATTGTATATGCAGCGTTAAACAGAGGCCCAAAGCATTAATATAGTCACTTATTAAGCGTTGGACTGCAACATGTAGCTGAACACCTAATATTCCAAAAGTGTCAGTTACAGCCAAGCCATAAGAGGCACAGAGTTCATACTGTATATGCAGCATTATACAGAGCCCCAAAGCATTACTTTAACCACATATTAAGCTTTGCAATGATCCATGTGGTTTAACACCTAATATTCCAAAAATGTCCGTTACAGTTAAACTATTAGATACACAGTGTTCATATTTTATATGCAGGGTTTTACAGAGGCCCAAAGCATTAACATAGTCACTTATTAAGCGTTGGACTGCCCTATGTGGTTGAACACCTAATATTCCAAAAATGTCCGTTACAGCCAAACTATTAGAGACACAGTGTTCATATTGTACATCAGGGTTTTACAGAGGGCCAAAGCACTAATATAGTCACTTATTAAACGTTGGACTGCAACATGTGGTGGAACACCTAATATTCCAAAAATGTCAGTTACAGCCAAACTATTAGAGACACAGTGTTCATATTTTATATGCAGGGTTTTGCAGAGGCCCAAAGCATTAATATAGTCACTTATTAAGCGATGGACTGCAACATGTGGCCGAACACCTAATATTCCAAAAATGTCCGTTACAGCCAAACTATTAGAGACACAGTGTTCATATTATATATGCAGCGTTTTACAGAGGCCCAAAGCATTAATATAGTCACTTATTAAGCGTTGGACTGCCCTATGTGGTTGAACACCTAATATTCCAAAAATGTCCGTTACAGCCAAACTATTAGAGACACAGTGTTCATATTTTATATGCAGCGTTTTTCAAAGGCCCAATGCATTAATATAGTCTCTTATTAAGCGATGGACTGCAACATGTGGTCGAACACCTAATATTACAAAAGTGTCAGTTACAGCCAAGCTATAAGAGGCACAGAGTTCATACTGTATTTGCAGCGTTATACAGAGTCCCAAAGCATTACTTTAACCACATATTAAGCTTTGCACTGCCCCATGTGGTTGAACACCTAATATTCCAAAAATGTCCGTTACAGTTAAACTATTAGGGACACAGTGTTCATATTTTATATGCAGGGTTTTACAGAGGCCCAAAGCATTAACATAGTCACTTATTAAGCGTTGGACTGCCCTATGTGGTTGAACACCTAATATTCCAAAAATATCCGTTACAGCCAAACTATTAGAGACACAGTGTTCATATTGTACATCAGGGTTTCACAGAGGGCCAAAGCATTAATATAGTCACTTATTAAGCGATGGACTGCAACATGTGGTCGAACACCTAATATTCCAAAAATGTCAGTTACAGCCAAACTATAAGAGACACAGTGTTCATATTTTATATGCAGGGTTTTACAGAGGCCCAAAGCATTAATATAGTCACTTATTAAGCGTTGGACTGCCTTATGTGGTTGAACACCTAATATTCCAAAAATGTCAGTTACAGCCAAACTATTAGAGACACAGTGTTCATATTGTACATGCAGGGTTTTACAGAGACCCAAAGCATTAATATAGTCACTTATTAAGCGTTGGACTGGAACATGTGGTCGAACACCTAATATTCCAAAAGGGTCAGTTACAGAAAAACTATAAGAGGCATTAAGTTCATATTGTATATGCAGCGTATACAAAGGCCCAAAGCATTACTATAATCACATGTTAAGCGTTGGACTGCAACATGTAGTTGAACACCTAATATTCCAAAAGTGTCAGTTACAGAAAAACTAGAAAAGGCATTAAGTTCATATCGTATATGCAGCGTTATACAGAGGCCCAAAGCATTACTATAATCACATGTTACGCGTTGGACTGCAACTTGTAGTTGAACACCTAATATTCCAAAAATGTCCGTTACAGACAAACTATTAGAGACACAGTGTTCATATTGTACATGCAGGGTTTTACAGAGGGCCAAAGCATTAATATAGTCACTTATTAAGCGTTGGACTGCCCTATGTGGTTGAACACCTAATATTCCAAAAATGTCCGTTACAGCCAAACTATTATAAACACAGTGTTCATATTGTATATGCAGCGTTTTACAGAGGCCCAAAGCATTAATATAGTCACTTATTAAGCGTTGGACTGCCCTATGTGGTTGAACACCTAATACTCCAAAATTGTCCGTTACAGCCAAACTATTAGAGACACAGTGTTCATATTGTATATGCAGCGTTCTACAGAGGCCCAAAGCATTAATATAGTCACTTATTAAGCGATGGACTGCAACATGTGGCCGAACACCTAATATTCCAAAAATGTCCGTTACAGCCAAACTATTAGAGACACAGTGTTCATATTGTACATGCAGGGTTTTACAGAGGGCCAAAGCATTAATATAGTCACTTATTAAGCGATGGACTGCCCTATGTGGTTAAACACCTAATATTCCAAAAATGTCCGTTACAGCCAAACTATTAGAGACACAGTGTTCATATTGTACATGCAGGGTTTTACAGAGGCCCAAAGCATTAATATAGTCACTTATTAAGCGTTGGACTGCCCTATGTGGTTAAACACCTAATATTCCAAAAATGTCCGTTACAGCCAAACTATTAGAGACACAGTGTTCATATTGTACATGCAGGGTTTCACAGAGGGCCAAAGCATTAATATAGTCACTTATTAAGCGATGGACTGCAACATGTGGTCGAACACCTAATATTCCAAAAATGTCAGTTACAGCCAAACTATAAGAGACACAGTGTTCATATTTTATATGCCGGGTTTTACAGAGGGCCAAAGCATTAATATAGTCACTTATTAAGCGATGGACTGCAACATGTGGCCGAACACCTAATATTCCAAAAATGTCCGTTACAGCCAAACTATTAGAGACACAGTGTTCATATTGTACATGCAGGGTTTTACAGAGGGCCAAAGCATTAATATAGTCACTTATTAAGCGATGGCCTGCAACATGTGGCCGAACACCTATATTCCAAAAATGTCCGTTACAGCCAAACTATTAGAGACACAGTGTTCATATTGTACATGCAGGGTTTTACAGAGGCCCAAAGCATTAATATAGTCACTTATTAAGCGGTGGACTGCAACATGTGGCCGAACACCTAATATTCCAAAAATGTCCGTTACAGCCAAACTATTAGAGACACAGTGTTCATATTGTACATGCAGGGTTTTACAGAGGGCCAAAGCATTAATATAGTCACTTATTAAGCATTGGACTGCAACATGTGGCCGAACACCTAATATTCCAAAAATGTCCGTTACAGCCAAACTATTAGAGACACAGTGTTCATATTGTACATGCAGGGTTTCACAGAGGGCCAAAGCATTAATATAGTCACTTATTAAGCGATGGACTGCAACATGTGGTCGAACACCTAATATTCCAAAAATGTCAGTTACAGCCAAACTATAAGAGACACAGTGTTCATATTTTATATGCAGGGTTTAACAGAGGCCCAAAGCATTAATATAGTCACTTATTAAGCGATGGACTACAACATGTGGCCGAACACCTAATATTCCAAAAATGTCCGTTACAGCCAAACTATTAGAGACACAGTGTTCATATTGTACATGCAGGGTTTTACAGAGGGCCAAAGCATTAATATAGTCACTTATTAAGCGATGGACTGCAACATGTGGTCGAACACCTAATATTCCAAAAATGTCCGTTACAGCCAAACTATTAGAGACACAGTGTTCATATTGTACATCAGGGTTTTACAGAGGGCCAAAGCACTAATATAGTCACTTATTAAACGTTGGACTGCAACATGTGGTGGAACACCTAATATTCCAAAAATGTCAGTTACAGCCAAACTATTAGAGACACAGTGTTCATATTTTATATGCAGGGTTTAACAGAGGCCCAAAGCAATAATATAGTCACTTATTAAGCGATGGACTGCAACATGTGGCCGAACACCTAATATTCCAAAAATGTCCGTTACAGCCAAACTATTAGAGACACAGTGTTCATATTGTACATCAGGGTTTTACAGAGGGCCAAAGCACTAATATAGTCACTTATTAAACGTTGGACTGCAACATGTGGTGGAACACCTAATATTCCAAAAATGTCAGTTACAGCCAAACTATTAGAGACACAGTGTTCATATTTTATATGCAGGGTTTAACAGAGGCCCAAAGCAATAATATAGTCACTTATTAAGCGATGGACTGCAACATGTGGTCGAACACCTAATATTCCAAAAATGTCCGTTACAGCAAAACTATTAGAGACACAGTGTTCATATTGTACATGCAGGGTTTTACAGAGGGCCAAAGCACTAATATAGTCACTTATTAAGCGATGGACTGCAACATGTGGCCGAACACCTAATATTCCAAAAATGTCCGTTACAGCCAAACTATTAGAGACACAGTGTTCATATTGTACATGCAGGGTTTTACAGAGGCCCAAGGCATTAATATAGTCACTTATTAAGCGATGGACTGCAACATGTGGCCGAACACCTAATATTCCAAAAATGTCCGTTACAGCCAAACTATTAGAGACACAGTGTTCATATTGTACATGCAGGGTTTTACAGAGGGCCAAAGCATTAATATAGTCACTTATTAAGCATTGGACTGCAACATGTGGCCGAACACCTAATATTCCAAAAATGTCCGTTACAGCCAAACTATTAGAGACACAGTGTTCATATTGTACATGCAGGGTTTTACAGAGTGCCAAAGCATTAATATAGTCACTTATTAAGCGATGGACTGCAACATGTGGCCGAACACCTAATATTCCAAAAATGTCCGTTACAGCCAAACTATTAGAGACACAGTGTTCATATTTTACATGCAGGGTTTTACAGAGGGCCAAAGAATTAATATAGTCACTTATTAAGCGATGGACTGCAACATGTGGCCGAACACCTAATATTCCAAAAATGTCAGTTACAGCCAAACTATAAGAGACACAGTGTTCATATTTTATATGCAGGGTTTTACAGAGGCCCAAAGCATTAATATAGTCACTTATTAAGCGTTGGACTGCCTTATGTGGTTGAACACCTAATATTTCAAAAATGTCAGTTACAGCCAAACTATTAGAGACACAGTGTTCATATTGTACATGCAGGGTTTTACAGAGACCCAAAGCATTAATATAGTCACTTATTAAGCGTTGGACTGGAACATGTGGTCGAACACCTAATATTCCAAAAGGGTCAGTTACAGAAAAACTATAAGAGGCATTAAGTTCATATTGTATATGCAGCGTATACAAAGGCCCAAAGCATTACTATAATCACATGTTAAGCGTTGGACTGCAACATGTAGTTGAACACCTAATATTCCAAAAGTGTCAGTTACAGAAAAACTAGAAAAGGCATTAAGTTCATATCGTATATGCAGCGTTATACAGAGGCCCAAAGCATTACTATAATCACATGTTACGCGTTGGACTGCAACTTGTAGTTGAACACCTAATATTCCAAAAATGTCCGTTACAGACAAACTATTAGAGACACAGTGTTCATATTGTACATGCAGGGTTTTACAGAGGGCCAAAGCATTAATATAGTCACTTATTAAGCGTTGGACTGCCCTATGTGGTTGAACACCTAATATTCCAAAAATGTCCGTTACAGCCAAACTATTATAAACACAGTGTTCATATTGTATATGCAGCGTTTTACAGAGGCCCAAAGCATTAATATAGTCACTTATTAAGCGTTGGACTGCCCTATGTGGTTGAACACCTAATACTCCAAAATTGTCCGTTACAGCCAAACTATTAGAGACACAGTGTTCATATTGTATATGCAGCGTTCTACAGAGGCCCAAAGCATTAATATAGTCACTTATTAAGCGATGGACTGCAACATGTGGCCGAACACCTAATATTCCAAAAATGTCCGTTACAGCCAAACTATTAGAGACACAGTGTTCATATTGTACATGCAGGGTTTTACAGAGGGCCAAAGCATTAATATAGTCACTTATTAAGCGATGGACTGCCCTATGTGGTTAAACACCTAATATTCCAAAAATGTCCGTTACAGCCAAACTATTAGAGACACAGTGTTCATATTGTACATGCAGGGTTTTACAGAGGCCCAAAGCATTAATATAGTCACATATTAAGCGTTGGACTGCCCTATGTGGTTAAACACCTAATATTCCAAAAATGTCCGTTACAGCCAAACTATTAGAGACACAGTGTTCATATTGTACATGCAGGGTTTCACAGAGGGCCAAAGCATTAATATAGTCACTTATTAAGCGATGGACTGCAACATGTGGTCGAACACCTAATATTCCAAAAATGTCAGTTACAGCCAAACTATAAGAGACACAGTGTTCATATTTTATATGCCGGGTTTTACAGAGGGCCAAAGCATTAATATAGTCACTTATTAAGCGATGGACTGCAACATGTGGCCGAACACCTAATATTCCAAAAATGTCCGTTACAGCCAAACTATTAGAGACACAGTGTTCATATTGTACATGCAGGGTTTTACAGAGGGCCAAAGCATTAATATAGTCACTTATTAAGCGATGGACTGCAACATGTGGCCGAACACCTATATTCCAAAAATGTCCGTTACAGCCAAACTATTAGAGACACAGTGTTCATATTGTACATGCAGGGTTTTACAGAGGCCCAAAGCATTAATATAGTCACTTATTAAGCGGTGGACTGCAACATGTGGCCGAACACCTAATATTCCAAAAATGTCCGTTACAGCCAAACTATTAGAGACACAGTGTTCATATTGTACATGCAGGGTTTTACAGAGGGCCAAAGCATTAATATAGTCACTTATTAAGCATTGGACTGCAACATGTGGCCGAACACCTAATATTCCAAAAATGTCCGTTACAGCCAAACTATTAGAGACACAGTGTTCATATTGTACATGCAGGGTTTCACAGAGGGCCAAAGCATTAATATAGTCACTTATTAAGCGATGGACTGCAACATGTGGTCGAACACCTAATATTCCAAAAATGTCAGTTACAGCCAAACTATAAGAGACACAGTGTTCATATTTTATATGCAGGGTTTAACAGAGGCCCAAAGCATTAATATAGTCACTTATTAAGCGATGGACTACAACATGTGGCCGAACACCTAATATTCCAAAAATGTCCGTTACAGCCAAACTATTAGAGACACAGTGTTCATATTGTACATGCAGGGTTTTACAGAGGGCCAAAGCATTAATATAGTCACTTATTAAGCGATGGACTGCAACATGTGGTCGAACACCTAATATTCCAAAAATGTCCGTTACAGCCAAACTATTAGAGACACAGTGTTCATATTGTACATCAGGGTTTTACAGAGGGCCAAAGCACTAATATAGTCACTTATTAAACGTTGGACTGCAACATGTGGTGGAACACCTAATATTCCAAAAATGTCAGTTACAGCCAAACTATTAGAGACACAGTGTTCATATTTTATATGCAGGGTTTAACAGAGGCCCAAAGCAATAATATAGTCACTTATTAAGCGATGGACTGCAACATGTGGCCGAACACCTAATATTCCAAAAATGTCCGTTACAGCCAAACTATTAGAGACACAGTGTTCATATTGTACATCAGGGTTTTACAGAGGGCCAAAGCACTAATATAGTCACTTATTAAACGTTGGACTGCAACATGTGGTGGAACACCTAATATTCCAAAAATGTCAGTTACAGCCAAACTATTAGAGACACAGTGTTCATATTTTATATGCAGGGTTTAACAGAGGCCCAAAGCAATAATATAGTCACTTATTAAGCGATGGACTGCAACATGTGGTCGAACACCTAATATTCCAAAAATGTCCGTTACAGCAAAACTATTAGAGACACAGTGTTCATATTGTACATGCAGGGTTTTACAGAGGGCCAAAGCACTAATATAGTCACTTATTAAGCGATGGACTGCAACATGTGGCCGAACACCTAATATTCCAAAAATGTCCGTTACAGCCAAACTATTAGAGACACAGTGTTCATATTGTACATGCAGGGTTTTACAGAGGCCCAAGGCATTAATATAGTCACTTATTAAGCGATGGACTGCAACATGTGGCCGAACACCTAATATTCCAAAAATGTCCGTTACAGCCAAACTATTAGAGACACAGTGTTCATATTGTACATGCAGGGTTTTACAGAGGGCCAAAGCATTAATATAGTCACTTATTAAGCATTGGACTGCAACATGTGGCCGAACACCTAATATTCCAAAAATGTCCGTTACAGCCAAACTATTAGAGACACAGTGTTCATATTGTACATGCAGGGTTTTACAGAGTACCAAAGCATTAATATAGTCACTTATTAAGCGATGGACTGCAACATGTGGCCGAACACCTAATATTCCAAAAATGTCCGTTACAGCCAAACTATTAGAGACACAGTGTTCATATTTTACATGCAGGGTTTTACAGAGGGCCAAAGAATTAATATAGTCACTTATTAAGCGTTGGACTGCAACATGTGGTCGAACACCTAATATTCCAAAAATGTCCGTTACAGCCAAACTATTGGAGACACAGTGTTCATATTGTATATGCAGCGTTTTACAGAGGCCCAAAGCATTAATATAGTCACTTATTAAGCGTTGGACTGCCCTATGTGGTTAAACACCTAATATTCCAAAAATGTCCGTTACAGCCAAACTATTAGAGACACAGTGTTCATATTGTACATGCAGGGTTTCACAGAGGGCCAAAGCATTAATATAGTCACTTATTAAGCGATGGACTGCAACATGTGGCCGAACACCTAATATTCCAAAAATGTCCGTTACAGCAAAACTATAAGAGGCATAAAGTTCATATTGTATATGCAGCGTTAAACAGAGGCCCAAAGCATTACTTTAACCACTTATTAAGCGTTGGACTGCCCTCTGTGGTTGAATACCTAATACTCCAAAAATGTCCGTTACAGCCAAACTATTAGAGACACAGTGTTCATATTGTATATGCAGCGTTTTTCAAAGGCCCAATGCATTAATATAGTCACTTATTAAGCGTTGGACTGCAACATGTGGTCGAACATCTAATATTCCAAAAATGTCCGTTACAGCCAAACTATTAGAGACACAGTGTTCATATTGTACATGCAGGGTTTTACAGAGGCCCAAAGCATTAATATAGTCACTTATTAAGCGTTGGACTGCCCTATGTGGTTAAACACCTAATATTCCAAAAATGTCCGTTACAGCCAAACTATTAGAGACACAGTGTTCATATTGTACATGCAGGGTTTCACAGAGGGCCAAAGCATTAATATAGTCACTTATTAAGCGATGGACTGCAACATGTGGTCGAACACCTAATATTCCAAAAATGTCAGTTACAGCCAAACTATAAGAGACACAGTGTTCATATTTTATATGCAGGGTTTACCAGAGGCCCAAAGCATTAATATAGTCACTTATTAAGCGATGGACTGCAACATGTGGCCGAACACCTAATATTCCAAAAATGTCCGTTACAGCCAAACTATTAGAGACACAGTGTTCATATTGTACATGCAGGGTTTTACAGAGGGCCAAAGCATTAATATAGTCACTTATTAAGCGATGGACTGCAACATGTGGTCGAACACCTAATATTCCAAAAATGTCCGTTACAGCCAAACTATTAGAGACACAGTGTTCATATTGTACATGCAGGGTTTTACAGAGGCCCAAAGCATTAATATAGTCACTTATTAAGCGATGGACTGCAACATGTAGTTGAACACCTAATATTCCAAAAGTGTCAGTTACAGCCAAACTATAAGAGGCATAAAGTTCATATTGTATATGCAGCGTTAAACAGAGGCCCAAAGCATTAATATAGTCACTTATTAAGCGTTGGACTGCAACATGTAGCTGAACACCTAATATTCCAAAAGTGTCAGTTACAGCCAAGCCATAAGAGGCACAGAGTTCATACTGTATATGCAGCATTATACAGAGCCCCAAAGCATTACTTTAACCACATATTAAGCTTTGCAATGATCCATGTGGTTTAACACCTAATATTCCAAAAATGTCCGTTACAGTTAAACTATTAGATACACAGTGTTCATATTGTACATGCAGGGTTTTACAGAGGCCCAAGGCATTAATATAGTCACTTATTAAGCGATGGACTGCAACATGTGGCCGAACACCTAATATTCCAAAAATGTCCGTTACAGCCAAACTATTAGAGACACAGTGTTCATATTGTACATGCAGGGTTTTACAGAGGCCCAAGGCATTAATATAGTCACTTATTAAGCGATGGACTGCAACATGTGGCCGAACACCTAATATTCCAAAAATGTCCGTTACAGCCAAACTATTAGAGACACAGTGTTCATATTGTACATGCAGGGTTTTACAGAGGGCCAAAGCATTAATATAGTCACTTATTAAGCATTGGACTGCAACATGTGGCCGAACACCTAATATTCCAAAAATGTCCGTTACAGCCAAACTATTAGAGACACAGTGTTCATATTGTACATGCAGGGTTTTACAGAGTGCCAAAGCATTAATATAGTCACTTATTAAGCGATGGACTGCAACATGTGGCCGAACACCTAATATTTCAAAAATGTCCGTTACAGCCAAACTATTAGAGACACAGTGTTCATATTTTACATGCAGGGTTTTACAGAGGGCCAAAGAATTAATATAGTCACTTATTAAGCGTTGGACTGCAACATGTGGTCGAACACCTAATATTCCAAAAATGTCCGTTACAGCCAAACTATTGGAGACACAGTGTTCATATTGTATATGCAGCGTTTTACAGAGGCCCAAAGCATTAATATAGTCACTTATTAAGCGTTGGACTGCCCTATGTGGTTAAACACCTAATATTCCAAAAATGTCCGTTACAGCCAAACTATTAGAGACACAGTGTTCATATTGTACATGCAGGGTTTCACAGAGGGCCAAAGCATTAATATAGTCACTTATTAAGCGATGGACTGCAACATGTGGCCGAACACCTAATATTCCAAAAATGTCCGTTACAGCAAAACTATAAGAGGCATAAAGTTCATATTGTATATGCAGCGTTAAACAGAGGCCCAAAGCATTACTTTAACCACTTATTAAGCGTTGGACTGCCCTCTGTGGTTGAATACCTAATACTCCAAAAATGTCCGTTACAGCCAAACTATTAGAGACACAGTGTTCATATTGTATATGCAGCGTTTTTCAAAGGCCCAATGCATTAATATAGTCACTTATTAAGCGTTGGACTGCAACATGTGGTCGAACATCTAATATTCCAAAAATGTCCGTTACAGCCAAACTATTAGAGACACAGTGTTCATATTGTACATGCAGGGTTTTACAGAGGCCCAAAGCATTAATATAGTCACTTATTAAGCGTTGGACTGCCCTATGTGGTTAAACACCTAATATTCCAAAAATGTCCGTTACAGCCAAACTATTAGAGACACAGTGTTCATATTGTACATGCAGGGTTTCACAGAGGGCCAAAGCATTAATATAGTCACTTATTAAGCGATGGACTGCAACATGTGGTCGAACACCTAATATTCCAAAAATGTCAGTTACAGCCAAACTATAAGAGACACAGTGTTCATATTTTATATGCAGGGTTTACCAGAGGCCCAAAGCATTAATATAGTCACTTATTAAGCGATGGACTGCAACATGTGGCCGAACACCTAATATTCCAAAAATGTCCGTTACAGCCAAACTATTAGAGACACAGTGTTCATATTGTACATGCAGGGTTTTACAGAGGGCCAAAGCATTAATATAGTCACTTATTAAGCGATGGACTGCAACATGTGGTCGAACACCTAATATTCCAAAAATGTCCGTTACAGCCAAACTATTAGAGACACAGTGTTCATATTGTACATGCAGGGTTTTACAGAGGCCCAAAGCATTAATATAGTCACTTATTAAGCGATGGACTGCAACATGTAGTTGAACACCTAATATTCCAAAAGTGTCAGTTACAGCCAAACTATAAGAGGCATAAAGTTCATATTGTATATGCAGCGTTAAACAGAGGCCCAAAGCATTAATATAGTCACTTATTAAGCGTTGGACTGCAACATGTAGCTGAACACCTAATATTCCAAAAGTGTCAGTTACAGCCAAGCCATAAGAGGCACAGAGTTCATACTGTATATGCAGCATTATACAGAGCCCCAAAGCATTACTTTAACCACATATTAAGCTTTGCAATGATCCATGTGGTTTAACACCTAATATTCCAAAAATGTCCGTTACAGTTAAACTATTAGATACACAGTGTTCATATTTTATATGCAGGGTTTTACAGAGGCCCAAAGCATTAACATAGTCACTTATTAAGCGTTGGACTGCCCTATGTGGTTGAACACCTAATATTCCAAAAATGTCCGTTACAGCCAAACTATTAGAGACACAGTGTTCATATTGTACATCAGGGTTTTACAGAGGGCCAAAGCACTAATATAGTCACTTATTAAACGTTGGACTGCAACATGTGGTGGAACACCTAATATTCCAAAAATGTCAGTTACAGCCAAACTATTAGAGACACAGTGTTCATATTTTATATGCAGGGTTTTGCAGAGGCCCAAAGCATTAATATAGTCACTTATTAAGCGATGGACTGCAACATGTGGCCGAACACCTAATATTCCAAAAATGTCCGTTACAGCCAAACTATTAGAGACACAGTGTTCATATTATATATGCAGCGTTTTACAGAGGCCCAAAGCATTAATATAGTCACTTATTAAGCGTTGGACTGCCCTATGTGGTTGAACACCTAATATTCCAAAAATGTCCGTTACAGCCAAACTATTAGAGACACAGTGTTCATATTTTATATGCAGCGTTTTTCAAAGGCCCAATGCATTAATATAGTCTCTTATTAAGCGATGGACTGCAACATGTGGTCGAACACCTAATATTACAAAAGTGTCAGTTACAGCCAAGCTATAAGAGGCACAGAGTTCATACTGTATATGCAGCGTTATACAGAGTCCCAAAGCATTACTTTAACCACATATTAAGCTTTGCACTGCCCCATGTGGTTGAACACCTAATATTCCAAAGATGTCCGTTACAGTTAAACTATTAGGGACACAGTGTTCATATTTTATATGCAGGGTTTTACAGAGGCCCAAAGCATTAACATAGTCACTTATTAAGCGATGGACTGCAACATGTGGCCGAACACCTAATATTCCAAAAATGTCCGTTACAGCCAAACTATTAGAGACACAGTGTTCATATTGTACATGCAGGGTTTTACAGAGGCCCAAGGCATTAATATAGTCACTTATTAAGCGATGGACTGCAACATGTGGCCGAACACCTAATATTCCAAAAATGTCCGTTACAGCCAAACTATTAGAGACACAGTGTTCATATTGTACATGCAGGGTTTTACAGAGGGCCAAAGCATTAATATAGTCACTTATTAAGCATTGGACTGCAACATGTGGCCGAACACCTAATATTCCAAAAATGTCCGTTACAGCCAAACTATTAGAGACACAGTGTTCATATTGTACATGCAGGGTTTTACAGAGTGCCAAAGCATTAATATAGTCACTTATTAAGCGATGGACTGCAACATGTGGCCGAACACCTAATATTCCAAAAATGTCCGTTACAGCCAAACTATTAGAGACACAGTGTTCATATTTTACATGCAGGGTTTTACAGAGGGCCAAAGAATTAATATAGTCACTTATTAAGCGTTGGACTGCAACATGTGGTCGAACACCTAATATTCCAAAAATGTCCGTTACAGCCAAACTATTGGAGACACAGTGTTCATATTGTATATGCAGCGTTTTACAGAGGCCCAAAGCATTAATATAGTCACTTATTAAGCGTTGGACTGCCCTATGTGGTTAAACACCTAATATTCCAAAAATGTCCGTTACAGCCAAACTATTAGAGACACAGTGTTCATATTGTACATGCAGGGTTTCACAGAGGGCCAAAGCATTAATATAGTCACTTATTAAGCGATGGACTGCAACATGTGGCCGAACACCTAATATTCCAAAAATGTCCGTTACAGCAAAACTATAAGAGGCATAAAGTTCATATTGTATATGCAGCGTTAAACAGAGGCCCAAAGCATTACTTTAACCACTTATTAAGCGTTGGACTGCCCTCTGTGGTTGAATACCTAATACTCCAAAAATGTCCGTTACAGCCAAACTATTAGAGACACAGTGTTCATATTGTATATGCAGCGTTTTTCAAAGGCCCAATGCATTAATATAGTCACTTATTAAGCGTTGGACTGCAACATGTGGTCGAACATCTAATATTCCAAAAATGTCCGTTACAGCCAAACTATTAGAGACACAGTGTTCATATTGTACATGCAGGGTTTTACAGAGGCCCAAAGCATTAATATAGTCACTTATTAAGCGTTGGACTGCCCTATGTGGTTAAACACCTAATATTCCAAAAATGTCCGTTACAGCCAAACTATTAGAGACACAGTGTTCATATTGTACATGCAGGGTTTCACAGAGGGCCAAAGCATTAATATAGTCACTTATTAAGCGATGGACTGCAACATGTGGTCGAACACCTAATATTCCAAAAATGTCAGTTACAGCCAAACTATAAGAGACACAGTGTTCATATTTTATATGCAGGGTTTACCAGAGGCCCAAAGCATTAATATAGTCACTTATTAAGCGATGGACTGCAACATGTGGCCGAACACCTAATATTCCAAAAATGTCCGTTACAGCCAAACTATTAGAGACACAGTGTTCATATTGTACATGCAGGGTTTTACAGAGGGCCAAAGCATTAATATAGTCACTTATTAAGCGATGGACTGCAACATGTGGTCGAACACCTAATATTCCAAAAATGTCCGTTACAGCCAAACTATTAGAGACACAGTGTTCATATTGTACATGCAGGGTTTTACAGAGGCCCAAAGCATTAATATAGTCACTTATTAAGCGATGGACTGCAACATGTAGTTGAACACCTAATATTCCAAAAGTGTCAGTTACAGCCAAACTATAAGAGGCATAAAGTTCATATTGTATATGCAGCGTTAAACAGAGGCCCAAAGCATTAATATAGTCACTTATTAAGCGTTGGACTGCAACATGTAGCTGAACACCTAATATTCCAAAAGTGTCAGTTACAGCCAAGCCATAAGAGGCACAGAGTTCATACTGTATATGCAGCATTATACAGAGCCCCAAAGCATTACTTTAACCACATATTAAGCTTTGCAATGATCCATGTGGTTTAACACCTAATATTCCAAAAATGTCCGTTACAGTTAAACTATTAGATACACAGTGTTCATATTTTATATGCAGGGTTTTACAGAGGCCCAAAGCATTAACATAGTCACTTATTAAGCGTTGGACTGCCCTATGTGGTTGAACACCTAATATTCCAAAAATGTCCGTTACAGCCAAACTATTAGAGACACAGTGTTCATATTGTACATCAGGGTTTTACAGAGGGCCAAAGCACTAATATAGTCACTTATTAAACGTTGGACTGCAACATGTGGTGGAACACCTAATATTCCAAAAATGTCAGTTACAGCCAAACTATTAGAGACACAGTGTTCATATTTTATATGCAGGGTTTTGCAGAGGCCCAAAGCATTAATATAGTCACTTATTAAGCGATGGACTGCAACATGTGGCCGAACACCTAATATTCCAAAAATGTCCGTTACAGCCAAACTATTAGAGACACAGTGTTCATATTATATATGCAGCGTTTTACAGAGGCCCAAAGCATTAATATAGTCACTTATTAAGCGTTGGACTGCCCTATGTGGTTGAACACCTAATATTCCAAAAATGTCCGTTACAGCCAAACTATTAGAGACACAGTGTTCATATTTTATATGCAGCGTTTTTTAAAGGCCCAATGCATTAATATAGTCTCTTATTAAGCGATGGACTGCAACATGTGGTCGAACACCTAATATTACAAAAGTGTCAGTTACAGCCAAGCTATAAGAGGCACAGAGTTCATACTGTATATGCAGCGTTATACAGAGTCCCAAAGCATTACTTTAACCACATATTAAGCTTTGCACTGCCCCATGTGGTTGAACACCTAATATTCCAAAGATGTCCGTTACAGTTAAACTATTAGGGACACAGTGTTCATATTTTATATGCAGGGTTTTACAGAGGCCCAAAGCATTAACATAGTCACTTATTAAGCGTTGGACTGCCCTATGTGGTTGAACACCTAATATTCCAAAAATATCCGTTACAGCCAAACTATTAGAGACACAGTGTTCATATTGTACATCAGGGTTTCACAGAGGGCCAAAGCATTAATATAGTCACTTATTAAGCGATGGACTGCAACATGTGGTCGAACACCTAATATTCCAAAAATGTCAGTTACAGCCAAACTATAAGAGACACAGTGTTCATATTTTATATGCAGGGTTTTACAGAGGCCCAAAGCATTAATATAGTCACTTATTAAGCGTTGGACTGCCTTATGTGGTTGAACACCTAATATTCCAAAAATGTCAGTTACAGCCAAACTATTAGAGACACAGTGTTCATATTGTACATGCAGGGTTTTACAGAGACCCAAAGCATTAATATAGTCACTTATTAAGCGTTGGACTGGAACATGTGGTCGAACACCTAATATTCCAAAAGGGTCAGTTACAGAAAAACTATAAGAGGCATTAAGTTCATATTGTATATGCAGCGTATACAAAGGCCCAAAGCATTACTATAATCACATGTTAAGCGTTGGACTGCAACATGTAGTTGAACACCTAATATTCCAAAAGTGTCAGTTACAGAAAAACTAGAAAAGGCATTAAGTTCATATCGTATATGCAGCGTTATACAGAGGCCCAAAGCATTACTATAATCACATGTTACGCGTTGGACTGCAACTTGTAGTTGAACACCTAATATTCCAAAAATGTCCGTTACAGACAAACTATTAGAGACACAGTGTTCATATTGTACATGCAGGGTTTTACAGAGGGCCAAAGCATTAATATAGTCACTTATTAAGCGTTGGACTGCAACATGTGGTCGAACACCTAATATTCCAAAAATGTCCGTTACAGCCAAACTATTGGAGACACAGTGTTCATATTGTATATGCAGCGTTTTACAGAGGCCCAAAGCAATAATATAGTCACTTATTAAGCGATGGACTGCAACATGTGGCCGAACACCTAATATTCCAAAAATGTCCGTTACAGCCAAACTATAAGAGGCATAAAGTTCATATTGTATATCCAGCGTTAAACAGAGGCCCAAAGCATTACTTTAACCACATATTAAGCGTTGGACTGCCCCATGTGGTTGAACACCTAATATTCCAAAAATGTCCGTTACAGCCAAACTATTATAAACACAGTGTTCATATTGTATATGCAGCGTTTTACAGAGGCCCAAAGCAATAATATAGTCACTTATTAAGCGTTGGACTGCCCTATGTGGTTGAACACCTAATACTCCAAAAATGTCCGTTTCAGCCAAACTATTAGAGACACAGTGTTCATATTGTATATGCAGCGTTCTACAGAGGCCCAAAGCATTAATATAGTCACTTATTAAGCGATGGACTGCAACATGTGGCCGAACACCTAATATTCCAAAAATGTCCGTTACAGCCAAACTATTAGAGACACAGTGTTCATATTGTACATGCAGGGTTTTACAGAGGGCCAAAGCATTAATCTAGTCACTTATTAAGCGATGGACTGCCCTATGTGGTTAAACACCTAATATTCCAAAAATGTCCGTTACAGCCAAACTATTAGAGACACAGTGTTCATATTGTACATGCAGGGTTTTACAGAGGCCCAAAGCATTAATATAGTCACTTATTAAGCGTTGGACTGCCCTATGTGGTTAAACACCTAATATTCCAAAAATGTCCGTTACAGCCAAACTATTAGAGACACAGTGTTCATATTGTACATGCAGGGTTTCACAGAGGGCCAAAGCATTAATATAGTCACTTATTAAGCGATGGACTGCAACATGTGGTCGAACACCTAATATTCCAAAAATGTCCGTTACAGCCAAACTATAAGAGGCATAAAGTTCATATTGTATATCCAGCGTTAAACAGAGGCCCAAAGCATTACTTTAACCACTTATTAAGCGATGGACTGCAACATGTGGCCGAACACCTAATATTCCAAAAATGTCCGTTACAGCCAAACTATTAGAGACACAGTGTTCATATTGTACATGCAGGGTTTTACAGAGGGCCAAAGCATTAATATAGTCACTTATTAAGCGATGGACTGCAACATGTGGTCGAACACCTAATATTCCAAAAATGTCCGTTACAGCCAAACTATTAGAGACACAGTGTTCATATTGTACATGCAGGGTTTTACAGAGGCCCAAAGCATTAATATAGTCACTTATTAAGCGATGGACTGCAACATGTAGTTGAACACCTAATATTCCAAAAGTGTCAGTTACAGCCAAACTATAAGAGGCATAAAGTTCATATTGTATATGCAGCGTTAAACAGAGGCCCAAAGCATTAATATAGTCACTTATTAAGCGTTGGACTGCAACATGTAGCTGAACACCTAATATTCCAAAAGTGTCAGTTACAGCCAAGCCATAAGAGGCACAGAGTTCATACTGTATATGCAGCATTATACAGAGCCCCAAAGCATTACTTTAACCACATATTAAGCTTTGCAATGATCCATGTGGTTTAACACCTAATATTCCAAAAATGTCCGTTACAGTTAAACTATTAGATACACAGTGTTCATATTTTATATGCAGGGTTTTACAGAGGCCCAAAGCATTTACATAGTCACTTATTAAGCGTTGGACTGCCCTATGTGGTTGAACACCTAATATTCCAAAAATGTCCGTTACAGCCAAACTATTAGAGACACAGTGTTCATATTGTACATCAGGGTTTTACAGAGGGCCAAAGCACTAATATAGTCACTTATTAAACGTTGGACTGCAACATGTGGTGGAACACCTAATATTCCAAAAATGTCAGTTACAGCCAAACTATTAGAGACACAGTGTTCATATTTTATATGCAGGGTTTTGCAGAGGCCCAAAGCATTAATATAGTCACTTATTAAGCGATGGACTGCAACATGTGGCCGAACACCTAATATTACAAAAGTGTCAGTTACAGCCAAGCTATAAGAGGCACAGAGTTCATACTGTATATGCAGCGTTATACAGAGTCCCAAAGCATTACTTTAACCACATATTAAGCTTTGCACTGCCCCATGTGGTTGAACACCTAATATTCCAAAGATGTCCGTTACAGTTAAACTATTAGGGACACAGTGTTCATATTTTATATGCAGGGTTTTACAGAGGCCCAAAGCATTAACATAGTCACTTATTAAGCGTTGGACTGCCCTATGTGGTTGGACACCTAATATTCCAAAAATATCCGTTACAGCCAAACTATTAGAGACACAGTGTTCATATTGTACATCAGGGTTTCACAGAGGGCCAAAGCATTAATATAGTCACTTATTAAGCGATGGACTGCAACATGTGGTCGAACACCTAATATTCCAAAAATGTCAGTTACAGCCAAACTATAAGAGACACAGTGTTCATATTTTATATGCAGGGTTTTACAGAGGCCCAAAGCATTAATATAGTCACTTATTAAGCGTTGGACTGCCTTATGTGGTTGAACACCTAATATTCCAAAAATGTCAGTTACAGCCAAACTATTAGAGACACAGTGTTCATATTGTACATGCAGGGTTTTACAGAGACCCAAAGCATTAATATAGTCACTTATTAAGCGTTGGACTGGAACATGTGGTCGAACACCTAATATTCCAAAAGGGTCAGTTACAGAAAAACTATAAGAGGCATTAAGTTCATATTGTATATGCAGCGTATACAAAGGCCCAAAGCATTACTATAATCACATGTTAAGCGTTGGACTGCAACATGTAGTTGAACACCTAATATTCCAAAAGTGTCAGTTACAGAAAAACTAGAAAAGGCATTAAGTTCATATCGTATATGCAGCGTTATACAGAGGCCCAAAGCATTACTATAATCACATGTTACGCGTTGGACTGCAACTTGTAGTTGAACACCTAATATTCCAAAAATGTCCGTTACAGACAAACTATTAGAGACACAGTGTTCATATTGTACATGCAGGGTTTTACAGAGGGCCAAAGCATTAATATAGTCACTTATTAAGCGTTGGACTGCAACATGTGGTCGAACACCTAATATTCCAAAAATGTCCGTTACAGCTAAACTATTGGAGACACAGTGTTCATATTGTATATGCAGCTTTTTACAGAGGCCCAAAGCAATAATATAGTCACTTATTAAGCGATGGACTGCAACATGTGGCCGAACACCTAATATTCCAAAAATGTCCGTTACAGCCAAACTATAAGAGGCATAAAGTTCATATTGTATATCCAGCGTTAAACAGAGGCCCAAAGCATTACTTTAACCACATATTAAGCGTTGGACTGCCCCATGTGGTTGAACACCTAATATTCCAAAAATGTCCGTTACAGCCAAACTATTATAAACACAGTGTTCATATTGTATATGCAGCGTTTTACAGAGGCCCAAAGCAATAATATAGTCACTTATTAAGCGTTGGACTGCCCTATGTGGTTGAACACCTAATACTCCAAAAATGTCCGTTACAGCCAAACTATTAGAGACACAGTGTTCATATTGTATATGCAGCGTTCTACAGAGGCCCAAAGCATTAATATAGTCACTTATTAAGCGATGGACTGCAACATGTGGCCGAACACCTAATATTCCAAAAATGTCCGTTACAGCCAAACTATTAGAGACACAGTGTTCATATTGTACATGCAGGGTTTTACAGAGGGCCAAAGCATTAATCTAGTCACTTATTAAGCGATGGACTGCCCTATGTGGTTAAACACCTAATATTCCAAAAATGTCCGTTACAGCCAAACTATTAGAGACACAGTGTTCATATTGTACATGCAGGGTTTTACAGAGGCCCAAAGCATTAATATAGTCACTTATTAAGCGTTGGACTGCCCTATGTGGTTAAACACCTAATATTCCAAAAATGTCCGTTACAGCCAAACTATTAGAGACACAGTGTTCATATTGTACATGCAGGGTTTCACAGAGGGCCAAAGCATTAATATAGTCACTTATTAAGCGATGGACTGCAACATGTGGTCGAACACCTAATATTCCAAAAATGTCAGTTACAGCCAAACTATAAGAGACACAGTGTTCATATTTTATATGCAGGGTTTTACAGAGGGCCAAAGCATTAATATAGTCACTTATTAAGCGATGGACTGCAACATGTGGCCGAACACCTAATATTCCAAAAATGTCCGTTACAGCCAAACTATTAGAGACACAGTGTTCATATTGTACATGCAGGGTTTTACAGAGGGCCAAAGCATTAATATAGTCACTTATTAAGCGATGGACTGCAACATGTGGCCGAACACCTATATTCCAAAAATGTCCGTTACAGCCAAACTATTAGAGACACAGTGTTCATATTGTACATGCAGGGTTTTACAGAGGCCCAAAGCATTAATATAGTCACTTATTAAGCGATGGACTGCAACATGTGGCCGAACACCTAATATTCCAAAAATGTCCGTTACAGCCAAACTATTAGAGACACAGTGTTCATATTGTACATGCAGGGTTTTACAGAGGGCCAAAGCATTAATTTAGTCACTTATTAAGCGTTGGACTGCAACATGTGGTCGAACACCTAATATTCCAAAAATGTCCGTTACAGCCAATTTATTAGAGACACAGTGTTCATATTGTATATGCAGCGTTTTACAGAGGCCCAAAGCATTAATATAGTCACTTATTAAGCGTTGGACTGCCCTATGTGGTTAAACACCTAATATTCCAAAAATGTCCGTTACAGCCAAACTATTAGAGACACAGTCTTCATATTGTACATGCAGGGTTTCACAGAGGGCCAAAGCATTAATATAGTCACTTATTAAGCGATGGACTGCAACATGTGGCCGAACACCTAATATTCCAAAAATGTCCGTTACAGCCAAACTATAAGAGGCATAAAGTTCATATTGTATATGCAGCGTTAAACAGAGGCCCAAAGCATTACTTTAACCACATATTAAGCGTTGGACTGCCCCATGTTGTTGAACACCTAATATTCCAAAAATGTCCGTTACAGCAAAACTATTAGAGACACAGTGTTCATATTGTACATGCAGGGTTTTACAGAGGGCCAAAGCACTAATATAGTCACTTATTAAGCGATGGACTGCAACATGTGGCCGAACACCTAATATTCCAAAAATGTCCGTTACAGCCAAACTATTAGAGACACAGTGTTCATATTGTACATGCAGGGTTTCACAGAGGCCCAAGGCATTAATATAGTCACTTATTAAGCGATGGACTGCAACATGTGGCCGAACACCTAATATTCCAAAAATGTCCGTTACAGCCAAACTATTAGAGACACAGTGTTCATATTGTACATGCAGGGTTTTACAGAGGGCCAAAGCACTAATATAGTCACTTATTAAGCGATGGACTGCAACATGTGGCTGAACACCTAATATTCCAAAAATGTCCGTTACAGAAAAACTATTAGAGACACAGTGTTGATATTGTACATGCAGGGTTTTACAGAGGCCCAAAGCATTAATATAGTCACTTATTAAGCGATGGACTGCAACATGTGGCCGAACACCTAATATTCCAAAAATGTCCGTTACAGCCAAACTATTAGAGACACAGTGTTCATATTGTACATGCAGGGTTTTACAGAGAGCCAAAGCATTAATATAGTCACTTATTAAGCGTTGGACTGCAACATGTGGTCGAACACCTAATATTCCAAAAATGTCCGTTACAGCAAAACTATTAGAGACACAGTGTTCATATTGTACATGCAGGGTTTTACAGAGGGCCAAAGCACTAATATAGTCACTTATTAAGCGATGGACTGCAACATGTGGCCGAACACCTAATATTCCAAAAATGTCCGTTACAGCCAAACTATTAGAGACACAGTGTTCATATTGTACATGCAGGGTTTTACAGAGGCCCAAGGCATTAATATAGTCACTTATTAAGCGATGGACTGCAACATGTGGCCGAACACCTAATATTCCAAAAATGTCCGTTACAGCCAAACTATTAGAGACACAGTGTTCATATTGTACATGCAGGGTTTTACAGAGGGCCAAAGCATTAATATAGTCACTTATTAAGCATTGGACTGCAACATGTGGCCGAACACCTAATATTCCAAAAATGTCCGTTACAGCCAAACTATTAGAGACTCAGTGTTCATATTGTACATGCAGGGTTTTACAGAGTGCCAAAGCATTAATATAGTCACTTATTAAGCGATGGACTGCAACATGTGGCCGAGCACTTAATATTCCAAAAGTGTCAGTTACAGAAAAACTATTATAGACACAGTGTTCATATTGTATATGCAGCGTTTTACAGAGGCCCAAAGCATTAATATAGTCACTTATTAAGCGTTGGACTGGAACATGTGGTCGAACACCTAATATTCCAAAAGGGTCAGTTACAGCCAAACTATAAGAGGCATAAAGTTCATATTGTATATGCAGCGTTAAACAGAGGCCCAAAGCATTAATATAGTCACTTATTAAGCGTTGGACTGCCTTATGTGGTTAAACACCTAATATTCCAAAAATGTCAGGTACAGCCAAACTATTAGAGACACAGTGTTCATATTGTACATGCAGGGTTTTACAGAGGCCCAAAGCATTAATATAGTCACTTATTAAGCGTTGGACTGGAACATGTGGTCGAACACCTAATATTCCAAAAGGGTCAGTTACAGAAAAACTATAAGAGGCATTAAGTTCATATTGTATATGCAGCGTATACAAAGGCCCAAAGCATTACTATAATCACATGTTAAGCGTTGGACTGCAACATGTAGTTGAACACCTATTATTCCAAAAGTGTCAGTTACAGAAAAACTAGAAGAGGCATTAAGTTCATATCGTATATGCAGCGTTATACAGAGGCCCAAAGCATTACTATAATCACATGTTACGCGTTGGACTGCAACTTGTAGTTGAACACCTAATATTCCAAAAATGTCCGTTACACACAAACTATTAGAGACACAGTGTTCATATTGTACATGCAGGGTTTTACAGAGGGCCAAAGCATTAATATAGTCACTTATTAAGCGTTGGACTGCAACATGTGGTCGAACACCTAATATTCCAAAAATGTCCGTTACAGCCAAACTATTGGAGACACAGTGTTCATATTGTATATGCAGCGTTTTACAGAGGCCCAAAGCAATAATATAGTCACTTATTAAGCGATGGACTGCAACATGTGGCCGAACACCTAATATTCCAAAAATGTCCGATACAGCCAAACTATAAGAGGCATAAAGTTCATATTGTATATGGAGCGTTAAACAGAGGCCCAAAGCATTACTTTAACCACTTATTAAGCGTTGGACTGCCCTCTGTGGTTGAATACCTAATACTCCAAAAATGTCCGTTACAGCCAAACTATTAGAGACACAGTGTTCATATTGTATATGCAGCGTTTTACAGAGGCCCAAAGCATTAATATAGTCACTTATTAAGCGATGGACTGCAACATGTGGCCGAACACCTAATATTCCAAAAATGTCCGTTACAGCCAAACTATTAGAGACACAGTGTTCATATTGTACATGCAGGGTTTTACAGAGGGCCAAATCATTAATATAGTCACTTATTAAGCGATGGACTGCAACATGTGGTCGAACACCTAATATTCCAAAAATGTCCGTTACAGCCAAACTATTAGAGACACAGTGTTCATATTGTACATGCAGGGTTTTACAGAGGCCCAAAGCATTAATATAGTCACTTATTAAGCGATGGACTGCAACATGTAGTTGAACACCTAATATTCCAAAAGTGTCAGTTACAGCCAAACTATAAGAGGCATAAAGTTCATATTGTATATGCAGCGTTAAACAGAGGCCCAAAGCATTAATATAGTCACTTATTAAGCGTTGGACTGCAACATGTAGCTGAACACCTAATATTCCAAAAGTGTCAGTTACAGCCAAGCCATAAGAGGCACAGAGTTCATACTGTATATGCAGCATTATACAGAGCCAGAAAGCATTACTTTAACCACATATTAAGCTTTGCAATGATCCATGTGGTTTAACACCTAATATTCCAAAAATGTCCGTTACAGTTAAACTATTAGATACACAGTGTTCATATTTTATATGCAGGGTTTTACAGAGGCCCAAAGCATTAACATAGTCACTTATTAAGCGTTGGACTGCCCTATGTGGTTGAACACCTAATATTCCAAAAATGTCCGTTACAGCCAAACTATTAGAGACACAGTGTTCATATTGAACATCAGGGTTTTACAGAGGGCCAAAGCACTAATATAGTCACTTATTAAACGTTGGACTGCAACATGTGGTGGAACACCTAATATTCCAAAAATGTCAGTTACAGCCAAACTATTAGAGACACAGTGTTCATATTTTATATGCAGGGTTTTGCAGAGGCCCAAAGCATTAATATAGTCACTTATTAAGCGATGGACTGCAACATGTGGCCGAACACCTAATATTCCAAAAATGTCCGTTACAGCCAAACTATTTGAGACACAGTGTTCATATTATATATGCAGCGTTTTACAGAGGCCCAAAGCATTAATATAGTCACTTATTAAGCGTTGGACTGCCCTATGTGGTTGAACACCTAATATTCCAAAAATGTCCGTTACAGCCAAACTATTAGAGACACAGTGTTCATATTTTATATGCAGCGTTTTTCAAAGGCCCAATGCATTAATATAGTCTCTTATTAAGCGATGGACTGCAACATGTGGTCGAACACCTAATATTACAAAAGTGTCAGTTACAGCCAAGCTATAAGAGGCACAGAGTTCATACTGTATATGCAGCGTTATACAGAGTCCCAAAGCATTACTTTAACCACATATTAAGCTTTGCACTGCCCCATGTGGTTGAACACCTAATATTCCAAAAATGTCCGTTACAGTTAAACTATTAGGGACACAGTGTTCATATTGTACATGCAGGGTTTTACAGAGACCCAAAGCATTAATATAGTCACTTATTAAGCGTTGGACTGGAACATGTGGTCGAACACCTAATATTCCAAAAGGGTCAGTTACAGAAAAACTATAAGAGGCATTAAGTTCATATTGTATATGCAGCGTATACAAAGGCCCAAAGCATTACTATAATCACATGTTAAGCGTTGGACTGCAACATGTAGTTGAACACCTAATATTCCAAAAGTGTCAGTTACAGAAAAACTAGAAAAGGCATTAAGTTCATATCGTATATGCAGCGTTATACAGAGGCCCAAAGCATTACTATAATCACATGTTACGCGTTGGACTGCAACTTGTAGTTGAACACCTAATATTCCAAAAATGTCCGTTACAGACAAACTATTAGAGACACAGTGTTCATATTGTACATGCAGGGTTTTACAGAGGGCCAAAGCATTAATATAGTCACTTATTAAGCGTTGGACTGCAACATGTGGTCGAACACCTAATATTCCAAAAATGTCCGTTACAGCCAAACTATTGGAGACACAGTGTTCATATTGTATATGCAGCGTTTTACAGAGGCCCAAAGCAATAATATAGTCACTTATTAAGCGATGGACTGCAACATGTGGCCGAACACCTAATATTCCAAAAATGTCCGTTACAGCCAAACTATAAGAGGCATAAAGTTCATATTGTATATCCAGCGTTAAACAGAGGCCCAAAGCATTACTTTAACCACATATTAAGCGTTGGACTGCCCCATGTGGTTGAACACCTAATATTCCAAAAATGTCCGTTACAGCCAAACTATTATAAACACAGTGTTCATATTGTATATGCAGCGTTTTACAGAGGCCCAAAGCAATAATATAGTCACTTATTAAGCGTTGGACTGCCCTATGTGGTTGAACACCTAATACTCCAAAAATGTCCGTTACAGCCAAACTATTAGAGACACAGTGTTCATATTGTATATGCAGCGTTCTACAGAGGCCCAAAGCATTAATATAGTCACTTATTAAGCGATGGACTGCAACATGTGGCCGAACACCTAATATTCCAAAAATGTCCGTTACAGCCAAACTATTAGAGACACAGTGTTCATATTGTACATGCAGGGTTTTACAGAGGGCCAAAGCATTAATCTAGTCACTTATTAAGCGATGGACTGCCCTATGTGGTTAAACACCTAATATTCCAAAAATGTCCGTTACAGCCAAACTATTAGAGACACAGTGTTCATATTGTACATGCAGGGTTTTACAGAGGCCCAAAGCATTAATATAGTCACTTATTAAGCGTTGGACTGCCCTATGTGGTTAAACACCTAATATTCCAAAAATGTCCGTTACAGCCAAACTATTAGAGACACAGTGTTCATATTGTACATGCAGGGTTTCACAGAGGGCCAAAGCATTAATATAGTCACTTATTAAGCGATGGACTGCAACATGTGGTCGAACACCTAATATTCCAAAAATGTCAGTTACAGCCAAACTATAAGAGACACAGTGTTCATATTTTATATGCAGGGTTTTACAGAGGGCCAAAGCATTAATATAGTCACTTATTAAGCGATGGACTGCAACATGTGGCCGAACACCTAATATTCCAAAAATGTCCGTTACAGCCAAACTATTAGAGACACAGTGTTCATATTGTACATGCAGGGTTTTACAGAGGCCCAAAGCATTAATATAGTCACTTATTAAGCGTTGGACTGCCCTATGTGGTTGAACACCTAATATTCCAAAAATGTCCGTTACAGCCAAACTATTAGAGACACAGTGTTCATATTTTATATGCAGCGTTTTTCAAAGGCCCAATGCATTAATATAGTCTCTTATTAAGCGATGGACTGCAACATGTGGTCGAACACCTAATATTACAAAAGTGTCAGTTACAGCCAAGCTATAAGAGGCACAGAGTTCATACTGTATATGCAGCGTTATACAGAGTCCCAAAGCATTACTTTAACCACATATTAAGCTTTGCACTGCCCCATGTGGTTGAACACCTAATATTCCAAAAATGTCCGTTACAGTTAAACTATTAGGGACACAGTGTTCATATTGTACATGCAGGGTTTTACAGAGACCCAAAGCATTAATATAGTCACTTATTAAGCGTTGGACTGGAACATGTGGTCGAACACCTAATATTCCAAAAGGGTCAGTTACAGAAAAACTATAAGAGGCATTAAGTTCATATTGTATATGCAGCGTATACAAAGGCCCAAAGCATTACTATAATCACATGTTAAGCGTTGGACTGCAACATGTAGTTGAACACCTAATATTCCAAAAGTGTCAGTTACAGAAAAACTAGAAAAGGCATTAAGTTCATATCGTATATGCAGCGTTATACAGAGGCCCAAAGCATTACTATAATCACATGTTACGCGTTGGACTGCAACTTGTAGTTGAACACCTAATATTCCAAAAATGTCCGTTACAGACAAACTATTAGAGACACAGTGTTCATATTGTACATGCAGGGTTTTACAGAGGGCCAAAGCATTAATATAGTCACTTATTAAGCGTTGGACTGCAACATGTGGTCGAACACCTAATATTCCAAAAATGTCCGTTACAGCCAAACTATTGGAGACACAGTGTTCATATTGTATATGCAGCGTTTAACAGAGGCCCAAAGCAATAATATAGTCACTTATTAAGCGATGGACTGCAACATGTGGCCGAACACCTAATATTCCAAAAATGTCCGTTACAGCCAAACTATAAGAGGCATAAAGTTCATATTGTATATCCAGCGTTAAACAGAGGCCCAAAGCATTACTTTAACCACATATTAAGCGTTGGACTGCCCCATGTGGTTGAACACCTAATATTCCAAAAATGTCCGTTACAGCCAAACTATTATAAACACAGTGTTCATATTGTATATGCAGCGTTTTACAGAGGCCCAAAGCAATAATATAGTCACTTATTAAGCGTTGGACTGCCCTATGTGGTTGAACACCTAATACTCCAAAAATGTCCGTTACAGCCAAACTATTAGAGACACAGTGTTCATATTGTATATGCAGCGTTCTACAGAGGCCCAAAGCATTAATATAGTCACTTATTAAGCGATGGACTGCAACATGTGGCCGAACACCTAATATTCCAAAAATGTCCGTTACAGCCAAACTATTAGAGACACAGTGTTCATATTGTACATGCAGGGTTTTACAGAGGGCCAAAGCATTAATCTAGTCACTTATTAAGCGATGGACTGCCCTATGTGGTTAAACACCTAATATTCCAAAAATGTCCGTTACAGCCAAACTATTAGAGACACAGTGTTCATATTGTACATGCAGGGTTTTACAGAGGCCCAAAGCATTAATATAGTCACTTATTAAGCGTTGGACTGCCCTATGTGGTTAAACACCTAATATTCCAAAAATGTCCGTTACAGCCAAACTATTAGAGACACAGTGTTCATATTGTACATGCAGGGTTTCACAGAGGGCCAAAGCATTAATATAGTCACTTATTAAGCGATGGACTGCAACATGTGGTCGAACACCTAATATTCCAAAAATGTCAGTTACAGCCAAACTATAAGAGACACAGTGTTCATATTTTATATGCAGGGTTTTACAGAGGGCCAAAGCATTAATATAGTCACTTATTAAGCGATGGACTGCAACATGTGGCCGAACACCTAATATTCCAAAAATGTCCGTTACAGCCAAACTATTAGAGACACAGTGTTCATATTGTACATGCAGGGTTTTACAGAGGCCCAAAGCATTAATATAGTCACTTATTAAGCGTTGGACTGCCCTATGTGGTTGAACACCTAATATTCCAAAAATGTCCGTTACAGCCAAACTATTAGAGACACAGTGTTCATATTTTATATGCAGCGTTTTTCAAAGGCCCAATGCATTAATATAGTCTCTTATTAAGCGATGGACTGCAACATGTGGTCGAACACCTAATATTACAAAAGTGTCAGTTACAGCCAAGCTATAAGAGGCACAGAGTTCATACTGTATATGCAGCGTTATACAGAGTCCCAAAGCATTACTTTAACCACATATTAAGCTTTGCACTGCCCCATGTGGTTGAACACCTAATATTCCAAAAATGTCCGTTACAGTTAAACTATTAGGGACACAGTGTTCATATTGTACATGCAGGGTTTTACAGAGACCCAAAGCATTAATATAGTCACTTATTAAGCGTTGGACTGGAACATGTGGTCGAACACCTAATATTCCAAAAGGGTCAGTTACAGAAAAACTATAAGAGGCATAAAGTTCATATTGTATATGCAGCGTATACAAAGGCCCAAAGCATTACTATAATCACATGTTAAGCGTTGGACTGCAACATGTAGTTGAACACCTAATATTCCAAAAGTGTCAGTTACAGAAAAACTAGAAAAGGCATTAAGTTCATATCGTATATGCAGCGTTATACAGAGGCCCAAAGCATTACTATAATCACATGTTACGCGTTGGACTGCAACTTGTAGTTGAACACCTAATATTCCAAAAATGTCCGTTACAGACAAACTATTAGAGACACAGTGTTCATATTGTACATGCAGGGTTTTACAGAGGGCCAAAGCATTAATATAGTCACTTATTAAGCGTTGGACTGCAACATGTGGTCGAACACCTAATATTCCAAAAATGTCCGTTACAGCCAAACTATTGGAGACACAGTGTTCATATTGTATATGCAGCGTTTAACAGAGGCCCAAAGCAATAATATAGTCACTTATTAAGCGATGGACTGCAACATGTGGCCGAACACCTAATATTCCAAAAATGTCCGTTACAGCCAAACTATAAGAGGCATAAAGTTCATATTGTATATCCAGCGTTAAACAGAGGCCCAAAGCATTACTTTAACCACATATTAAGCGTTGGACTGCCCCATGTGGTTGAACACCTAATATTCCAAAAATGTCCGTTACAGCCAAACTATTATAAACACAGTGTTCATATTGTATATGCAGCGTTTTACAGAGGCCCAAAGCAATAATATAGTCACTTATTAAGCGTTGGACTGCCCTATGTGGTTGAACACCTAATACTCCAAAAATGTCCGTTACAGCCAAACTATTAGAGACACAGTGTTCATATTGTATATGCAGCGTTCTACAGAGGCCCAAAGCATTAATATAGTCACTTATTAAGCGATGGACTGCAACATGTGGCCGAACACCTAATATTCCAAAAATGTCCGTTACAGCCAAACTATTAGAGACACAGTGTTCATATTGTACATGCAGGGTTTTACAGAGGGCCAAAGCATTAATCTAGTCACTTATTAAGCGATGGACTGCCCTATGTGGTTAAACACCTAATATTCCAAAAATGTCCGTTACAGCCAAACTATTAGAGACACAGTGTTCATATTGTACATGCAGGGTTTTACAGAGGCCCAATGCATTAATATAGTCACTTATTAAGCGTTGGACTGCCCTATGTGGTTAAACACCTAATATTCCAAAAATGACCGTTACAGCCAAACTATTAGAGACACAGTGTTCATATTGTACATGCAGGGTTTCACAGAGGGCCAAAGCATTAATATAGTCACTTATTAAGCGATGGACTGCAACATGTGGTCGAACACCTAATATTCCAAAAATGTCAGTTACAGCCAAACTATAAGAGACACAGTGTTCATATTTTATATGCAGGGTTTTACAGAGGGCCAAAGCATTAATATAGTCACTTATTAAGCGATGGACTGCAACATGTGGCCGAACACCTAATATTCCAAAAATGTCCGTTACAGCCAAACTATTAGAGACACAGTGTTCATATTGTACATGCAGGGTTTTACAGAGGCCCAAAGCATTAATATAGTCACTTATTAAGCGTTGGACTGCCCTATGTGGTTGAACACCTAATATTCCAAAAATGTCCGTTACAGTTAAACTATTAGGGACACAGTGTTCATATTGTACATGCAGGGTTTTACAGAGACCCAAAGCATTAATATAGTCACTTATTAAGCGTTGGACTGGAACATGTGGTCGAACACCTAATATTCCAAAAGGGTCAGTTACAGAAAAACTATAAGAGGCATTAAGTTCATATTGTATATGCAGCGTATACAAAGGCCCAAAGCATTACTATAATCACATGTTAAGCGTTGGACTGCAACATGTAGTTGAACACCTAATATTCCAAAAGTGTCAGTTACAGAAAAACTAGAAAAGGCATTAAGTTCATATCGTATATGCAGCGTTATACAGAGGCCCAAAGCATTACTATAATCACATGTTACGCATTGGACTGCAACTTGTAGTTGAACACCTAATATTCCAAAAATGTCCGTTACAGACAAACTATTAGAGACACAGTGTTCATATTGTACATGCAGGGTTTTACAGAGGGCCAAAGCATTAATATAGTCACTTATTAAGCGTTGGACTGCAACATGTGGTCGAACACCTAATATTCCAAAAATGTCCGTTACAGCCAAACTATTGGAGACACAGTGTTCATATTGTATATGCAGCGTTTTACAGAGGCCCAAAGCAATAATATAGTCACTTATTAAGCGATGGACTGCAACATGTGGCCGAACACCTAATATTCCAAAAATGTCCGTTACAGCCAAACTATAAGAGGCATAAAGTTCATATTGTATATCCAGCGTTAAACAGAGGCCCAAAGCATTACTTTAACCACATATTAAGCGTTGGACTGCCCCATGTGGTTGAACACCTAATATTCCAAAAATGTCCGTTACAGCCAAACTATTATAAACACAGTGTTCATATTGTATATGCAGCGTTTTACAGAGGCCCAAAGCAATAATATAGTCACTTATTAAGCGTTGGACTGCCCTATGTGGTTGAACACCTAATACTCCAAAAATGTCCGTTACAGCCAAACTATTAGAGACACAGTGTTCATATTGTATATGCAGCGTTCTACAGAGGCCCAAAGCATTAATATAGTCACTTATTAAGCGATGGACTGCAACATGTGGCCGAACACCTAATATTCCAAAAATGTCCGTTACAGCCAAACTATTAGAGACACAGTGTTCATATTGTACATGCAGGGTTTTACAGAGGCCCAAAGCATTAATATAGTCACTTATTAAGCGATGGACTGCAACATGTAGTTGAACACCTAATATTCCAAAAGTGTCAGTTACAGCCAAACTATAAGAGGCATAAAGTTCATATTGTATATGCAGCGTTAAACAGAGGCCCAAAGCATTAATATAGTCACTTATTAAGCGTTGGACTGCAACATGTAGCTGAACACCTAATATTCCAAAAGTGTCAGTTACAGCCAAGCCATAAGAGGCACAGAGTTCATACTGTATATGCAGCATTATACAGAGCCCCAAAGCATTACTTTAACCACATATTAAGCTTTGCAATGATCCATGTGGTTTAACACCTAATATTCCAAAAATGTCCGTTACAGTTAAACTATTAGATACACAGTGTTCATATTTTATATGCAGGGTTTTACAGAGGCCCAAAGCATTAACATAGTCACTTATTAAGCGTTGGACTGCCCTATGTGGTTGAACACCTAATATTCCAAAAATGTCCGTTACAGCCAAATTATTAGAGACACAGTGTTCATATTGTACATCAGGGTTTTACAGAGGGCCAAAGCACTAATATAGTCACTTATTAAACGTTGGACTGCAACATGTGGTGGAACACCTAATATTCCAAAAATGTCAGTTACAGCCAAACTATTAGAGACACAGTGTTCATATTTTATATGCAGGGTTTTGCAGAGGCCCAAAGCATTAATATAGTCACTTATTAAGCGATGGACTGCAACATGTGGCCGAACACCTAATATTCCAAAAATGTCCGTTACAGCCAAACTATTAGAGACACAGTGTTCATATTATATATGCAGCGTTTTACAGAGGCCCAAAGCATTAATATAGTCACTTATTAAGCGTTGGACTGCCCTATGTGGTTGAACACCTAATATTCCAAAAATGTCCGTTACAGCCAAACTATTAGAGACACAGTGTTCATATTTTATATGCAGCGTTTTTCAAAGGCCCAATGCATTAATATAGTCTCTTATTAAGCGATGGACTGCAACATGTGGTCGAACACCTAATATTACAAAAGTGTCAGTTACAGCCAAGCTATAAGAGGCACAGAGTTCATACTGTATATGCAGCGTTATACAGAGTCCCAAAGCATTACTTTAACCACATATTAAGCTTTGCACTGCCCCATGTGGTTGAACACCTAATATTCCAAAAATGTCCGTTACAGTTAAACTATTAGGGACACAGTGTTCATATTGTACATGCAGGGTTTTACAGAGACCCAAAGCATTAATATAGTCACTTATTAAGCGTTGGACTGGAACATGTGGTCGAACACCTAATATTCCAAAAGGGTCAGTTACAGAAAAACTATAAGAGGCATTAAGTTCATATTGTATATGCAGCGTATACAAAGGCCCAAAGCATTACTATAATCACATGTTAAGCGTTGGACTGCAACATGTAGTTGAACACCTAATATTCCAAAAGTGTCAGTTACAGAAAAACTAGAAAAGGCATTAAGTTCATATCGTATATGCAGCGTTATACAGAGGCCCAAAGCATTACTATAATCACATGTTACGCGTTGGACTGCAACTTGTAGTTGAACACCTAATATTCCAAAAATGTCCGTTACAGACAAACTATTAGAGACACAGTGTTCATATTGTACATGCAGGGTTTTACAGAGGGCCAAAGCATTAATATAGTCACTTATTAAGCGTTGGACTGCAACATGTGGTCGAACACCTAATATTCCAAAAATGTCCGTTACAGCCAAACTATTGGAGACACAGTGTTCATATTGTATATGCAGCGTTTTACAGAGGCCCAAAGCAATAATATAGTCACTTATTAAGCGATGGACTGCAACATGTGGCCGAACACCTAATATTCCAAAAATGTCCGTTACAGCCAAACTATAAGAGGCATAAAGTTCATATTGTATATCCAGCGTTAAACAGAGGCCCAAAGCATTACTTTAACTACATATTAAGCGTTGGACTGCCCCATGTGGTTGAACACCTAATATTCCAAAAATGTCCGTTACAGCCAAACTATTATAAACACAGTGTTCATATTGTATATGCAGCGTTTTACAGAGGCCCAAAGCAATAATATAGTCACTTATTAAGCGTTGGACTGCCCTATGTGGTTGAACACCTAATACTCCAAAAATGTCCGTTAAAGCCAAACTATTAGAGACACAGTGTTCATATTGTATATTCAGCGTTCTACAGAGGCCCAAAGCATTAATATAGTCACTTATTAAGCGATGGACTGCAACATGTGGCCGAACACCTAATATTCCAAAAATGTCCGTTACAGCCAAACTATTAGAGACACAGTGTTCATATTGTACATGCAGGGTTTTACAGAGGGCCAAAGCATTAATCTAGTCACTTATTAAGCGATGGACTGCCCTATGTGGTTAAACACCTAATATTCCAAAAATGTCCGTTACAGCCAAACTATTAGAGACACAGTGTTCATATTGTACATGCAGGGTTTTACAGAGGCCCAAAGCATTAATATAGTCACTTATTAAGCGTTGGACTGCCCTATGTGGTTAAACACCTAATATTCCAAAAATGTCCGTTACAGCCAAACTATTAGAGACACAGTGTTCATATTGTACATGCAGGGTTTCACAGAGGGCCAAAGCATTAATATAGTCACTTATTAAGCGATGGACTGCAACATGTGGTCGAACACCTAATATTCCAAAAATGTCAGTTACAGCCAAACTATAAGAGACACAGTGTTCATATTTTATATGCAGGGTTTTACAGAGGGCCAAAGCATTAATATAGTCACTTATTAAGCGATGGACTGCAACATGTGGCCGAACACCTAATATTCCAAAAATGTCCGTTACAGCCAAACTATTAGAGACACAGTGTTCATATTGTACATGCAGGGTTTTACAGAGGGCCAAAGCATTAATATAGTCACTTATTAAGCGATGGACTGCAACATGTGGCCGAACACCTATATTCCAGAAATGTCCGTTACAGCCAAACTATTAGAGACACAGTGTTCATATTGTACATGCAGGGTTTTACAGAGGCCCAAAGCATTAATATAGTCACTTATTAAGCGATGGACTGCAACATGTGGCCGAACACCTAATATTCCAAAAATGTCCGTTACAGCCAAACTATTAGAGACACAGTGTTCATATTGTACATGCAGGGTTTTACAGAGGGCCAAAGCATTAATATAGTCACTTATTAAGCGTTGGACTGCAACATGTGGTCGAACACCTAATATTCCAAAAATGTCCGTTACAGCCAATTTATTAGAGACACAGTGTTCATATTGTATATGCAGCGTTTTACAGGGGCCCAAAGCATTAATATAGTCACTTATTAAGCGTTGGACTGCCCTATGTGGTTAAACACCTAATATTCCAAAAATGTCCGTTACAGCCAAACTATTAGAGACACAGTCTTCATATTGTACATGCAGGGTTTCACAGAGGGCCAAAGCATTAATATAGTCACTTATTAAGCGATGGACTGCAACATGTGGCCGAACACCTAATATTCCAAAAATGTCCGTTACAGCCAAACTATAAGAGGCATAAAGTTCATATTGTATATGCAGCGTTAAACAGAGGCCCAAAGCATTACTTTAACCACATATTAAGCGTTGGACTGCCCCATGTTGTTGAACACCTAATATTCCAAAAATGTCCGTTACAGCCAAACTATTAGAGACACAGTGTTCATATTGTACATGCAGGGTTTTACAGAGGGCCAAAGCATTAATATAGTCACTTATTAAACATTGGACTGCAACATGTGGCCGAACACCTAATATTCCAAAAATGTCCGTTACAGCCAAACTATTAGAGACACAGTGTTCATATTGTACATGCAGGGTTTTACAGAGAGCCAAAGCATTAATATAGTCACTTATTAAGCGTTGGACGGCAACATGTGGTCGAACACCTAATATTCCAAAAATGTCCGTTACAGCAAAACTATTAGAGACACAGTGTTCATATTGTACATGCAGGGTTTTACAGAGGCCCAAAGCATTAATATAGTCACTTATTAAGCGATGGACTGCAACATGTGGCCGAACACCTAATATTCCAAAAATGTCCGTTACAGCCAAACTATTAGAGACACAGTGTTCATATTGTACATGCAGGGTTTTACAGAGGGCCAAAGCATTAATATAGTCACTTATTAAGCGTTGGACTGCAACATGTGGTCGAACACCTAATATTCCAAAAATGTCCGTTACAGCCAATTTATTAGAGACACAGTGTTCATATTGTATATGCAGCGTTTTACAGGGGCCCAAAGCATTAATATAGTCACTTATTAAGCGTTGGACTGCCCTATGTGGTTAAACACCTAATATTCCAAAAATGTCCGTTACAGCCAAACTATTAGAGACACAGTGTTCATATTGTACATGCAGGGTTTTACAGAGGCCCAAGGCATTAATATAGTCACTTATTAAGCGATGGACTGCAACATGTGGCCGAACACCTAATATTCCAAAAATGTCCGTTACAGCCAAACTATTAGAGACACAGTGTTCATATTGTACATGCAGGGTTTTACAGAGGGCCAAAGCATTAATATAGTCACTTATTAAGCGATGGACTGCAACATGTGGCCGAACACCTAATATTCCAAAAATGTCCGTTACAGCCAAACTATTAGAGACACAGTGTTCATATTGTACATGCAGGGTTTTACAGAGGGCCAAAGCATTAATATAGTCACTTATTAAGCGATGGACTGCAACATGTGGCCGAACACCTATATTCCAAAAATGTCCGTTACAGCCAAACTATTAGAGACACAGTGTTCATATTGTACATGCAGGGTTTTACAGAGGCCCAAAGCATTAATATAGTCACTTATTAAGCGATGGACTGCAACAAGTGGCCGAACACCTAATATTCCAAAAATGTCCGTTACAGCCAAACTATTAGAGACACAGTGTTCATATTGTACATGCAGGGTTTTACAGAGGGCCAAAGCATTAATATAGTCACTTATTAAGCGTTGGACTGCAACATGTGGTCGAACACCTAATATTCCAAAAATGTCTGTTACAGCCAATTTATTGGAGACACAGTGTTCATATTGTATATGCAGCGTTTTACAGAGGCCCAAAGCATTAATATAGTCACTTATTAAGCGTTGGACTGCCCTATGTGGTTAAACACCTAATATTCCAAAAATGTCCGTTACAGCCAAACTATTAGAGACACAGTCTTCATATTGTACATGCAGGGTTTCACAGAGGGCCAAAGCATTAATATAGTCACTTATTAAGCGATGGACTGCAACATGTGGCCGAACACCTAATATTCCAAAAATGTCCGTTACAGCCAAACTATAAGAGGCATAAAGTTCATATTGTATATGCAGCGTTAAACAGAGGCCCAAAGCATTACTTTAACCACATATTAAGCGTTGGACTGCCCCATGTTGTTGAACACCTAATATTCCAAAAATGTCCGTTACAGCCAAACTATTAGAGACACAGTGTTCATATTGTACATGCAGGGTTTTACAGAGGGCCAAAGCATTAATATAGTCACTTATTAAACATTGGACTGCATCATGTGGCCGAACACCTAATATTCCAAAAATGTCCGTTACAGCCAAACTATTAGAGACACAGTGTTCATATTGTACATGCAGGGTTTTACAGAGAGCCAAAGCATTAATATAGTCACTTATTAAGCGTTGGACGGCAACATGTGGTCGAACACCTAATATTCCAAAAATGTTCGTTACAGCCAAACTATTAGAGACACAGTGTTCATATTGTACATGCAGGGTTTTACAGAGAGCCAAAGCATTAATATAGTCACTTATTAAGCGTTGGACTGCAACATGTGGTCGAACACCTAATATTCCAAAAATGTCCGTTACAGCAAAACTATTAGAGACACAGTGTTCATATTGTACATGCAGGGTTTTACAGAGGGCCAAAGCACTAATATAATCACTTATTAAGCGATGGACTGCAACATGTGGCTGAACACCTAATATTCCAAAAATGTCCGTTACAGCCAAACTATTAGAGACACAGTGTTGATATTGTACATGCAGGGTTTTACAGAGGCCCAAAGCATTAATATAGTCACTTATTAAGCGATGGACTGCAACATGTGGCCGAACACCTAATATTCCAAAAATGTCCGTTACAGCCAAACTATTAGAGACACAGTGTTCATATTGTACATGCAGGGTTTTACAGAGGGCCAAAGCATTAATATAGTCACTTATTAAGCATTGGACTGCAACATGTGGCCGAACACCTAATATTCCAACAATGTCCGTTACAGCCAATCTATTAGAGACACAGTGTTCATATTGTACATGCAGGGTTTTACAGAGTGCCAAAGCATTAATATAGTCACTTATTAAGCGTTGGACTGCAACATGTGGTCGAACACCTAATATTCCAAAAATGTTCGTTACAGCCAAACTATTAGAGACACAGTGTTCATATTGTACATGCAGGGTTTTACAGAGAGCCAAAGCATTAATATAGTCACTTATTAAGCGTTGGACTGCAACATGTGGTCGAACACCTAATATTCCAAAAATGTCCGTTACAGCAAAACTATTAGAGACACAGTGTTCATATTGTACATGCAGGGTTTTACAGAGGGCCAAAGCACTAATATAGTCACTTATTAAGCGTTGGACTGCCTTATGTGGTTAAACACCTAATATTCCAAAAATGTCAGGTACAGCCAAACTATTAGAGACACAGTGTTCATATTGTACATGCAGGGTTTTACAGAGGCCCAAAGCATTAATATAGTCACTTATTAAGCGTTGGACTGGAACATGTGGTCGAACACCTAATATTCCAAAAGGGTCAGTTACAGAAAAACTATAAGAGGCATTAAGTTCATATTGTATATGCAGCGTATACAAAGGCCCAAAGCATTACTATAATCACATGATATGCGTTGGACTGCAACATGTAGTTGAACACCTATTATTCCAAAAGTGTCAGTTACAGAAAAACTAGAAGAGGCATTAAGTTCATATCGTATATGCAGCGTTATACAGAGGCCCAAAGCATTACTATAATCACATGTTACGCGTTGGACTGCAACTTGTAGTTGAACACCTAATATTCCAAAAATGTCCGTTACACACAAACTATTAGAGACACAGTGTTCATATTGTACATGCAGGGTTTTACAGAGGGCCAAAGCATTAATATAGTCACTTATTAAGCGTTGGACTGCAACATGTGGTCGAACACCTAATATTCCAAAAATGTCCGTTACAGCCAAACTATTGGAGACACAGTGTTCATATTGTATATGCAGCGTTTTACAGAGGCCCAAAGCAATAATATAGTCACTTATTAAGCGATGGACTGCAACATGTGGCCGAACACCTAATATTCCAAAAATGTCCGTTACAGCCAAACTATAAGAGGCATAAAGTTCATATTGTATATGCAGCGTTAAACAGAGGCCCAAAGCATTACTTTAACCACATATTAAGCGTTGGACTGCCCCATGTGGTTGAACACCTAATATTCCAAAAATGTCCGTTACAGAAAAACTATTATAGACACAGTGTTCATATTGTATATGCAGCGTTTTACAGAGGCCCAAAGCATTAATATAGTCACTTATTAAGCGTTGGACTGCCGTATGTGGTTGAACACCTAATACTCCAAAAATGTCCGTTACAGCCAAACTATTAGAGACACAGTGTTCATATTGTATATGCAGCGTTCTACAGAGGCCCAAAGCATTAATATAGTCACTTATTAAGCGATGGACTGCAACATGTGGCCGAACACCTAATATTCCAAAAATGTCCGTTACAGCCAAACTATTAGAGGCACAGTGTTCATATTGTACATGCAGGGTTTTACAGAGGGCCAAAGAATTAATATAGTCACTTATTAAGCGTTGGACTGCAACATGTGGTCGAACACCTAATATTCCAAAAATGTCCGTTACAGCCAAATTATTGGAGACACAGTGTTCATATTGTATATGCAGCGTTTTACAGAGGCCCAAAGCATTAATATAGTCACTTATTAAGCGTTGGACTGCCCTATGTGGTTAAACACCTAATATTCCAAAAATGTCCGTTACAGCCAAACTATTAGAGACACAGTGTTCATATTGTACATGCAGGGTTTCACAGAGGGCCAAAGCATTAATATAGTCACTTATTAAGCGATGGACTGCAACATGTGGCCGAACACCTAATATTCCAAAAATGTCCGTTACAGCCAAACTATAAGAGGCATAAAGTTCATATTGTATATGCAGCGTTAAACAGAGGCCCAAAGCATTACTTTAACCACTTATTAAGCGTTGGACTGCCCTCTGTGGTTGAATACCTAATACTCCAAAAATGTCCGTTACAGCCAAACTATTAGAGACACAGTGTTCATATTGTATATGCAGCGTTTTACAGAGGCCCAAAACATTAATATAGTCACTTATTAAGCGTTGGACTGCCCTATGTGGTAGAACACCTAATACTCCAAAAATGTCCGTTACAGCCAAACTATTAGAGACACAGTGTTCATATTGTATATGCAGCGTTTTACAGAGGCCCAAAGCATTAATATAGTCACTTATTAAGCGTTGGACTGCAACATGTGGTCGAACACCTAATATTCCAAAAATGTCCGTTACAGCCAATTTATTGGAGACACAGTGTTCATATTGTATATGCAGCGTTTTACAGAGGCCCAAAGCATTAATATAGTCACTTATTAAGCGTTGGACTGCAACATGTGGCCGAACACCTAATATTCCAAAAATGTCCGTTACAGCCAAACTATTAGAGACACAGTGTTCATATTGTACATGCAGGGTTTTACAGAGGGCCAAAGCATTAATATAGTCACTTATTAAGCATTGGACTGCAACATGTGGCCGAACACCTAATATTCCAAAAATGTCCGTTACAGCCAAACTATTAGAGACACAGTGTTCATATTGTACATGCAGGGTTTTACAGAGAGCCAAAGCATTAATATAGTCACTTATTAAGCGTTGGACGGCAACATGTGGTCGAACACCTAATATTCCAAAACTGTCCGTTACAGCAAAACTATTAGAGACACAGTGTTCATATTGTACATGCAGGGTTTTACAGAGGGCCAAAGCATTAATATAGTCACTTATTAAGCATTGGACTGCAACATGTGGCCGAACACCTAATATTCCAAAAATGTCCGTTACAGCCAAACTATTAGAGACACAGTGTTCATATTGTACATGCAGGGTTTTACAGAGTGCCAAAGCATTAATATAGTCACTTATTAAGCATTGGACTGCAACATGTGGCCGAACACCTAATATTCCAAAAATGTCCGTTACACACACACTATTAGAGACACAGTGTTCATATTGTACATGCAGGGTTTTACAGAGGGCCAAAGCAGTAATATAGTCACTTATTAAGCGTTGGACTGCAACATGTGGTCGAACACCTAATATTCCAAAAATGTCCGTTACAGCCAAACTATGGGAGACACAGTGTTCATATTGTATATGCAGCGTTTTACAGAGGCCCAAAGCAATAATATAGTCACTTATTAAGCGATGGACTGCAACATGTGGCCGAACACCTAATATTCCAAAAATGTCCGTTACAGCCAAACTATAAGAGGCATAAAGTTCATATTGTATATGCAGCGTTAAACAGAGGCCCAAAGCATTACTTTAACCACATATTAAGCGTTGGACTGCCCCATGTGGTTGAACACCTAATATTCCAAAAATGTCCGTTACAGAAAAACTATTATAGACACAGTGTTCATATTGTATATGCAGCGTTTTACAGAGGCCCAAAGCATTAATATAGTCACTTATTAAGCGTTGGACTGCCCTATGTGGTTGAACACCTAATACTCCAAAAATGTCCGTTACAGCCAAACTATTAGAGACACAGTGTTCATATTGTATATGCAGCGTTCTACAGAGGCCCAAAGCATTAATATAGTCACTTATTAAGCGATGGACTGCAACATGTGGCCGAACACCTAATATTCCAAAAATGTCCGTTACAGCCAAACTATTAGAGGCACAGTGTTCATATTGTACATGCAGGGTTTTACAGAGGGCCAAAGAATTAATATAGTCACTTATTAAGCGTTGGACTGCAACATGTGGTCGAACACCTAATATTCCAAAAATGTCCGTTACAGCCAAATTATTGGAGACATAGTGTTCATATTGTATATGCAGCGTTTTACAGAGGCCCAAAGCATTAATATAGTCACTTATTAAGCGTTGGACTGCCCTATGTGGTTAAACACCTAATATTCCAAAAATGTCCGTTACAGCCAAACTATTAGAGACACAGTGTTCATATTGTACATGCAGGGTTTCACAGAGGGCCAAAGCATTAATATAGTCACTTATTAAGCGATGGACTGCAACATGTGGCCGAACACCTAATATTCCAAAAATGTCCGTTACAGCCAAACTATAAGAGGCATAAAGTTCATATTGTATATGCAGCGTTAAACAGAGGCCCAAAGCATTACTTTAACCACTTATTAAGCGTTGGACTGCCCTCTGTGGTTGAATACCTAATACTCCAAAAATGTCCGTTACAGCCAAACTATTAGAGACACAGTGTTCATATTGTATATGCAGCGTTTTACAGAGGCCCAAAACATTAATATAGCCACTTATTAAGCGTTGGACTGCCCTATGTGGTTGAACACCTAATACTCCAAAAATGTCCGTTACAGCCAAACTATTAGAGACACAGTGTTCATATTGTATATGCAGCGTTTTACAGAGGCCCAAAGCATTAATATAGTCACTTATTAAGCGTTGGACTGCAACATGTGGTCGAACACCTAATATTCCAAAAATGTCCGTTACAGCCAATTTATTGGAGACACAGTGTTCATATTGTATATGCAGCGTTTTACAGAGGCCCAAAGCATTAATATAGTCACTTATTAAGCGTTGGACTGCCCTATGTGGTTAAACACCTAATATTCCAAAAATGTCCGTTACAGCCAAACTATTAGAGACACAGTGTTCATATTGTACATGCAGGGTTTCACAGAGGGCCAAAGCATTAATATAGTCACTTATTAAGCGATGGACTGCAACATGTGGCCGAACACCTAATATTCCAAAAATGTCCGTTACAGCCAAACTATTAGAGACACAGTGTTCATATTGTACATGCAGGGTTTTACAGAGGGCCAAAGCATTAATATAGTCACTTATTAAGCATTGGACTGCAACATGTGGCCGAACACCTAATATTCCAAAAATGTCCGTTACAGCCAAACTATTAGAGACACAGTGTTCATATTGTACATGCAGGGTTTTACAGAGAGCCAAAGCATTAATATAGTCACTTATTAAGCGATGGACTGCAACATGTGGCCGAACACCTAATATTCCAAAAATGTCCGTTACAGCCAAACTATTAGAGACACAGTGTTCATATTGTACATGCAGGGTTTTACAGAGGGCCAAAGCATTAATATAGTCACTTATTAAGCGATGGACTGCAACATGTGGCCGAACACCTATATTCCAAAAATGTCCGTTACAGCCAAACTATTAGAGACACAGTGTTCATATTGTACATGCAGGGTTTTACAGAGGCCCAAAGCATTAATATAGTCACTTATTAAGCGATGGACTGCAACAAGTGGCCGAACACCTAATATTCCAAAAATGTCCGTTACAGCCAAACTATTAGAGACACAGTGTTCATATTGTACATGCAGGGTTTTACAGAGGGCCAAAGCATTAATATAGTCACTTATTAAGCGTTGGACTGCAACATGTGGTCGAACACCTAATATTCCAAAAATGTCTGTTACAGCCAATTTATTGGAGACACAGTGTTCATATTGTATATGCAGCGTTTTACAGAGGCCCAAAGCATTAATATAGTCACTTATTAAGCGTTGGACTGCCCTATGTGGTTAAACACCTAATATTCCAAAAATGTCCGTTACAGCCAAACTATTAGAGACACAGTCTTCATATTGTACATGCAGGGTTTCACAGAGGGCCAAAGCATTAATATAGTCACTTATTAAGCGATGGACTGCAACATGTGGCCGAACACCTAATATTCCAAAAATGTCCGTTACAGCCAAACTATAAGAGGCATAAAGTTCATATTGTATATGCAGCGTTAAACAGAGGCCCAAAGCATTACTTTAACCACATATTAAGCGTTGGACTGCCCCATGTTGTTGAACACCTAATATTCCAAAAATGTCCGTTACAGCCAAACTATTAGAGACACAGTGTTCATATTGTACATGCAGGGTTTTACAGAGGGCCAAAGCATTAATATAGTCACTTATTAAACATTGGACTGCATCATGTGGCCGAACACCTAATATTCCAAAAATGTCCGTTACAGCCAAACTATTAGAGACACAGTGTTCATATTGTACATGCAGGGTTTTACAGAGAGCCAAAGCATTAATATAGTCACTTATTAAGCGTTGGACGGCAACATGTGGTCGAACACCTAATATTCCAAAAATGTCCGTTACAGCAAAACTATTAGAGACACAGTGTTCATATTGTACATGCAGGGTTTTACAGAGGGCCAAAGCACTAATATAGTCACTTATTAAGCGATGGACTGCAACATGTGGCTGAACACCTAATATTCCAAAAATGTCCGTTACAGCCAAACTATTAGAGACACAGTGTTGATATTGTACATGCAGGGTTTTACAGAGGCCCAAAGCATTAATATAGTCACTTATTAAGCGATGGACTGCAACATGTGGCCGAACACCTAATATTCCAAAAATGTCCGTTACAGCCAAACTATTAGAGACACAGTGTTCATATTGTACATGCAGGGTTTTACAGAGGGCCAAAGCATTAATATAGTCACTTATTAAGCATTGGACTGCAACATGTGGCCGAACACCTAATATTCCAAAAATGTCCGTTACAGCCAAACTATTAGAGACACAGTGTTCATATTGTACATGCAGGGTTTTACAGAGTGCCAAAGCATTAATATAGTCACTTATTAAGCGTTGGACTGCAACATGTGGTCGAACACCTAATATTTCAAAAATGTTCGTTACAGCCAAACTATTAGAGACACAGTGTTCATATTGTACATGCAGGGTTTTACAGAGAGCCAAAGCATTAATATAGTCACTTATTAAGCGTTGGACTGCAACATGTGGTCGAACACCTAATATTCCAAAAATGTCCGTTACAGCAAAACTATTAGAGACACAGTGTTCATATTGTACATGCAGGGTTTTACAGAGGCCCAAAGCATTAATATAGTCACTTATTAAGCGATGGACTGCAACATGTGGCCGAACACCTAATATTCCAAAAATGTCCGTTACAGCCAAACTATTAGAGACACAGTGTTCATATTGTACATGCAGGGTTTTACAGAGGGCCAAAGCATTAATATAGTCACTTATTAAGCATTGGACTGCAACATGTGGCCGAACACCTAATATTCCAACAATGTCCGTTACAGCCAATCTATTAGAGACACAGTGTTCATATTGTACATGCAGGGTTTTACAGAGTGCCAAAGCATTAATATAGTCACTTATTAAGCGTTGGACTGCAACATGTGGTCGAACACCTAATATTCCAAAAATGTTCGTTACAGCCAAACTATTAGAGACACAGTGTTCATATTGTACATGCAGGGTTTTACAGAGAGCCAAAGCATTAATATAGTCACTTATTAAGCGTTGGACTGCAACATGTGGTCGAACACCTAATATTCCAAAAATGTCCGTTACAGCAAAACTATTAGAGACACAGTGTTCATATTGTACATGCAGGGTTTTACAGAGGGCCAAAGCACTAATATAGTCACTTATTAAGCGTTGGACTGCCTTATGTGGTTAAACACCTAATATTCCAAAAATGTCAGGTACAGCCAAACTATTAGAGACACAGTGTTCATATTGTACATGCAGGGTTTTACAGAGGCCCAAAGCATTAATATAGTCACTTATTAAGCGTTGGACTGGAACATGTGGTCGAACACCTAATATTCCAAAAGGGTCAGTTACAGAAAAACTATAAGAGGCATTAAGTTCATATTGTATATGCAGCGTATACAAAGGCCCAAAGCATTACTATAATCACATGTTATGCGTTGGACTGCAACATGTAGTTGAACACCTATTATTCCAAAAGTGTCAGTTACAGAAAAACTAGAAGAGGCATTAAGTTCATATCGTATATGCAGCGTTATACAGAGGCCCAAAGCATTACTATAATCACATGTTACGCGTTGGACTGCAACTTGTAGTTGAACACCTAATATTCCAAAAATGTCCGTTACACACAAACTATTAGAGACACAGTGTTCATATTGTACATGCAGGGTTTTACAGAGGGCCAAAGCATTAATATAGTCACTTATTAAGCGTTGGACTGCAACATGTGGTCGAACACCTAATATTCCAAAAATGTCCGTTACAGCCAAACTATTGGAGACACAGTGTTCATATTGTATATGCAGCGTTTTACAGAGGCCCAAAGCAATAATATAGTCACTTATTAAGCGATGGACTGCAACATGTGGCCGAACACCTAATATTCCAAAAATGTCCGTTACAGCCAAACTATAAGAGGCATAAAGTTCATATTGTATATGCAGCGTTAAACAGAGGCCCAAAGCATTACTTTAACCACATATTAAGCGTTGGACTGCCCCATGTGGTTGAACACCTAATATTCCAAAAATGTCCGTTACAGAAAAACTATTATAGACACAGTGTTCATATTGTATATGCAGCGTTTTACAGAGGCCCAAAGCATTAATATATTCACTTATTAAGCGTTGGACTGCCCTATGTGGTTGAACACCTAATACTCCAAAAATGTCCGTTACAGCCAAACTATTAGAGACACAGTGTTCATATTGTATATGCAGCGTTCTACAGAGGCCCAAAGCATTAATATAGTCACTTATTAAGCGATGGACTGCAACATGTGGCCGAACACCTAATATTCCAAAAATGTCCGTTACAGCCAAACTATAAGAGGCATAAAGTTCATATTGTATATGCAGCGTTAAACAGAGGCCCAAAGCATTACTTTAACCACATATTAAGCGTTGGACTGCCCCATGTTGTTGAACACCTAATATTCCAAAAATGTCCGTTACAGCCAAACTATTAGAGACACAGTGTTCATATTGTACATGCAGGGTTTTACAGAGGGCCAAAGCATTAATATAGTCACTTATTAAACATTGGACTGCATCATGTGGCCGAACACCTAATATTCCAAAAATGTCCGTTACAGCCAAACTATTAGAGACACAGTGTTCATATTGTACATGCAGGGTTTTACAGAGAGCCAAAGCATTAATATAGTCACTTATTAAGCGTTGGACGGCAACATGTGGTCGAACACCTAATATTCCAAAAATGTCCGTTACAGCAAAACTATTAGAGACACAGTGTTCATATTGTACATGCAGGGTTTTACAGAGGGCCAAAGCACTAATATAGTCACTTATTAAGCGATGGACTGCAACATGTGGCTGAACACCTAATATTCCAAAAATGTCCGTTACAGCCAAACTATTAGAGACACAGTGTTGATATTGTACATGCAGGGTTTTACAGAGGCCCAAAGCATTAATATAGTCACTTATTAAGCGATGGACTGCAACATGTGGCCGAACACCTAATATTCCAAAAATGTCCGTTACAGCCAAACTATTAGAGACACAGTGTTCATATTGTACATGCAGGGTTTTACAGAGGGCCAAAGCATTAATATAGTCACTTATTAAGCATTGGACTGCAACATGTGGCCGAACACCTAATATTCCAAAAATGTCCGTTACAGCCAAACTATTAGAGACACAGTGTTCATATTGTACATGCAGGGTTTTACAGAGTGCCAAAGCATTAATATAGTCACTTATTAAGCGTTGGACTGCAACATGTGGTCGAACACCTAATATTCCAAAAATGTTCGTTACAGCCAAACTATTAGAGACACAGTGTTCATATTGTACATGCAGGGTTTTACAGAGAGCCAAAGCATTAATATAGTCACTTATTAAGCGTTGGACTGCAACATGTGGTCGAACACCTAATATTCCAAAAATGTCCGTTACAGCAAAACTATTAGAGACACAGTGTTCATATTGTACATGCAGGGTTTTACAGAGGGCCAAAGCACTAATATAATCACTTATTAAGCGATGGACTGCAACATGTGGCTGAACACCTAATATTCCAAAAATGTCCGTTACAGCCAAACTATTAGAGACACAGTGTTGATATTGTACATGCAGGGTTTTACAGAGGCCCAAAGCATTAATATAGTCACTTATTAAGCGATGGACTGCAACATGTGGCCGAACACCTAATATTCCAAAAATGTCCGTTACAGCCAAACTATTAGAGACACAGTGTTCATATTGTACATGCAGGGTTTTACAGAGGGCCAAAGCATTAATATAGTCACTTATTAAGCATTGGACTGCAACATGTGGCCGAACACCTAATATTCCAACAATGTCCGTTACAGCCAATCTATTAGAGACACAGTGTTCATATTGTACATGCAGGGTTTTACAGAGTGCCAAAGCATTAATATAGTCACTTATTAAGCGTTGGACTGCAACATGTGGTCGAACACCTAATATTCCAAAAATGTTCGTTACAGCCAAACTATTAGAGACACAGTGTTCATATTGTACATGCAGGGTTTTACAGAGAGCCAAAGCATTAATATAGTCACTTATTAAGCGTTGGACTGCAACATGTGGTCGAACACCTAATATTCCAAAAATGTCCGTTACAGCAAAACTATTAGAGACACAGTGTTCATATTGTACATGCAGGGTTTTACAGAGGGCCAAAGCACTAATATAGTCACTTATTAAGCGTTGGACTGCCTTATGTGGTTAAACACCTAATATTCCAAAAATGTCAGGTACAGCCAAACTATTAGAGACACAGTGTTCATATTGTACATGCAGGGTTTTACAGAGGCCCAAAGCATTAATATAGTCACTTATTAAGCGTTGGACTGGAACATGTGGTCGAACACCTAATATTCCAAAAGGGTCAGTTACAGAAAAACTATAAGAGGCATTAAGTTCATATTGTATATGCAGCGTATACAAAGGCCCAAAGCATTACTATAATCACATGTTATGCGTTGGACTGCAACATGTAGTTGAACACCTATTATTCCAAAAGTGTCAGTTACAGAAAAACTAGAAGAGGCATTAAGTTCATATCGTATATGCAGCGTTATACAGAGGCCCAAAGCATTACTATAATCACATGTTACGCGTTGGACTGCAACTTGTAGTTGAACACCTAATATTCCAAAAATGTCCGTTACACACAAACTATTAGAGACACAGTGTTCATATTGTACATGCAGGGTTTTACAGAGGGCCAAAGCATTAATATAGTCACTTATTAAGCGTTGGACTGCAACATGTGGTCGAACACCTAATATTCCAAAAATGTCCGTTACAGCCAAACTATTGGAGACACAGTGTTCATATTGTATATGCAGCGTTTTACAGAGGCCCAAAGCAATAATATAGTCACTTATTAAGCGATGGACTGCAACATGTGGCCGAACACCTAATATTCCAAAAATGTCCGTTACAGCCAAACTATAAGAGGCATAAAGTTCATATTGTATATGCAGCGTTAAACAGAGGCCCAAAGCATTACTTTAACCACATATTAAGCGTTGGACTGCCCCATGTGGTTGAACACCTAATATTCCAAAAATGTCCGTTACAGAAAAACTATTATAGACACAGTGTTCATATTGTATATGCAGCGTTTTACAGAGGCCCAAAGCATTAATATAGTCACTTATTAAGCGTTGGACTGCCGTATGTGGTTGAACACCTAATACTCCAAAAATGTCCGTTACAGCCAAACTATTAGAGACACAGTGTTCATATTGTATATGCAGCGTTCTACAGAGGCCCAAAGCATTAATATAGTCACTTATTAAGCGATGGACTGCAACATGTGGCCGAACACCTAATATTCCAAAAATGTCCGTTACAGCCAAACTATTAGAGGCACAGTGTTCATATTGTACATGCAGGGTTTTACAGAGGGCCAAAGAATTAATATAGTCACTTATTAAGCGTTGGACTGCAACATGTGGTCGAACACCTAATATTCCAAAAATGTCCGTTACAGCCAAATTATTGGAGACACAGTGTTCATATTGTATATGCAGCGTTTTACAGAGGCCCAATGCATTAATATAGTCACTTATTAAGCGTTGGACTGCCCTATGTGGTTAAACACCTAATATTCCAAAAATGTCCGTTACAGCCAAACTATTAGAGACACAGTGTTCATATTGTACATGCAGGGTTTCACAGAGGGCCAAAGCATTAATATAGTCACTTATTAAGCGATGGACTGCAACATGTGGCCGAACACCTAATATTCCAAAAATGTCCGTTACAGCCAAACTATAAGAGGCATAAAGTTCATATTGTATATGCAGCGTTAAACAGAGGCCCAAAGCATTACTTTAACCACTTATTAAGCGTTGGACTGCCCTCTGTGGTTGAATACCTAATACTCCAAAAATGTCCGTTACAGCCAAACTATTAGAGACACAGTGTTCATATTGTATATGCAGCGTTTTACAGAGGCCCAAAACATTAATATAGTCACTTATTAAGCGTTGGACTGCCCTATGTGGTTGAACACCTAATACTCCAAAAATGTCCGTTACAGCCAAACTATTAGAGACACAGTGTTCATATTGTATATGCAGCGTTTTACAGAGGCCCAAATCATTAATATAGTCACTTATTAAGCGTTGGACTGCAACATGTGGTCGAACACCTAATATTCCAAAAATGTCCGTTACAGCCAATTTATTGGAGACACAGTGTTCATATTGTATATGCAGCGTTTTACAGAGGCCCAAAGCATTAATATAGTCACTTATTAAGCGTTGGACTGCAACATGTGGCCGAACACCTAATATTCCAAAAATGTCCGTTACAGCCAAACTATTAGAGACACAGTGTTCATATTGTACATGCAGGGTTTTACAGAGGGCCAAAGCATTAATATAGTCACTTATTAAGCATTGGACTGCAACATGTGGCCGAACACCTAATATTCCAAAAATGTCCGTTACAGCCAAACTATTAGAGACACAGTGTTCATATTGTACATGCAGGGTTTTACAGAGAGCCAAAGCATTAATATAGTCACTTATTAAGCGTTGGACGGCAACATGTGGTCGAACACCTAATATTCCAAAACTGTCCGTTACAGCAAAACTATTAGAGACACAGTGTTCATATTGTACATGCAGGGTTTTACAGAGGGCCAAAGCATTAATATAGTCACTTATTAAGCATTGGACTGCAACATGTGGCCGAACACCTAATATTCCAAAAATGTCCGTTACAGCCAAACTATTAGAGACACAGTGTTCATATTGTACATGCAGGGTTTTACAGAGTGCCAAAGCATTAATATAGTCACTTATTAAGCATTGGACTGCAACATGTGGCCGAACACCTAATATTCCAAAAATGTCCGTTACACACACACTATTAGAGACACAGTGTTCATATTGTACATGCAGGGTTTTACAGAGGGCCAAAGCAGTAATATAGTCACTTATTAAGCGTTGGACTGCAACATGTGGTCGAACACCTAATATTCCAAAAATGTCCGTTACAGCCAAACTATGGGAGACACAGTGTTCATATTGTATATGCAGCGTTTTACAGAGGCCCAAAGCAATAATATAGTCACTTATTAAGCGATGGACTGCAACATGTGGCCGAACACCTAATATTCCAAAAATGTCCGTTACAGCCAAACTATAAGAGGCATAAAGTTCATATTGTATATGCAGCGTTAAACAGAGGCCCAAAGCATTACTTTAACCACATATTAAGCGTTGGACTGCCCCATGTGGTTGAACACCTAATATTCCAAAAATGTCCGTTACAGAAAAACTATTATAGACACAGTGTTCATATTGTATATGCAGCGTTTTACAGAGGCCCAAAGCATTAATATAGTCACTTATTAAGCGTTGGACTGCCCTATGTGGTTGAACACCTAATACTCCAAAAATGTCCGTTACAGCCAAACTATTAGAGACACAGTGTTCATATTGTATATGCAGCGTTCTACAGAGGCCCAAAGCATTAATATAGTCACTTATTAAGCGATGGACTGCAACATGTGGCCGAACACCTAATATTCCAAAAATGTCCGTTACAGCCAAACTATTAGAGGCACAGTGTTCATATTGTACATGCAGGGTTTTACAGAGGGCCAAAGAATTAATATAGTCACTTATTAAGCGTTGGACTGCAACATGTGGTCGAACACCTAATATTCCAAAAATGTCCGTTACAGCCAAATTATTGGAGACATAGTGTTCATATTGTATATGCAGCGTTTTACAGAGGCCCAAAGCATTAATATAGTCACTTATTAAGCGTTGGACTGCCCTATGTGGTTAAACACCTAATATTCCAAAAATGTCCGTTACAGCCAAACTATTAGAGACACAGTGTTCATATTGTACATGCAGGGTTTCACAGAGGGCCAAAGCATTAATATAGTCACTTATTAAGCGATGGACTGCAACATGTGGCCGAACACCTAATATTCCAAAAATGTCCGTTACAGCCAAACTATAAGAGGCATAAAGTTCATATTGTATATGCAGCGTTAAACAGAGGCCCAAAGCATTACTTTAACCACTTATTAAGCGTTGGACTGCCCTCTGTGGTTGAATACCTAATACTCCAAAAATGTCCGTTACAGCCAAACTATTAGAGACACAGTGTTCATATTGTATATGCAGCGTTTTACAGAGGCCCAAAACATTAATATAGCCACTTATTAAGCGTTGGACTGCCCTATGTGGTTGAACACCTAATACTCCAAAAATGTCCGTTACAGCCAAACTATTAGAGACACAGTGTTCATATTGTATATGCAGCGTTTTACAGAGGCCCAAAGCATTAATATAGTCACTTATTAAGCGTTGGACTGCAACATGTGGTCGAACACCTAATATTCCAAAAATGTCCGTTACAGCCAATTTATTGGAGACACAGTGTTCATATTGTATATGCAGCGTTTTACAGAGGCCCAAAGCATTAATATAGTCACTTATTAAGCGTTGGACTGCCCTATGTGGTTAAACACCTAATATTCCAAAAATGTCCGTTACAGCCAAACTATTAGAGACACAGTGTTCATATTGTACATGCAGGGTTTCACAGAGGGCCAAAGCATTAATATAGTCACTTATTAAGCGATGGACTGCAACATGTGGCCGAACACCTAATATTCCAAAAATGTCCGTTACAGCCAAACTATTAGAGACACAGTGTTCATATTGTACATGCAGGGTTTTACAGAGGGCCAAAGCATTAATATAGTCACTTATTAAGCATTGGACTGCAACATGTGGCCGAACACCTAATATTCCAAAAATGTCCGTTACAGCCAAACTATTAGAGACACAGTGTTCATATTGTACATGCAGGGTTTTACAGAGAGCCAAAGCATTAATATAGTCACTTATTAAGCGTTGGACGGCAACATGTGGTCGAACACCTAATATTCCAAAAATGTCCGTTACAGCAAAACTATTAGAGACACAGTGTTCATATTGTACATGCAGGGTTTTACAGAGGGCCAAAGCACTAATATAGTCACTTATTAAGCGATGGACTGCAACATGTGGCTGAACACCTAATATTCCAAAAATGTCCGTTACAGCCAAACTATTAGAGACACAGTGTTGATGTTGTACATGCAGGGTTTTACAGAGGCCCAAAGCATTAATATAGTCACTTATTAAGCGATGGACTGCAACATGTGGCCGATCACCTAATATTCCAAAAATGTCCGTTACAGCCAAACTATTAGAGACACAGTGTCCATATTGTACATGCAGGGTTTTACAGAGGGCCAAAGCATTAATATAGTCACTTATTAAGCATTGGACTGCAACATGTGGCCGAACACCTAATATTCCAAAAATGTCCGTTACAACCAAACTATTAGAGACACAGTGTTCATATTGTACATGCAGGGTTTTACAGAGTGCCAAAGCATTAATATAGTCACTTATTAAGCATTGGACTGCAACATGTGGTCGAACACCTAATATTCCAAAAATGTTCGTTACAGCCAAACTATTAGAGACACAGTGTTCATATTGTACATGCAGGGTTTTACAGAGAGCCAAAGCATTAATATAGTCACTTATTAAGCGTTGGACTGCAACATGTGGTCGAACACCTAATATTCCAAAAATGTCCGTTACAGCAAAACTATTAGAGACACAGTGTTCATATTGTACATGCAGGGTTTTACAGAGGGCCAAAGCACTAATATAGTCACTTATTAAGCGATGGACTGCAACATGTGGCCGAACACCTAATATTCCAAAAATGTCCGTTACAGCCAAACTATTAGAGACACAGTGTTCATATTGTACATGCAGGGTTTTACAGAGGCCCAAAGCATTAATATAGTCACTTATTAAGCGATGGACTGCAACATGTGGCCGAACACCTAATATTCCAAAAATGTCCGTTACAGCCAAACTATTAGAGACACAGTGTTCATATTGTACATGCAGGGTTTTACAGAGGGCCAAAGCATTAATATAGTCACTTATTAAGCATTGGACTGCAACAAGTGGCCGAACACCTAATATTCCAAAAATGTCCGTTACAGCCAAACTATTAGAGACACAGTGTTCATATTGTACATGCAGGGTTTTACAGAGTGCCAAAGCATTAATATAGTCACTTATTAAGCGTTGGACTGCCTTATGTGGTTGAACACCTAATATTCCAAAAATGTCAGTTACAGCCAAACTATTAGAGACACACTGTTCATATTGTACATGCAGGGTTTCACAGAGGGCCAAAGCATTAATATAGTCACTTATTAAGCGATGGACTGCAACATGTGGCTGAACACCTAATATTCCAAAAATGTCCTTTACAGCCAAACTATAAGAGGCATAAAGTTCATATTGTATATGCAGCGTTTTACAGAATCCCAAAGCATTAATATAGTCACTTATTAAGCGTTGGACTGCCCTATGTGCTTGAACACCTAATACTCCAAAAATGTCCGTTACAGCCAAACTATTATAGACACAGTGTTCATATTGTATATGCAGCGTTTTACAGAGGCCCAAAGCATTAATATGGTCACTTATTAAACGTTGGACTGCCCCATGTGGTTGAACACCTAATATACCAAAAATGTCCGTTACAGCCAAACTATTATAGACACAGTGTTCATATTGTATATGCAGCGTTTTTCAAAGGCCCAAAGCATTAATATAGTCTCTTATTAAGCGTTGGACTGCAACATGTGGACGAACACCTAATATTCCAAAAATGTCCGTTACAGCCAAACTATTAGAGACACAGTGTTCATATTGTACATGCAGGGTTTTACAGAGGGCCAAAGCATTAATATAGTCACTTATTAAGCATTGGACTGCAACATGTGGCCGAACACCTAATATTCCAAAAATGTCCGTTACAGCCAAACTATTAGAGACACAGTGTTCATATTGTACATGCAGGGTTTTACAGAGTGCCAAAGCATTAATATAGTCACTTATTAAGCGTTGGACTGCCTTATGTGGTTGAACACCTAATATTCCAAAAATGTCAGTTACAGCCAAACTATTAGAGACACACTGTTCATATTGTACATGCAGGGTTTCACAGAGGGCCAAAGCATTAATATAGTCACTTATTAAGCGATGGACTGCAACATGTGGCTGAACACCTAATATTCCAAAAATGTCCGTTACAGCCAAACTATAGGAGGCATAAAGTTCATATTGTATATGCAGCGTTTTACAGAGGCCCAAAGCATTAATATAGTCACTTATTAAGCGTTGGACTGCCCTATGTGGTTGAACACCTAATACTCCAAAAATGTCCGTTACAGCCAAACTATTATAGACACAGTGTTCATATTGTATATGCAGCGTTTTACAGAGGCCCAAAGCATTAATATAGTCACTTATTAAACGTTGGACTGCCCCATGTGGTTGAACACCTAATATTCCAAAAATGTCCGTTACAGCCAAACTATTAGCGTTGGACTGCAACATGTGGTCGAACACCTAATATTCCAAAAATGTCAGTTACAGCCAAACTATTAGAGACACAGTGTTCATATTGTACATGCAGGGTTTTACAGAGGGCCAAAGCATTAATATAGTCACTTATTAAGCGTTGGACTGCAACATGTAGTCAAACACCTAATATTCCAAAAATGTCCGTTACAGCCAAACTATTAGAGACACAGTGTTCATATTGTACATGCAGGGTTTTACAGAGGGCCAAAGCATTAATATAGTCACTTATTAAGCGTTGGACTGCAACATGTAGTCAAACACCTAATATTCCAAAAATGTCCGTTACAGCCAAACTATTAGAGACACAGTGTTCATATTGTACATGCAGGGTTTTACAGAGGGCCAAAGCATTAATATAGTCACTTATTAAGCGATGGACTGCAACATGTGGTCGAACACCTAATATTCCAAAAATGTCAGTTACAGCCAAACTATAAGAGACACAGTGTTCATATTTTATATGCAGGGTTTTACAGAGGCCCAAAGCATTAATATAGTCACTTATTAAGCGATGGACTGCAACATGTGGCCGAACACCTAATATTCCAAAAATGTCCGTTACAGCCTAACTATAAAAGGCATAAAGTTCATATTGTACATGCAGGGTTTTACAGAGGGCCAAAGCATTAATATAGTCACTTATTAAGCGATGGACTGCAACATGTGGTCGAACACCTAATAATCCAAAAATGTCCGTTACAGCCAAACTATTAGAGACACAGTGTTCATATTGTACATGCAGGGTTTTACAGAGGCCCAAAGCATTAATATAGTCACTTATTAAGCGATGGACTGCAACATGTAGTTGAACACCTAATATTCCAAAAGTGTCAGTTACAGCCAAACTATAAGAGGCATAAAGTTCATATTGTATATGCAGCGTTAAACAGAGGCCCAAAGCATTAATATAGTCACTTATTAAGCGTTGGACTGCCTTATGTGGTTGAACACCTAATATTCCAAAAATGTCCGTTACAGCCAAACTATTATAGACACAGTGTTGATATTGTATATGCAGCGTTTTACAGAGGGCCAAAGCATTAATATAGTCACTTATTAAGCGTTGGACTGCCCTATGTGGTTGAACACATAATATTCCAAAAATGTCCGTTACAGCCAAACTATTAGATACACAGTGTTCATATTGTACATGCAGGGTTTCACAGAGGGCCAAAGCATTAATATAGTCACTTACTAAGCGATGGACTGCAACATGTGGCCGAACACCTAATATTCCAAAAATGTCCGTTACAGCCAAACTATAAAAGGCATAAAGTTCATATTGTATATGCAGCGTTAAACAGAGGCCCAAAGCATTACTTTAACCACATATTAAGCGTTGGACTTTTCATGTGGTTGAACACCTAATATTCCAAAAATGTCCGTTACAGCCAAACTATTAGAGACACAGTGTTCAAATTGTGTATGCAGCGTTATACAGAGGCCCAAAGCATTAATATAGTCACTTATTAAGCGTTGGACTGCAACATGTGGTCGAACACCTAATATTCCAAAAATGTCCGTTACAGCCAATTTATTGGAGACACAGTGTTCATATTGTATATGCAGCGTTTTTCAAAGGCCCAAAGCATTAATATAGTCTCTTATTAAGCGTTGGACTGCAACATGTGGACGAACACCTAATATTACAAAAATGTCAGTTACAGCCAAACTATTAGAGACACAGATTTCATTTTGTATAAGCAGCGTTATACAGAGTCCCAAAGCATTACTTTAACCACATATTAAGCTTTGCACTGATCCATGTGGTTTAACACCTAATATTCCAAAAATGTCCGTTACAGTTAAACTATTAGTTACACAGTGTTCATATTTTATATGCAGGGTTTTACAGAGGCCCAAAGCATTAATATAGTCACTTATTAAGCGTTGGACTGCAACATGTAGTCAAACACCTAATATTCCAAAAATGTCCGTTACAGCCAAACTATTAGAGACACAGTGTTCATATTGTACATCAGGGTTTTACAGAGGGCCAAAGCACTAATATAGTCACTTATTAAACGTTGGACTGCAACATGTGGTGGAACACCTAATATTCCAAAAATGTCAGTTACAGCCAAACTATTAGAGACACAGTGTTCATATTTTATATGCAGGGTTTTGCAGAGGCCCAAAGCATTAATATAGTCACTTATTAAGCGATGGACTGCAACATGTGGCCGAACACCTAATATTCCAAAAATGTCCGTTACAGCCAAACTATTAGAGACACAGTGTTCATATTGTATATGCAGCGTTTTACAGAGGCCCAATGCATTAATATAGTCACTTATTAAGCGTTGGACTGCAACATGTAGTTGAACACCTAATATTCCAAAAGTGTCAGTTACAGCCAAACTATAAGAGGCATAAAGTTCATATTGTATATGCAGCGTTAAACAGAGGCCCCAAGCATTAATATAGTCACTTATTAAGCGATGGACTGCAACATGTGGCCGAACACCTAATATTCCAAAAATGTCCGTTACAGCCAAACTATTAGAGACACAGTGTTCATATTTTATATGCAGCGTTTTTCAAAGGCCCAATGCATTAATATAGTCTCTTATTAAGCGATGGACTGCAACATGTGGTCGAACACCTAATATTACAAATGTGTCAGTTACAGCCAAGCTATAAGAGGCACAGAGTTCATACTGTATATGCAGCGTTATACAGAGTCCCAAAGCATTACTTTAACCACATATTAAGCTTTGCACTGCCCCATGTGGTTGAACACCTAATATTCCAAAAATGTCCGTTACAGTTAAACTATTAGAGACACAGTGTTCATATTTTATATGCAGGGTTTTACAGAGGCCCAAAGCATTAACATAGTCACTTATTAAGCGTTGGACTGCCCTATGTGGTTGAACACCTAATATTCCAAAAATATCCGTTACAGCCAAACTATTAGAGACACAGTGTTCATATTGTACATCAGGGTTTCACAGAGGGCCAAAGCATTAATATAGTCACTTATTATGCGATGGACTGCAACATGTGGTCGAACACCTAATATTCCAAAAATGTCAGTTACAGCCAAACTATAAGAGACACAGTGTTCATATTTTATATGCAGGGTTTTACAGAGGCCCAAAGCATTAATATAGTCACTTATTAAGCGATGGACTGCAACATGTGGCCGAACACCTAATATTCCAAAAATGTCCGTTAGAGCCAAACTATAAAAGGCATAAAGTTCATATTGTACATGCAGGGTTTTACAGAGGGCCAAAGCATTAATATAGTCACTTATTAAGCGATGGACTGCAACATGTGGTCGAACACCTAATATTCCAAAAATGTCCGTTACAGCCAAACTATTAGAGACACAGTGTTCATATTGTACATGCAGGGATTTACAGAGGCCCAAAGCATTAATATAGTCACTTATTAAGCGATGGACTGCAACATGTAGTTGAACACCTAATATTCCAAAAGTGTCAGTTACAGCCAAACTATAAGAGGCATAAAGTTCATATTGTATATGCAGCGTTAAACAGAGGCCCAAAGCATTAATATAGTCACTTATTAAGCGTTGGACTGCCTTATGTGGTTGAACACCTAATATTCCAAAAATGTCAGTTACAGCCAAACTATAAGAGGCATAAAGTTCATATTGTATATGCAGCGTTAAACAGAGGCCCAAAGCATTACTTTAACCACATATTAAGCGTTGGACTGCCCCATGTGGTTGAACACCTAATATTCCAAAAATGTCCGATACAGCCAAACTATTATAGACACAGTGTTCATATTGTATATGCAGCGTTTTACAGAGGCCCAAAGCATTAATATAGTCACTTATTAAGCATTGGACTGCAACATGTGGCCGAACACCTAATATTCCAAAAATGTCCGTTACAGCCAAACTATTAGATACACAGTGTTCATATTGTACATGCAGGGTTTCACAGAGGGCCAAAGCATTAATATAGTCACTTACTAAGCGATGGACTGCAACATGTGGCCGAACACCTAATATTCCAAAAATGTCCGTTACAGCCAAACTATAAAAGGCATAAAGTTCATATTGTATATGCAGCGTTAAACAGAGGCCCAAAGCAATACTTTAACCACATATTAAGCGTTGGACTTTTCATGTGGTTGAACACCTAATATTCCAAAAATGTCCGTTACAGCCAAACTATTAGAGACACAGTGTTCATATTGTGTATGCAGCGTTATACAGAGGCCCAAAGCATTAATATAGTCACTTATTAAGCGTTGGACTGCCCTATGTGGTTAAACACCTAATATTCCAAAAATGTCCGTTACAGCCAAACTATAAGAGGCATAAAGTTCATATTGTATATGCAGCGTTAAACAGAAGCCCAAAGCATTACTTTAACCATTGGACTGCCCCATGTGGTTGAACACCTAATATTCCAAAAATGTCCGTTACAGCCAAACTATTATAGACACAGTGTTCATATTGTATATGCAGCGTTTTACAGAGGCCCAAAGCATTAATATAGTCACTTATTAAGCGTTGGACTGCAACATGTGGTCGAACACCTAATACTCCAAAAATGTCCGTTACAGCCAAACTATTAGAGACACAGTGTTCATATTGTATATGCAGCGTTTTACAGAGGCCCAAAGCATTAATATAGTCACTTATTAAGCGTTGGACTGCCCTATGTAGTTAAACACCTAATATTCCAAAAATGTCCGTTACAGCCAAACTATTAGAGACACAGTGTTCATATTGTACATGCAGGGTTTCACAGAGGGCCAAAGCATTAATATAGTCACTTATTAAGCGATGGACTGCAACATGTGGTCGAACACCTAATATTCCAAAAATGTCAGTTACAGCCAAACTATGAGACACAGTGTTCATATTTTATATGCAGGGTTTTACATTGGGCCAAAGCATTAATATAGTCACTTATTAAGCGATGGACTGCAACATGTGGCCGAACACCTAATATTCCAAAAATGTCCGTTACAGCCAAACTATTAGAGACACAGTGTTCATATTGTACATGCAGGGTTTTACAGAGGCCCAAAGCATTAATATAGTCACTTATTAAGCGATGGACTGCAACATGTGGCCGAACACCTAATATTCCAAAAATGTCCGTTACAGCCAAACTATTAGAGACACAGTGTTCATATTGTACATGCAGGGTTTTACAGAGGGCCAAAGCATTAATATAGTCACTTATTAAACGTTGGACTGCAACATGTGGTCGAACACCTAATATTCCAAAAATGTCCGTTACAGCCAATTTATTGGAGACACAGTGTTCATATTGTATATACAACGTTTTACAGAGGCCCAAAGCATTAATATAGTCACTTATTAAGCGTTGGACTGCCCTATGTGGTTAAACACCTAATATTCCAAAAATGTCCGTTACAGCCAAACTATTAGAGACACAGTCTTCATATTGTACATGCAGGGTTTCACAGAGGGCCAAAGCATTAATATAGTCACTTCTTAAGCGATGGACTGCAACATGTGGCCGAACACCTAATATTCCAAAAATGTCCGTTACAGCCAAACTATAAGAGGCATAAAGTTCATATTGTATATGCAGCGTTAAACAGAGGCCCAAAGCATTACTTTAACCACATATTAAGCGTTGGACTGCCCCATGTTGTTGAACACCTAATATTCCAAAAATGTCCGTTACAGCCAAACTATTAGAGACACAGTCTTCATATTGTACATGCAGGGTTTCACAGAGGGCCAAAGCATTAATATAGTCACTTCTTAAGCGATGGACTGCAACATGTGGCCGAACACCTAATATTCCAAAAATGTCCGTTACAGCCAAACTATAAGAGGCATAAAGTTCATATTGTATATGCAGCGTTAAACAGAGGCCCAAAGCATTACTTTAACCACATATTAAGCGTTGGACTGCCCTATGTGGTTAAACACCTAATATTCCAAAAATGTCCGTTACAGCCAAACTATTAGAGACACAGTCTTCATATTGTACATGCAAGGTTTCACAGAGGGCCAAAGCATTAATATAGTCACTTATTAAGCGTTGGACTGCCCTATGTGGTTGAACACCTAATACTCCAAAAATGTCCGTTACAGCCAAACTATTATAGACACAGTGTTCATATTGTATATGCAGCGTTTTACAGAGGCCCAAAGCATTAATATAGTCACTTATTAAACGTTGGACTGCCCCATGTGGTTGAACACCTAATATTCCAAAAATGTCCGTTACAGCCAAACTATTAGCGTTGGACTGCAACATGTGGTCGAACACCTAATATTCCAAAAATGTCAGTTACAGCCAAACTATTAGAGACACAGTGTTCATATTGTACATGCAGGGTTTTACAGAGGGCCAAAGCATTAATATAGTCACTTATTAAGCGTTGGACTGCAACATGTAGTCAAACACCTAATATTCCAAAAATGTCCGTTACAGCCAAACTATTAGAGACACAGTGTTCATATTGTACATGCAGGGTTTTACAGAGGGCCAAAGCATTAATATAGTCACTTATTAAGCGTTGGACTGCAACATGTAGTCAAACACCTAATATTCCAAAAATGTCCGTTACAGCCAAACTATTAGAGACACAGTGTTCATATTGTACATGCAGGGTTTTACAGAGGGCCAAAGCATTAATATAGTCACTTATTAAGCGATGGACTGCAACATGTGGTCGAACACCTAATATTCCAAAAATGTCAGTTACAGCCAAACTATAAGAGACACAGTGTTCATATTTTATATGCAGGGTTTTACAGAGGCCCAAAGCATTAATATAGTCACTTATTAAGCGATGGACTGCAACATGTGGCCGAACACCTAATATTCCAAAAATGTCCGTTACAGCCTAACTATAAAAGGCATAAAGTTCATATTGTACATGCAGGGTTTTACAGAGGGCCAAAGCATTAATATAGTCACTTATTAAGCGATGGACTGCAACATGTGGTCGAACACCTAATAATCCAAAAATGTCCGTTACAGCCAAACTATTAGAGACACAGTGTTCATATTGTACATGCAGGGTTTTACAGAGGCCCAAAGCATTAATATAGTCACTTATTAAGCGATGGACTGCAACATGTAGTTGAACACCTAATATTCCAAAAGTGTCAGTTACAGCCAAACTATAAGAGGCATAAAGTTCATATTGTATATGCAGCGTTAAACAGAGGCCCAAAGCATTAATATAGTCACTTATTAAGCGTTGGACTGCCTTATGTGGTTGAACACCTAATATTCCAAAAGTGTCAGTTACAGCCAAACTATAAGAGGCATAAAGTTCATATTGTATATGCAGCGTTAAACAGAGGCCCCAAGCATTAATATAGTCACTTATTAAGCGATGGACTGCAACATGTGGCCGAACACCTAATATTCCAAAAATGTCCGTTACAGCCAAACTATTAGAGACACAGTGTTCATATTGTATATGCAGCGTTAAACAGAGGCCCAAAGCATTACTTTAACCACATATTAAGCGTTGGACTGCCCCATGTGGTTGAACACCTAATATTCCAAAAATGTCCGATACAGCCAAACTATTATAGACACAGTGTTGATATTGTATATGCAGCGTTTTACAGAGGGCCAAAGCATTAATATAGTCACTTATTAAGCGTTGGACTGCCCTATGTGGTTGAACACATAATATTCCAAAAATGTCCGTTACAGCCAAACTATTAGATACACAGTGTTCATATTGTACATGCAGGGTTTCACAGAGGGCCAAAGCATTAATATAGTCACTTACTAAGCGATGGACTGCAACATGTGGCCGAACACCTAATATTCCAAAAATGTCCGTTACAGCCAAACTATAAAAGGCATAAAGTTCATATTGTATATGCAGCGTTAAACAGAGGCCCAAAGCATTACTTTAACCACATATTAAGCGTTGGACTTTTCATGTGGTTGAACACCTAATATTTCAAAAATGTCCGTTACAGCCAAACTATTAGAGACACAGTGTTCAAATTGTGTATGCAGCGTTATACAGAGGCCCAAAGCATTAATATAGTCACTTATTAAGCGTTGGACTGCAACATGTGGTCGAACACCTAATATTCCAAAAATGTCCGTTACAGCCAATTTATTGGAGACACAGTGTTCATATTGTATATGCAGCGTTTTTCAAAGGCCCAAAGCATTAATATAGTCTCTTATTAAGCGTTGGACTGCAACATGTGGACGAACACCTAATATTACAAAAATGTCAGTTACAGCCAAACTATTAGAGACACAGATTTCATTTTGTATAAGCAGCGTTATACAGAGTCCCAAAGCATTACTTTAACCACATATTAAGCTTTGCACTGATCCATGTGGTTTAACACCTAATATTCCAAAAATGTCCGTTACAGTTAAACTATTAGTTACACAGTGTTCATATTTTATATGCAGGGTTTTACAGAGGCCCAAAGCATTAATATAGTCACTTATTAAGCGTTGGACTGCAACATGTAGTCAAACACCTAATATTCCAAAAATGTCCGTTACAGCCAAACCATTAGAGACACAGTGTTCATATTGTACATCAGGGTTTTACAGAGGGCCAAAGCACTAATATAGTCACTTATTAAACGTTGGACTGCAACATGTGGTGGAACACCTAATATTCCAAAAATGTCAGTTACAGCCAAACTATTAGAGACACAGTGTTCATATTTTATATGCAGGGTTTTGCAGAGGCCCAAAGCATTAATATAGTCACTTATTAAGCGATGGACTGCAACATGTGGCCGAACACCTAATATTCCAAAAATGTCCGTTACAGCCAAACTATTAGAGACACAGTGTTCATATTGTATATGCAGCGTTTTACAGAGGCCCAATGCATTAATATAGTCACTTATTAAGCGTTGGACTGCAACATGTAGTTGAACACCTAATATTCCAAAAGTGACAGTTACAGCCAAACTATAAGAGGCATAAAGTTCATATTGTATATGCAGCGTTAAACAGAGGCCCCAAGCATTAATATAGTCACTTATTAAGAGATGGACTGCAACATGTGGCCGAACACCTAATATTCCAAAAATGTCCGTTACAGCCAAACTATTAAAGACACAGTGTTCATATTTTATATGCAGCGTTTTTCAAAGGCCCAATGCATTAATATAGTCTCTTATTAAGCGATGGACTGCAACATGTGGTCGAACACCTAATATTACAAAAGTGTCAGTTACAGCCAAGCTATAAGAGGCACAGAGTTCATACTGTATATGCAGCGTTATACAGAGTCCCAAAGCATTACTTTAACCACATATTAAGCTTTGCACTGCCCCATGTGGTTGAACACCTAATATTCCAAAAATGTCCGTTACAGTTAAACTATTAGAGACACAGTGTTCATATTTTATATGCAGGGTTTTACAGAGGCCCAAAGCATTAACATAGTCACTTATTAAGCGTTGGACTGCCCTATGTGGTTGAACACCTAATATTCCAAAAATATCCGTTACAGCCAAACTATTAGAGACACAGTGTTCATATTGTACATCAGGGTTTCACAGAGGGCCAAAGCATTAATATAGTCACTTATTATGCGATGGACTGCAACATGTGGTCGAACACCTAATATTCCAAAAATGTCAGTTACAGCCAAACTATAAGAGACACAGTGTTCATATTTTATATGCAGGGTTTTACAGAGGCCCAAAGCATTAATATAGTCACTTATTAAGCGATGGACTGCAACATGTGGCCGAACACCTAATATTCCAAAAATGTCCGTTAGAGCCAAACTATAAAAGGCATAAAGTTCATATTGTACATGCAGGGTTTTACAGAGGGCCAAAGCATTAATATAGTCACTTATTAAGCGATGGACTGCAACATGTGGTCGAACACCTAATATTCCAAAAATGTCCGTTACAGCCAAACTATTAGAGACACAGTGTTCATATTGTACATGCAGGGATTTACAGAGGCCCAAAGCATTAATATAGTCACTTATTAAGCGATGGACTGCAACATGTAGTTGAACACCTAATATTCCAAAAGTGTCAGTTACAGCCAAACTATAAGAGGCATAAAGTTCATATTGTATATGCAGCGTTAAACAGAGGCCCAAAGCATTAATATAGTCACTTATTAAGCGTTGGACTGCCTTATGTGGTTGAACACCTAATATTCCAAAAATGTCAGTTACAGCCAAACTATAAGAGGCATAAAGTTCATATTGTATATGCAGCGTTAAACAGAGGCCCAAAGCATTACTTTAACCACATATTAAGCGTTGGACTGCCCCATGTGGTTGAACACCTAATATTCCAAAAATGTCCGATACAGCCAAACTATTATAGACACAGTGTTCATATTGTATATGCAGCGTTTTACAGAGGCCCAAAGCATTAATATAGTCACTTATTAAGCATTGGACTGCAACATGTGGCCGAACACCTAATATTCCAAAAATGTCCGTTACAGCCAAACTATTAGATACACAGTGTTCATATTGTACATGCAGGGTTTCACAGAGGGCCAAAGCATTAATATAGTCACTTACTAAGCGATGGACTGCAACATGTGGCCGAACACCTAATATTCCAAAAATGTCCGTTACAGCCAAACTATAAAAGGCATAAAGTTCATATTGTATATGCAGCGTTAAACAGAGGCCCAAAGCAATACTTTAACCACATATTAAGCGTTGGACTTTTCATGTGGTTGAACACCTAATATTCCAAAAATGTCCGTTACAGCCAAACTATTAGAGACACAGTGTTCATATTGTGTATGCAGCGTTATACAGAGGCCCAAAGCATTAATATAGTCACTTATTAAGCGTTGGACTGCCCTATGTGGTTAAACACCTAATATTCCAAAAATGTCCGTTACAGCCAAACTATAAGAGGCATAAAGTTCATATTGTATATGCAGCGTTAAACAGAAGCCCAAAGCATTACTTTAACCATTGGACTGCCCCATGTGGTTGAACACCTAATATTCCAAAAATGTCCGTTACAGCCAAACTATTATAGACACAGTGTTCATATTGTATATGCAGCGTTTTACAGAGGCCCAAAGCATTAATATAGTCACTTATTAAGCGTTGGACTGCAACATGTGGTCGAACACCTAATACTCCAAAAATGTCCGTTACAGCCAAACTATTAGAGACACAGTGTTCATATTGTATATGCAGCGTTTTACAGAGGCCCAAAGCATTAATATAGTCACTTATTAAGCGTTGGACTGCCCTATGTAGTTAAACACCTAATATTCCAAAAATGTCCGTTACAGCCAAACTATTAGAGACACAGTGTTCATATTGTACATGCAGGGTTTCACAGAGGGCCAAAGCATTAATATAGTCACTTATTAAGCGATGGACTGCAACATGTGGTCGAACACCTAATATTCCAAAAATGTCAGTTACAGCCAAACTATGAGACACAGTGTTCATATTTTATATGCAGGGTTTTACATTGGGCCAAAGCATTAATATAGTCACTTATTAAGCGATGGACTGCAACATGTGGCCGAACACCTAATATTCCAAAAATGTCCGTTACAGCCAAACTATTAGAGACACAGTGTTCATATTGTACATGCAGGGTTTTACAGAGGCCCAAAGCATTAATATAGTCACTTATTAAGCGATGGACTGCAACATGTGGCCGAACACCTAATATTCCAAAAATGTCCGTTACAGCCAAACTATTAGAGACACAGTGTTCATATTGTACATGCAGGGTTTTACAGAGGGCCAAAGCATTAATATAGTCACTTATTAAACGTTGGACTGCAACATGTGGTCGAACACCTAATATTCCAAAAATGTCCGTTACAGCCAATTTATTGGAGACACAGTGTTCATATTGTATATACAACGTTTTACAGAGGCCCAAAGCATTAATATAGTCACTTATTAAGCGTTGGACTGCCCTATGTGGTTAAACACCTAATATTCCAAAAATGTCCGTTACAGCCAAACTATTAGAGACACAGTCTTCATATTGTACATGCAGGGTTTGACAGAGGGCCAAAGCATTAATATAGTCACTTCTTAAGCGATGGACTGCAACATGTGGCCGAACACCTAATATTCCAAAAATGTCCGTTACAGCCAAACTATTAGAGACACAGTGTTCATATTGTACATGCAGGGTTTTACAGAGTGCCAAAGCATTAATATAGTCACTTATTAAGCGTTGGACTGCAACATGTGGTCGAACACCTAATATTCCAAAAATGTTCGTTACAGCCAAACTATTAGAGACACAGTGTTCATATTGTACATGCATGGTTTTACAGAGAGCCAAAGCATTAATATAGTCACTTATTAAGCGTTGGACTGCAACATGTGGTCGAACACCTAATATTCCAAAAATGTCAGTTACAGCCAAACTATAAGAGACACAGTGTTCATATTTTATATGCAGGGTTTTACAGAGGGCCAAAGCATTAATATAGTCACTTATTAAGCGATGGACTGCAACATGTGGCCGAACACCTAACATTCCAAAAATGTCCGTTACAGCCAAACTATAAGAGGCATAAAGTTCATATTGTATATGCAGCGATTTACAGAGGCCCAAAGCATTAATATAGTCACTTATTAAGCGTTGGACTGCCCTATGTGGTTGAACACCTAATACTCCAAAAATGTCCGTTACAGCCAAACTATTATAGACACAGTGTTCATATTGTATATGCAGCGTTTTTCAAAGGCCCAAAGCATTAATATAGTCTCTTATTAAGCGTTGGACTGCAACATGTGGACGAACACCTAATATTACAAAAATGTCAGTTACAGCCAAACTATTAGAGACACAGATTTCATTTTGTATAAGCAGCGTTATACAGAGTCCCAAAACATTACTATAATCATATGTTAAACGATGGACTGCAACATGTAGCTGAACACCTAATATTCCAAAAGTGTCAGTTACAGCCAAGCCATAAGAGGCACAGAGTTCATACTGTATATGCAGCGTTATACAGAGTCCCAAAGCATTACTTTAACCACATATTAAGCTTTGCACTGATCCATGTGGTTTAACACCAAATATTCCAAAAATGTCCGTTACAGTTAAACTATTAGATACACAGTGTTCATATTGTATATGCAGCGTTTTACAGAGGCCCAAAGCATTAATATAGTCACTTATTAAGCGTTGGACTGCCCTATGTGGTTGAACACCTAATATTCCAAAAATGTCCGTTACAGCCAAACTATTAGAGACACAGTGTTCATATTTTATATGCAGGGTTTTACAGAGGTCCAAAGCATTAATATAGTCACTTATTAAGCGATGGACTGCAACATGTGGCCGAACACCTAATATTCCAAAAATGTCCGTTACAGCCAAACTATTAGAGACACAGTGTTCATATTGTACATGCAGGGTTTTACAGAGGCCCAAAGCATTAACATAGTCACTTATTAAGCGATGGACTGCAACATGTGGCCGAACACCTAATATTCCAAAAACGTCCGTTACAGCCAAACTATTAGAGACACAGTGTTCATATATTACATGCAGGGTTTTACAAAGGCCCAAAGCATTAATATAGTCTCTTATTAAGCGTTGGACTGCAACATGTGGTCGAACACCTAATATTACAAAAGTGTCAGTTACAGCCAAACTATTATAGACACAGTGTTCATATTGTATATGCAGCGTTTTACAGAGGCCCAAAGCATTAATATAGTCACTTATTAAGCGTTGGACTGCCCTATGAGGTTGAACACCTAATATTCCAAAAATGTCCGTTACAGCCAAACTATTAGAGACACAGTGTTTATATTGTAAATGCAGCGTTTTTCAAAGGCCCAATGCATTAATATAGTCTCTTATTAAGCGTTGGACTGCAACATGTTTTCGAACACCTAATATTACAAAAATGTCAGTTACAGCCAAACTATTAGAGACACAGATTTCATTTTGTATAAGCAGCGTTATACAGAGTCCCAAAACATTACTATATTCACATGTTAAGCGATGGACTGCAACATGTAGCTGAACACCTAATATTCCAAAAGTGTCAGTTACAGCCAAGCCATAAGAGGCACAGAGTTCATACTGTATATGCAGCGTTATACAGAGTCCCAAAGCATTACTTTAACCACATATTAAGCTTTGCACTGCCCCATGTGGTTGAACACCTAATATTCCAAAAATATCCGTTACAGTTAAACTATTAGAGACACAGTGTTCATATTTTATATGCAGGGTTTTACAGAGGCCCAAAGCATTAACATAGTCACTTATTAAGCGATGGACTGCAACATGTGGCCGAACACCTAATATTCCAAAAATGTCCGTTACAGCCAAACTATTAGAGACACAGTGTTCATATTGTACATGCAGGGTTTTACAGAATGCCAAAGCATTAATATAGTCACTTATTAAGCGTTGGACTGCCCTATGTGGTTGAACACCTAATATTCCAAAAATGTCCGTTACAGCCAAACTATTAGAGACACAGTGTTCATATTGTACATGCAGGGTTTCACAGAGGGCCAAAGCATTAATATAGTCACTTATTAAGCGATGGACTGCAACATGTGGTCGAACACCTAATATTCCAAAAATGTCAGTTACAGCCAAACTATAAGAGACACAGTGTTCATATTGTACATGTAGGGTTTTACAGAGGGCCAAAGCATTAATGTAGTCACTTATTAAGCGTTGGACTGCAACATGTGGTCGAACACCTAATATTCCAAAAATGTCAGTTACAGCCAAACTATAAGAGACACAGTGTTCATATTTTATATGCAGGGTTTTACAGAGGCCCAAAGCATTAATATAGTCACTTATTAAGCGTTGGACTGCAACATGTGGTCGAACACCTAATATTCCAAAAATGTCCGTTACAGCCAAACTATTAGAGACACAGTGTTCATATTGTACATGCAGGGTTTTACAGAGGGCCAAAGCATTAATATAGTCACTTATTAAGCGTTGGACTGCAACATGTGGTCGAACACCTAATATTCCAAAAATGTCCGTTACAGCCAAACTATTAGAGACACAGTGTTCATATTGTACATGCAGGGTTTTACAGAGGGCCAATGCATTAATATAGTCACTTATTAAGCGTTGGACTGCAACATGTGGTCGAACACCTAATATTCCAAAAATGTCCGTTACAGCCAAACTATTAGAGACACAGTGTTCATATTGTACATGCAGGGTTTTACAGAGGGCCAATGCATTAATATAGTCACTTATTAAGCGTTGGACTGCCCTCTGTGGTTGAACACCTAATACTCCAAAAATGTCCGTTACAGCCAAACTACTAGAGACACAGTGTTCATATTGTGTATGTAGCGTTTTACAGTGGCCCAAAGCATTAATATAGTCACTTATTAAGCGTTGGACTGCCTTATGTGGTTGAACACCTAATATTCCAAAAATGTCCGATACAGCCAAACTATTATAGACACAGTGTTCATATTGTATATGCAGCGTTTTACAGAGGGCCAAAGCATTAATATAGTCACTTATTAAGCGTTGGACTGCCCTATGTGGTTGAACACCTAATATTCCAAAAATGTCCGTTACAGCCAAACTATTAGATACACAGTGTTCATATTGTACATGCAGGGTTTCACAGAGGGCCAAAGCATTAATATAGTCACTTACTAAGCGATGGACTGCAACATGTGGCCGAACACCTAATATTCCAAAAATGTCCGTTACAGCCAAACTATTAGAGACACAGTGTTCATATTGTACATGCAGGGTTTAAAGAGGCCCAAAGCATTAATATAGTCACTTATTAAGCGATGGACTGCAACATGTGGCCGAACACCTAATATTCCAAACGTGTCAGTTACAGCCAAACTATAAGAGGCATAAAGTTCATATTGTATATGCAGCGTTAAACAGAGGCCCAAAGCATTAATATAGTCACTTATTAAGCGTTGGACTTCCCTCTGTGGTTAAACACCTGATACTCCAAAAATGTCCGTTACAGCCAAACTATTAGAGACACAGTGTTCATATTGTGTATGCAGCGTTTTACAGTGGCCCAAAGCATTAATATAGTCACTTATTAAGCGTTGGACTGCCCTATGTGGTTGAACACCTAATATTCCAAAAATGTCCGTTACAGCCAAACTATTAGAGACACAGTGTTCATATTGTACATGCAGGGTTTTACAGAATGCCAAAGCATTAATATAGTCACTTATTAAGCGTTGGACTGCAACATGTGGTCGAACACTTAATATTCCAAAAATGTCCGTTACAGCCAAACTATTAGAGACACAGTGTTCATATTGTACATGCAGGGTTTTACAGAATGCCAAAGCATTAATATAGTCACTTATTAAGCGTTGGACTGCAACATGTGGTCGAACACCTAATATTCCAAAAATGTTCGTTACAGCCAAACTATTAGAGACACAGTGTTCATATTGTACATGCATGGTTTTACAGAGAGCCAAAGCATTAATATAGTCACTTATTAAGCGTTGGACTGCAACATGTGGTCGAACACCTAATATTCCAAAAATGTCAGTTACAGCCAAACTATAAGAGACACAGTGTTCATATTTTATATGCAGGGTTTTACAGAGGGCCAAAGCATTAATATAGTCACTTATTAAGCGATGGACTGCAACATGTGGCCGAACACCTAATATTCCAAAAATGTCCGTTACAGCCAAACTATAAGAGGCATAAAGTTCATATTGTATATGCAGCGATTTACAGAGGCCCAAAGCATTAATATAGTCACTTATTAAGCGTTGGACTGCCCTATGTGGTTGAACACCTAATACTCCAAAAATGTCCGTTACAGCCAAACTATTATAGACACAGTGTTCATATTGTATATGCAGCGTTTTTCAAAGGCCCAAAGCATTAATATAGTCTCTTATTAAGCGTTGGACTGCAACATGTGGACGAACACCTAATATTACAAAAATGTCAGTTACAGCCAAACTATTAGAGACACAGATTTCATTTTGTATAAGCAGCGTTATACAGAGTCCCAAAACATTACTATAATCATATGTTAAACGATGGACTGCAACATGTAGCTGAACACCTAATATTCCAAAAGTGTCAGTTACAGCCAAGCCATAAGAGGCACAGAGTTCATACTGTATATGCAGCGTTATACAGAGTCCCAAAGCATTACTTTAACCACATATTAAGCTTTGCACTGATCCATGTGGTTTAACACCAAATATTCCAAAAATGTCCGTTACAGTTAAACTATTAGATACACAGTGTTCATATTTTATATGCAGGGTTTTACAGAGGCCCAAAGCATTAACATAGTCACTTATTAAGCGATGGACTGCAACATGTGGCCGAACACCTAATATTCCAAAAATGTCCGTTACAGCCAAACTATTACAGACACAGTGTTCATATTGTACATGCAGGGTTTTACAGAGGGCCAAAGCATTAATATAGTCACTTATTAAGCGTTGGACTGCCCTATGTGGTTGAACACCTAATATTCCAAAAATGTCCGTTACAGCCAAACTATTAGCGTTGGACTGCAACATGTGGTCGAACACCTAATATTCCAAAAATGTCCGTTACAGCCAAACTATTATAAACACAGTGTTCATATTGTATATGCAGCGTTTTACAGAGGCCCAAAGCATTAATATAGTCACTTATTAAGCGTTGGACTGCCCTATGTGGTTGAACACCTAATATTCCAAAAATGTCAGTTATTGCCAAACTATAAGAGACACAGTGTTCATATTGTACATGCAGGGTTTTACAGAGGGTCAAAGCATTAATATAGTCACTTATTAAGCGATGGACTGCAACATGTGGCCGAACACCTAATATTCCAAAAATGTCCGTTACTGCCAAACTATTAGAGACACAGTGTTCATATTGTATATGCAGCGTTTTACAGAGGCCCAAAGCATTAATATAGTCACTTATTAAGCGTTGGACTGCCCTATGTGGTTGAACACCTAATATTCCAAAAATGTCCGTTACAGCCAAACTATTAGAGACACAGTGTTCATATTGTACATGCAGGGTTTTACAGAGGCCCAAAGCATTAACATAGTCACTTATTAAGCGATGGACTGCAACATGTGGCCGAACACCTAATATTCCAAAAATGTCCGTTACAGCCAAACTATTAGAGACACAGTGTTCATATTTTATATGCAGGGTTTTACAGAGGCCCAAAGCATTAATATAGTCACTTATTAAGCGATGGACTGCAACATGTGGCCGAACACCTAATATTCCAAAAATGTCCGTTACAGCCAAACTATTAGAGACACAGTGTTCATATTGTACATGCAGGGTTTTACAGAGGCCCAAAGCATTAACATAGTCACTTATTAAGCGATGGACTGCAACATGTGGCCGAACACCTAATATTCCAAAAACGTCCGTTACAGCCAAACTATTAGAGACACAGTGTTCATATGGTACATGCAGGGTTTTACAAAGGCCCAAAGCATTAATATAGTCTCTTATTAAGCGTTGGACTGCAACATGTGGTCGAACACCTAATATTACAAAAGTGTCAGTTACAGCCAAACTATTATAGACACAGTGTTCATATTGTATATGCAGCGTTTTACAGAGGCCCAAAGCATTAATATAGTCACTTATTAAGCGTTGGACTGCCCTATGAGGTTGAACACCTAATATTCCAAAAATGTCCGTTACAGCCAAACTATTAGAGACACAGTGTTTATATTGTAAATGCAGCGTTTTTCAAAGGCCCAATGCATTAATATAGTCTCTTATTAAGCGTTGGACTGCAACATGTTTTCGAACACCTAATATTACAAAAATGTCAGTTACAGCCAAACTATTAGAGACACAGATTTCATTTTGTATAAGCAGCGTTATACAGAGTCCCAAAACATTACTATATTCACATGTTAAGCGATGGACTGCAACATGTAGCTGAACACCTAATATTCCAAAAGTGTCAGTTACAGCCAAGCCATAAGAGGCACAGAGTTCATACTGTATATGCAGCGTTATACAGAGTCCCAAAGCATTACTTTAACCACATATTAAGCTTTGCACTGCCCCATGTGGTTGAACACCTAATATTCCAAAAATATCCGTTACAGTTAAACTATTAGAGACACAGTGTTCATATTTTATATGCAGGGTTTTACAGAGGCCCAAAGCATTAACATAGTCACTTATTAAGCGATGGACTGCAACATGTGGCCGAACACCTAATATTCCAAAAATGTCCGTTACAGCCAAACTATTAGAGACACAGTGTTCATATTGTACATGCAGGGTTTTACAGAATGCCAAAGCATTAATATAGTCACTTATTAAGCGTTGGACTGCCCTATGTGGTTGAACACCTAATATTCCAAAAATGTCCGTTACAGCCAAACTATTAGAGACACAGTGTTCATATTGTACATGCAGGGTTTCACAGAGGGCCAAAGCATTAATATAGTCACTTATTAAGCGATGGACTGCAACATGTGGTCGAACACCTAATATTCCAAAAATGTCAGTTACAGCCAAACTATAAGAGACACAGTGTTCATATTGTACATGTAGGGTTTTACAGAGGGCCAAAGCATTAATGTAGTCACTTATTAAGCGTTGGACTGCAACATGTGGTCGAACACCTAATATTCCAAAAATGTCAGTTACAGCCAAACTATAAGAGACACAGTGTTCATATTTTATATGCAGGGTTTTACAGAGGCCCAAAGCATTAATATAGTCACTTATTAAGCGTTGGACTGCAACATGTGGTCGAACACCTAATATTCCAAAAATGTCAGTTACAGCCAAACTATAAGAGACACAGTGTTCATATTGTACATGCAGGGTTTTACAGAGGGCCAAAGCATTAATATAGTCACTTATTAAGCGTTGGACTGCAACATGTGGTCGAACACCTAATATTCCAAAAATGTCCGTTACAGCCAAACTATTAGAGACACAGTGTTCATATTGTACATGCAGGGTTTTACAGAGGGCCAAAGCATTAATATAGTCACTTATTAAGCGTTGGACTGCAACATGTGGTCGAACACCTAATATTCCAAAAATGTCCGTTACAGCCAAACTATTAGAGACACAGTGTTCATATTGTACATGCAGGGTTTTACAGAGGGCCAAAGCATTAATATAGTCACTTATTAAGCGTTGGACTGCAACATGTGGTCGAACACCTAATATTCCAAAAATGTCCGTTACAGCCAAACTATTAGAGACACAGTGTTCATATTGTACATGCAGGGTTTTACAGAGGGCCAATGCATTAATATAGTCACTTATTAAGCGTTGGACTGCCCTATGTGGTTGAACACCTAATATTCCAAAAATGTCCGTTACAGCAAAACTATTAGAGACACAGTGTTCATATTGTACATGCAGGGTTTTACAGAGGGCCAAAGCATTATTATAGTCACTTATTAAGCGTTGGACTGCAACATGTGGTCGAACACCTAATATTCCAAAAATGTCCGTTACAGCCAAACTATTAGAGACACAGTGTTCATATTGTACATGCAGGGTTTTACAGAGGCCCAAAGCATTAATATAGTCACTTATTAAGCGTTGGACTGCAACATGTGGTCGAACACCTAATATTCCAAAAATGTCAGTTACAGCCAAACTATAAGAGACACAGTGTTCATATTTTATATGCAGGGTTTAACAGAGGCCCAAAGCATTAATATAGTCACTTATTAAGCGATGGACTGCAACATGTGGCCGAACACCTAATATTCCAAAAATGTCCGTTACAGCCAAACTATTAGAGACACAGTGTTCATATTGTACATGCAGGGTTTTACAGAGGGCCAAAGCATTAATATAGTCACTTATTAAGCGATGGACTGCAACATGTGGTCGAACACCTAATATTCCAAAAATGTCCGTTACACCCAAACTATTAGAGACACAGTGTTCATATTGTACATGCAGGGTTTTACAGAGGCCCAAAGCATTAATATAGTCACTTATTAAGCGATGGACTGCAACATGTAGTTGAACACCTAATATTGCAAAAGTGTCAGTTACAGCCAAGCTATAAGAGGCAAAAAGTTCATATTGTACATGCAGCGTTAAACAGAGGCCCAAAGCATTAATATAGTCACTTATTAAGCGTTGGACTGCCCTCTGTGGTTGAACACCTAATACTCCAAAAATGTCCGTTACAGCCAAACTACTAGAGACACAGTGTTCATATTGTGTATGTAGCGTTTTACAGTGGCCCAAAGCATTAATATAGTCACTTATTAAGCGTTGGACTGCCATATGTGGTTGAACACCTAATATTCCAAAAATGTCCGATACAGCCAAACTATTATAGACACAGTGTTCATATTGTATATGCAGCGTTTTACAGAGGGCCAAAGCATTAATATAGTCACTTATTAAGCGTTGGACTGCCCTATGTGGTTGAACACCTAATATTCCAAAAATGTCCGTTACAGCCAAACTATTAGATACACAGTGTTCATATTGTACATGCAGGGTTTCACAGAGGGCCAAAGCATTAATATAGTCACTTACTAAGCGATGGACTGCAACATGTGGCCGAACACCTAATATTCCAAAAATGTCCGTTACAGCCAAACTATAAAAGGCATAAAGTTCATATTGTATATGCAGCGTTAAACAGAGGCCCAAAGCATTACTTTAACCACATATTAAGCGTTGGACTTTTCATGTGGTTGAACACCTAATATTCCAAAAATGTCCGTTACAGCCAAACTATTAGAGACACAGTGTTTATATTGTGTATGCAGCGTTATACAGAGGCCCAAAGCATTAATATAGTCACTTATTAAGCGTTGGACTGCCCTATGTGGTTAAACACCTAATATTCCAAAAATGTCCGTTACAGCCAAACTATAAGAGGCATAAAGTTCATATTGTATATGCAGCGTTAAACAGAGGCCCAAAGCATTACTTTAACCATTGGACTGCCCCATGTGGTTGAACACCTAATATTCCAAAAATGTCCGTTACAGCCAAACTATTATAGACACAGTGTTCATATTGTATATGCAGCGTTTTTCAAAGGCCCAAAGCATTAATATAGTCTCTTATTAAGCGTTGGACTGCCTTATGTGGTTGAACACCTAATATTCCAAAAATGTCAGTTACAGCCTAACTATAAGAGGCATAAAGTTCATATTGTATATGCAGCGTTAAACAGAGGCCCAAAGCATTACTTTAACCACATATTAAGCGTTGGACTGCCCCATGTGGTTGAACACCTAATATTCCAAAAATGTCCGATACAGCCAAACTATTATAGACACAGTGTTCATATTGTATATGCAGCGTTTTACAGAGGGCCAAAGCATTAATATAGTCACTTATTAAGCGATGGACTGCAACATGTGGTCGAACACCTAATATTCCAAAAATGTCCGTTACACCCAAACTATTAGAGACACAGTGTTCATATTGTACATGCAGGGTTTTACAGAGGCCCAAAGCATTAATATAGTCACTTATTAAGCGATGGACTGCAACATGTAGTTGAACACCTAATATTCCAAAAGTGTCAGTTACAGCCAAACTATAAGAGGCAAAAAGTTCATATTGTATATGCAGCGTTAAACAGAGGCCCAAAGCATTAATATAGTCACTTATTAAGCGTTGGACTGCCCTCTGTGGTTGAACACCTAATACTCCAAAAATGTCCGTTACAGCCAAACTACTAGAGACACAGTGTTCATATTGTGTATGTAGCGTTTTACAGTGGCCCAAAGCATTAATATAGTCACTTATTAAGCGTTGGACTGCCATATGTGGTTGAACACCTAATATTCCAAAAATGTCCGATTCAGCCAAACTATTATAGACACAGTGTTCATATTGTATATGCAGCGTTTTACAGAGGGCCAAAGCATTAATATAGTCACTTATTAAGCGTTGGACTGCCCTATGTGGTTGAACACCTAATATTCCAAAAATGTCCGTTACAGCCAAACTATTAGATACACAGTGTTCATATTGTACATGCAGGGTTTCACAGAGGGCCAAAGCATTAATATAGTCACTTACTAAGCGATGGACTGCAACATGTGGCCGAACACCTAATATTCCAAAAATGTCCGTTACAGCCAAACTATAAAAGGCATAAAGTTCATATTGTATATGCAGCGTTAAACAGAGGCCCAAAGCATTACTTTAACCACATATTAAGCGTTGGACTTTTCATGTGGTTGAACACCTAATATTCCAAAAATGTCCGTTACAGCCAAACTATTAGAGACACAGTGTTCATATTGTGTATGCAGCGTTATACAGAGGCCCAAAGCATTAATATAGTCACTTATTAAGCGTTGGACTGCCCTATGTGGTTAAACACCTAATATTCCAAAAATGTCCGTTACAGCCAAACTATTATAGACACAGTGTTCATATTGTATATGCAGCGTTTTTCAAAGGCCCAAAGCATTAATATAGTCTCTTATTAAGCGTTGGACTGCCTTATGTGGTTGAACACCTAATATTCCAAAAATGTCAGTTACAGCCAAACTATAAGAGGCATAAAGTTCATATTGTATATGCAGCGTTAAACAGAGTCCCAAAGCATTACTTTAACCACATATTAAGCGTTGGACTGCCCCATGTGGTTGAACACCTAATATTCCAAAAATGTCCGATACAGCCAAACTATTATAGACACAGTGTTCATATTGTATATGCAGCGTTTTACAGAGGCCCAAAGCATTAATATAGTCACTTATTAAGCATTGGACTGCAACATGTGGCCGAACACCTAATATTCCAAAAATGTCCGTTACAGCCAAACTATTAGAGACACAGTGTTCATATTGTACATGCAGGGTTTAACAGAGTGCCAAAGCATTAATATAGTCACTTATTAAGCGTTGGACTGCAACATGTGGTCGAACACCTATTATTCCAAAAATGTCCGTTACAGCCAAACTATTAGAGACACAGTGTTCATATTGTACATGCAGGGTTTTACAGAGGGCCAAAGCATCAATATAGTCACTTATTAAGCGATGGACTGCAACATGTGGTCGAACACCTAATATTCCAAAAATGTCCGTTACAGCCAAACTATTAGAGACACAGTGTTCATATTGTACATGCAGGGTTTTACAGAGGCCCAAAGCATTAATATAGTCACTTATTAAGCGTTGGACTGCAACATGTGGTCGAACACCTAATATTCCAAAAATGTCCGTTACAGCCAAACTATTGGAGACACAGTGTTCATATTGTATATGCAGCGTTTTACAGAGGCCCAAAGCAATAATATAGTCACTTATTAAGCGATGGACTGCAACATGTGGCCGAACACCTAATAATCCAAAAATGTCCGTTACAGCCAAACTATAAGAGGCATAAAGTTCATATTGTATATGCAGCGTTAAACAGAGGCCCAAAGCATTACTTTAACCACATATTAAGCGTTGGACTGCCCCATGTGGTTGAACACCTAATATTCCAAAAATGTCCGTTACAGCCAAACTATTATAGACACAGTGTTCATATTGTATATGCAGCGTTTTACAGAGGCCCAAAGCATTAATATAGTCACTTATTAAGCGTTGGACTGCCCTATGTGGTTGAACACCTAATACTCCAAAAATGTCCGTTACAGCCAAACTATTAGAGACACAGTGTTCATATTGTATATGCAGCGTTCTACAGAGGCCCAAAGCATTAATATAGTCACTTATTAAGCGATGGACTGCAACATGTGGCCGAACACCTAATATTCCAAAAATGTCCGTTACAGCCAAACTATTAGAGACACAGTGTTCATATTGTACATGCAGGGTTTTACAGAGGGCCAAAGCATTAATATAGTCACTTATTAAGCGTTGGACTGCAACATGTGGTCGAACACCTAATATTCCAAAAATGTCCGTTACAGCCAAACTATTGGAGACACAGTGTTCATATTGTATATGCAGCGTTTTACAGAGGCCCAAAGCATTAATATAGTCACTTATTAAGCGTTGGACTGCAACATGTGGTCGAACACCTAATACTCCAAAAATGTCCGTTACAGCCAAACTATTAGAGACACAGTGTTCATATTGTATATGCAGCGTTTTACAGAGGCCCAAAGCATTAATATAGTCACTTATTAAGCGTTGGACTGCCCTATGTAGTTAAACACCTAATATTCCAAAAATGTCCGTTACAGCCAAACTATTAGAGACACAGTGTTCATATTGTACATGCAGGGTTTCACAGAGGGCCAAAGCATTAATATAGTCACTTATTAAGCGATGGACTGCAACATGTGGTCGAACACCTAATATTCCAAAAATGTCAGTTACAGCCAAACAACTAAGAGACACAGTGTTCATATTTTATATGCAGGGTTTTACAGAGGGCCAAAGCATTAATATAGTCACTTATTAAGCGATGGACTGCAACATGTGGCCGAACACCTAATATTCCAAAAATGTCCGTTACAGCCAAACTATAAGAGGCATAAAGTTCATATTGTATATGCAGCGTTAAACAGAGGCCCAAAGCATTACTTTAACCACATATTAAGCGTTGGACTGCCCCATGTTGTTGAACACCTAATATTCCAAAAATGTCCGTTACAGCCAAACTATTAGAGACACAGTGTTCATATTGTACATGCAGGGTTTTACAGAAAACCAAAGCATTAATATAGTCACTTATTAAGCATTGGACTGCAACATGTGGCCGAACACCTAATATTCCAAAAATGTCCGTTACAGCCAAACTATTAGAGACACAGTGTTCATATTGTACATGCAGGGTTTTACAGAGAGCCAAAGCATTAATATAGTCACTTATTAAGCGTTGGACGGCAACATGTGGCCGAACACCTAATATTCCAAAAATGTCCGTTACAGCCAAACTATTAGAGACACAGTGTTCATATTGTACATGCAGGGTTTTACAGAGAGCCAAAGCATTAATATAGTCACTTATTAAGCGATGGACTGCAACATGTGGCTGAACACCTAATATTCCAAAAATGTCCGTTACAGCCAAACTATTAGAGACACAGTGTTGATATTGTACATGCAGGGTTTTACAGAGGCCCAAAGCATTAATATAGTCACTTATTAAGCGATGGACTGCAACATGTGGCCGAACACCTAATATTCCAAAAATGTCCGTTACAGCCAAACTATTAGAGTCACAGTGTTCATATTGTACATGCAGGGTTTTACAGAGGGCCAAAGCATTAATATAGTCACTTATTAAGCATTGGACTGCAACATGTGGCCGAACACCTAATATTCCAAAAATGTCCGTTACAGCCAAACTATTAGAGACACAGTGTTCATATTGTACATGCAGGGTTTTACAGAGAGCCAAAGCATTAATATAGTCACTTATTAAGCGTTGGACTGCAACATGTGGTCGAACACCTAATATTCCAAAAATGTCAGTTACAGCCAAACTATAAGAGACACAGTGTTCATATTTTATATGCAGGGTTTTACAGAGGGCCAAAGCATTAATATAGTCACTTATTAAGCGATGGACTGCAACATGTGGCCGAACACCTAATATTCCAAAAATGTCCGTTACAGCCAAACTATTAGAGACACAGTGTTCATATTGTACATGCAGGGTTTTACAGAGTGCCAAAGCATTAATATAGTCACTTATTAAGCGTTGGACTGCAACATGTGGTCGAACACCTAATATTCCAAAAATGTTCGTTACAGCCAAACTATTAGAGACACAGTGTTCATATTGTACATGCATGGTTTTACAGAGAGCCAAAGCATTAATATAGTCACTTATTAAGCGTTGGACTGCAACATGTGGCCGAACACCTAATATTCCAAAAATGTCCGTTACAGCCAAACTATTAGAGACACAGTGTTCATATTGTACATGCAGGGTTTTACAGAGGGCCAAAGCATTAATATAGTCACTTATTAAACGTTGGACTGCAACATGTGGTCGAACACCTAATATTCCAAAAATGTCCGTTACAGCCAATTTATTGGAGACACAGTGTTCATATTGTATATGCAGCGTTTTACAGAGGCCCAAAGCATTAATATAGTCACTTATTAAGCGTTGGACTGCCCTATGTGGTTAAACACCTAATATTCCAAAAATGTCCGTTACAGCCAAACTATTAGAGACACAGTCTTCATATTGTACATGCAGGGTTTTACAGAGGCCCAAAGCATTAATATAGTCACTTATTAAGCGATGGACTGCAACATGTAGTTGAACACCTAATATTCCAAAAGTGTCAGTTACAGCCAAACTATAAGAGGCAAAAAGTTCATATTGTATATGCAGCGTTAAACAGAGGCCCAAAGCATTAATATAGTCACTTATTAAGCGTTGGACTGCCCTCTGTGGTTGAACACCTAATACTCCAAAAATGTCCGTTACAGCCAAACTACTAGAGACACAGTGTTCATATTGTGTATGTAGCGTTTTACAGTGGCCCAAAGCATTAATATAGTCACTTATTAAGCGTTGGACTGCCATATGTGGTTGAACACCTAATATTCCAAAAATGTCCGATTCAGCCAAACTATTATAGACACAGTGTTCATATTGTATATGCAGCGTTTTACAGAGGGCCAAAGCATTAATATAGTCACTTATTAAGCGTTGGACTGCCCTATGTGGTTGAACACCTAATATTCCAAAAATGTCCGTTACAGCCAAACTATTAGATACACAGTGTTCATATTGTACATGCAGGGTTTCACAGAGGGCCAAAGCATTAATATAGTCACTTACTAAGCGATGGACTGCAACATGTGGCCGAACACCTAATATTCCAAAAATGTCCGTTACAGCCAAACTATAAAAGGCATAAAGTTCATATTGTATATGCAGCGTTAAACAGAGGCCCAAAGCATTACTTTAACCACATATTAAGCGTTGGACTTTTCATGTGGTTGAACACCTAATATTCCAAAAATGTCCGTTACAGCCAAACTATTAGAGACACAGTGTTCATATTGTGTATGCAGCGTTATACAGAGGCCCAAAGCATTAATATAGTCACTTATTAAGCGTTGGACTGCCCTATGTGGTTAAACACCTAATATTCCAAAAATGTCCGTTACAGCCAAACTATTATAGACACAGTGTTCATATTGTATATGCAGCGTTTTTCAAAGGCCCAAAGCATTAATATAGTCTCTTATTAAGCGTTGGACTGCCTTATGTGGTTGAACACCTAATATTCCAAAAATGTCAGTTACAGCCAAACTATAAGAGGCATAAAGTTCATATTGTATATGCAGCGTTAAACAGAGTCCCAAAGCATTACTTTAACCACATATTAAGCGTTGGACTGCCCCATGTGGTTGAACACCTAATATTCCAAAAATGTCCGATACAGCCAAACTATTATAGACACAGTGTTCATATTGTATATGCAGCGTTTTACAGAGGCCCAAAGCATTAATATAGTCACTTATTAAGCATTGGACTGCAACATGTGGCCGAACACCTAATATTCCAAAAATGTCCGTTACAGCCAAACTATTAGAGACACAGTGTTCATATTGTACATGCAGGGTTTAACAGAGTGCCAAAGCATTAATATAGTCACTTATTAAGCGTTGGACTGCAACATGTGGTCGAACACCTATTATTCCAAAAATGTCCGTTACAGCCAAACTATTAGAGACACAGTGTTCATATTGTACATGCAGGGTTTTACAGAGGGCCAAAGCATCAATATAGTCACTTATTAAGCGATGGACTGCAACATGTGGTCGAACACCTAATATTCCAAAAATGTCCGTTACAGCCAAACTATTAGAGACACAGTGTTCATATTGTACATGCAGGGTTTTACAGAGGCCCAAAGCATTAATATAGTCACTTATTAAGCGTTGGACTGCAACATGTGGTCGAACACCTAATATTCCAAAAATGTCCGTTACAGCCAAACTATTGGAGACACAGTGTTCATATTGTATATGCAGCGTTTTACAGAGGCCCAAAGCAATAATATAGTCACTTATTAAGCGATGGACTGCAACATGTGGCCGAACACCTAATAATCCAAAAATGTCCGTTACAGCCAAACTATAAGAGGCATAAAGTTCATATTGTATATGCAGCGTTAAACAGAGGCCCAAAGCATTACTTTAACCACATATTAAGCGTTGGACTGCCCCATGTGGTTGAACACCTAATATTCCAAAAATGTCCGTTACAGCCAAACTATTATAGACACAGTGTTCATATTGTATATGCAGCGTTTTACAGAGGCCCAAAGCATTAATATAGTCACTTATTAAGCGTTGGACTGCCCTATGTGGTTGAACACCTAATACTCCAAAAATGTCCGTTACAGCCAAACTATTAGAGACACAGTGTTCATATTGTACATGCAGGGTTTTACAGAGGGCCAAAGCATTAATATAGTCACTTATTAAGCGTTGGACTGCAACATGTGGTCGAACACCTAATATTCCAAAAATGTCCGTTACAGCCAAACTATTGGAGACACAGTGTTCATATTGTATATGCAGCGTTTTACAGAGGCCCAAAGCATTAATATAGTCACTTATTAAGCGTTGGACTGCAACATGTGGTCGAACACCTAATACTCCAAAAATGTCCGTTACAGCCAAACTATTAGAGACACAGTGTTCATATTGTATATGCAGCGTTTTACAGAGGCCCAAAGCATTAATATAGTCACTTATTAAGCGTTGGACTGCCCTATGTAGTTAAACACCTAATATTCCAAAAATGTCCGTTACAGCCAAACTATTAGAGACACAGTGTTCATATTGTACATGCAGGGTTTCACAGAGGGCCAAAGCATTAATATAGTCACTTATTAAGCGATGGACTGCAACATGTGGTCGAACACCTAATATTCCAAAAATGTCAGTTACAGCCAAACAACTAAGAGACACAGTGTTCATATTTTATATGCAGGGTTTTACAGAGGGCCAAAGCATTAATATAGTCACTTATTAAGCGATGGACTGCAACATGTGGCCGAACACCTAATATTCCAAAAATGTCCGTTACAGCCAAACTATTAGAGACACAGTGTTCATATTGTACATGCAGGGTTTTACAGAGGCCCAAAGCATTAATATAGTCACTTATTAAGCGATGGACTGCAACATGTGGCCGAACACCTAATATTCCAAAAATGTCCGTTACAGCCAAACTATTAGAGACACAGTGTTCATATTGTACATGCAGGGTTTTACAGAAAACCAAAGCATTAATATAGTCACTTATTAAGCATTGGACTGCAACATGTGGCCGAACACCTAATATTCCAAAAATGTCCGTTACAGCCAAACTATTAGAGACACAGTGTTCATATTGTACATGCAGGGTTTTACAGAGAGCCAAAGCATTAATATAGTCACTTATTAAGCGTTGGACGGCAACATGTGGCCGAACACCTAATATTCCAAAAATGTCCGTTACAGCCAAACTATTAGAGACACAGTGTTCATATTGTACATGCAGGGTTTTACAGAGAGCCAAAGCATTAATATAGTCACTTATTAAGCGATGGACTGCAACATGTGGCTGAACACCTAATATTCCAAAAATGTCCGTTACAGCCAAACTATTAGAGACACAGTGTTGATATTGTACATGCAGGGTTTTACAGAGGCCCAAAGCATTAATATAGTCACTTATTAAGCGATGGACTGCAACATGTGGCCGAACACCTAATATTCCAAAAATGTCCGTTACAGCCAAACTATTAGAGTCACAGTGTTCATATTGTACATGCAGGGTTTTACAGAGGGCCAAAGCATTAATATAGTCACTTATTAAGCATTGGACTGCAACATGTGGCCGAACACCTAATATTCCAAAAATGTCCGTTACAGCCAAACTATTAGAGACACAGTGTTCATATTGTACATGCAGGGTTTTACAGAGAGCCAAAGCATTAATATAGTCACTTATTAAGCGTTGGACTGCAACATGTGGTCGAACACCTAATATTCCAAAAATGTCAGTTACAGCCAAACTATAAGAGACACAGTGTTCATATTTTATATGCAGGGTTTTACAGAGGGCCAAAGCATTAATATAGTCACTTATTAAGCGATGGACTGCAACATGTGGCCGAACACCTAATATTCCAAAAATGTCCGTTACAGCCAAACTATTAGAGACACAGTGTTCATATTGTACATGCAGGGTTAAACAGAGGCCCAAAGCATTACTTTAACCACATATTAAGCGTTGGACTGCCCCATGTGGTTGAACACCTAATATTCCAAAAATGTCCGTTACAGCCAAACTATTATAGACACAGTGTTCATATTGTATATGCAGCGTTTTACAGAGGCCCAAAGCATTAATATAGTCACTTATTAAGCGTTGGACTGCCCTATGTGGTTGAACACCTAATACTCCAAAAATGTCCGTTACAGCCAAACTATTAGAGACACAGTGTTCATATTGTATATGCAGCGTTCTACAGAGGCCCAAAGCATTAATATAGTCACTTATTAAGCGATGGACTGCAACATGTGGCCGAACACCTAATATTCCAAAAATGTCCGTTACAGCCAAACTATTAGAGACACAGTGTTCATATTGTACATGCAGGGTTTTACAGAGGGCCAAAGCATTAATATAGTCACTTATTAAGCGTTGGACTGCAACATGTGGTCGAACACCTAATATTCCAAAAATGTCCGTTACAGCCAAACTATTGGAGACACAGTGTTCATATTGTATATGCAGCGTTTTACAGAGGCCCAAAGCATTAATATAGTCACTTATTAAGCGTTGGACTGCAACATGTGGTCGAACACCTAATACTCCAAAAATGTCCGTTACAGCCAAACTATTAGAGACACAGTGTTCATATTGTATATGCAGCGTTTTACAGAGGCCCAAAGCATTAATATAGTCACTTATTAAGCGTTGGACTGCCCTATGTAGTTAAACACCTAATATTCCAAAAATGTCCGTTACAGCCAAACTATTAGAGACACAGTGTTCATATTGTACATGCAGGGTTTCACAGAGGGCCAAAGCATTAATATAGTCACTTATTAAGCGATGGACTGCAACATGTGGTCGAACACCTAATATTCCAAAAATGTCAGTTACAGCCAAACAACTAAGAGACACAGTGTTCATATTTTATATGCAGGGTTTTACAGAGGGCCAAAGCATTAATATAGTCACTTATTAAGCGATGGACTGCAACATGTGGCCGAACACCTAATATTCCAAAAATGTCCGTTACAGCCAAACTATTAGAGACACAGTGTTCATATTGTACATGCAGGGTTTTACAGAGGCCCAAAGCATTAATATAGTCACTTATTAAGCGATGGACTGCAACATGTGGCCGAACACCTAATATTCCAAAAATGTCCGTTACAGCCAAACTATTAGAGACACAGTGTTCATATTGTACATGCAGGGTTTTACAGAGGGCCAAAGCATTAATATAGTCACTTATTAAACGTTGGACTGCAACATGTGGTCGAACACCTAATATTCCAAAAATGTCCGTTACAGCCAATTTATTGGAGACACAGTGTTCATATTGTATATGCAGCGTTTTACAGAGGCCCAAAGCATTAATATAGTCACTTATTAAGTGTTGGACTGCCCTATGTGGTTAAACACCTAATATTCCAAAAATGTCCGTTACAGCCAAACTATTAGAGACACAGTCTTCATATTGTACATGCAGGGTTTCACAGAGGGCCAAAGCATTAATATAGTCACTTATTAAGCGATGGACTGCAACATGTGGCCGAACACCTAATATTCCAAAAATGTCCGTTACAGCCAAACTATAAGAGGCATAAAGTTCATATTGTATATGCAGCGTTAAACAGAGGCCCAAAGCATTACTTTAACCACATATTAAGCGTTGGACTGCCCCATGTTGTTGAACACCTAATATTCCAAAAATGTCCGTTACAGCCAAACTATTAGAGACACAGTGTTCATATTGTACATGCAGGGTTTTACAGAAAACCAAAGCATTAATATAGTCACTTATTAATCGTTGGACTGCCCTATGTAGTTAAACACCTAATATTCCAAAAATGTCCCTTACAGCCAAACTATTAGAGACACAGTGTTCATATTGTACATGCAGGGTTTCACAGAGGGCCAAAGCATTAATATAGTCACTTATTAAGCGATGGACTGCAACATGTGGTCGAACACCTAATATTCCAAAAATGTCAGTTACAGCCAAACTATAAGAGACACAGTGTTCATATTTTATATGCAGGGTTTTACAGAGGGCCAAAGCATTAATATAGTCACTTATTAAGCGATGGACTGCAACATGTGGCCGAACACCTAATATTCCAAAAATGTCCGTTACAGCCAAACTATTAGAGACACAGTGTTCATATTGTACATGCAGGGTTTTACAGAGGCCCAAAGCATTAATATAGTCACTTATTAAGCGATGGACTGCAACATGTGGCCGAACACCTAATATTCCAAAAATGTCCGTTACAGCCAAACTATTAGAGACACAGTGTTCATATTGTACATGCAGGGTTTTACAGAGGGCCAAAGCATTAATATAGTCACTTATTAAACGTTGGACTGCAACATGTGGTCGAACACCTAATATTCCAAAAATGTCCGTTACAGCCAATTTATTGGAGACACAGTGTTCATATTGTATATGCAGCGTTTTACAGAGGCCCAAAGCATTAATATAGTCACTTATTAAGCGTTGGACTGCCCTATGTGGTTAAACACCTAATATTCCAAAAATGTCCGTTACAGCCAAACTATTAGAGACACAGTCTTCATATTGTACATGCAGGGTTTCACAGAGGGCCAAAGCATTAATATAGTCACTTATTAAGCGATGGACTGCAACATGTGGCCGAACACCTAATATTCCAAAAATGTCCGTTACAGCCAAACTATAAGAGGCATAAAGTTCATATTGTATATGCAGCGTTAAACAGAGGCCCAAAGCATTACTTTAACCACATATTAAGCGTTGGACTGCCCCATGTTGTTGAACACCTAATATTCCAAAAATGTCCGTTACAGCCAAACTATTAGAGACACAGTGTTCATATTGTACATGCAGGGTTTTACAGAAAACCAAAGCATTAATATAGTCACTTATTAAGCATTGGACTGCAACATGTGGCCGAACACCTAATATTCCAAAAATGTCCGTTACAGCCAAACTATTAGAGACACAGTGTTCATATTGTACATGCAGGGTTTTACAGAGAGCCAAAGCATTAATATAGTCACTTATTAAGCGTTGGACGGCAACATGTGGCCGAACACCTAATATTCCAAAAATGTCCGTTACAGCCAAACTATTAGAGACACAGTGTTCATATTGTACATGCAGGGTTTTACAGAGAGCCAAAGCATTAATATAGTCACTTATTAAGCGATGGACTGCAACATGTGGCTGAACACCTAATATTCCAAAAATGTCCGTTACAGCCAAACTATTAGAGACACAGTGTTGATATTGTACATGCAGGGTTTTACAGAGGCCCAAAGCATTAATATAGTCACTTATTAAGCGATGGACTGCAACATGTGGCCGAACACCTAATATTCCAAAAATGTCCGTTACAGCCAAACTATTAGAGTCACAGTGTTCATATTGTACATGCAGGGTTTTACAGAGGGCCAAAGCATTAATATAGTCACTTATTAAGCATTGGACTGCAACATGTGGCCGAACACCTAATATTCCAAAAATGTCCGTTACAGCCAAACTATTAGAGACACAGTGTTCATATTGTACATGCAGGGTTTTACAGAGAGCCAAAGCATTAATATAGTCACTTATTAAGCGTTGGACTGCAACATGTGGTCGAACACCTAATATTCCAAAAATGTCAGTTACAGCCAAACTATAAGAGACACAGTGTTCATATTTTATATGCAGGGTTTTACAGAGGGCCAAAGCATTAATATAGTCACTTATTAAGCGATGGACTGCAACATGTGGCCGAACACCTAATATTCCAAAAATGTCCGTTACAGCCAAACTATTAGAGACACAGTGTTCATATTGTACATGCAGGGTTTTACAGAGTGCCAAAGCATTAATATAGTCACTTATTAAGCGTTGGACTGCAACATGTGGTCGAACACCTAATATTCCAAAAATGTTCGTTACAGCCAAACTATTAGAGACACAGTGTTCATATTGTACATGCATGGTTTTACAGAGAGCCAAAGCATTAATATAGTCACTTATTAAGCGTTGGACTGCAACATGTGGTCGAACACCTAATATTCCAAAAATGTCAGTTACAGCCAAACTATAAGAGACACAGTGTTCATATTTTATATGCAGGGTTTTACAGAGGGCCAAAGCATTAATATAGTCACTTATTAAGCGTTGGACTGCCCTATGTGGTTGAACACCTAATACTCCAAAAATGTCCGTTACAGCCAAACTATTATAGACACAGTGTTCATATTGTATATGCAGCGTTTTTCAAAGGCCCAAAGCATTAATATAGTCTCTTATTAAGCGTTGGACTTCAACATGAGGACGAACACCTAATATTACAAAAATGTCAGTTACAGCCAAACTATTAGAGACACAGATTTCATTTTGTATAAGCAGCGTTATACAGAGTCCCAAAACATTACTATAATCATATGTTAAACGATGGACTGCAACATGTAGCTGAACACCTAATATTCCAAAAGTGTCAGTTACAGCCAAGCCATAAGAGGCACAGAGTTCATACTGTATATGCAGCGTTATACAGAGTCCCAAAGCATTACTTTAACCACATATTAAGCTTTGCACTGATCCATGTGGTTTAACACCTAATATTCCAAAAATGTCCGTTACAGTTAAACTATTAGATACACAGTGTTCATATTTTATATGCAGGGTTTTACAGAGGCCCAAAGCATTAACATAGTCACTTATTAAGCGATGGACTGCAACATGTGGCCGAACACCTAATATTCCAAAAATGTCCGTTACAGCCAAACTATTACAGACACAGTGTTCATATTGTACATGCAGGGTTTTACAGAGGGCCAAAGCATTAATATAGTCACTTATTAAGCGTTGGACTGCCCTATGTGGTTGAACACCTAATATTCCAAAAATGTCCGTTACAGCCAAACTATTAGCGTTGGATTGCAACATGTGGTCGAACACCTAATATTCCAAAAATGTCCGTTACAGCCAAACTATTATAAACACAGTGTTCATATTGTATATGCAGCGTTTTACAGAGGCCCAAAGCATTAATATAGTCACTTATTAAGCGTTGGACTGCCCTATGTGGTTGAACACCTAATATTCCAAAAATGTCAGTTACAGCCAAACTATAAGAGACACAGTGTTCATATTGTACATGCAGGGTTTTACAGAGGGTCAAAGCATTATTATAGTCACTTATTAAGCGATGGACTGCAACATGTGGCCGAACACCTAATATTCCAAAAATGTCCGTTACTGCCAAACTATTAGAGACACAGTGTTCATATTGTATATGCAGCGTTTTACAGAGGCCCAAAGCATTAATATAGTCACTTATTAAGCGTTGGACTGCCCTATGTGGTTGAACACCTAATATTCCAAAAATGTCCGTTACAGCCAAACTATTAGAGACACAGTGTTCATATTGTACATGCAGGGTTTTACAGAGGCCCAAAGCATTAACATAGTCACTTATTAAGCGATGGACTGCAACATGTGGCCGAACAACTAATATTCCAAAAATGTCCGTTACAGCCAAACTATTAGAGACACAGTGTTCATATTTTATATGCAGGGTTTTACAGAGGCCCAAAGCATTAATATAGTCACTTATTAAGCGATGGACTGCAACATGTGGCCGAACACCTAATATTCCAAAAACGTCCGTTACAGCCAAACTATTAGAGACACAGTGTTCATATGGTACATGCAGGGTTTTACAAAGGCCCAAAGCATTAATATAGTCTCTTATTAAGCGTTGGACTGCAACATGTGGTCGAACACCTAATATTACAAAAGTGTCAGTTACAGCCAAACTATTATAGACACAGTGTTCATATTGTATATGCAGCGTTTTACAGAGGCCCAAAGCATTAATATAGTCACTTATTAAGCGTTGGACTGCCCTATGAGGTTGAACACCTAATATTCCAAAAATGTCCGTTACAGCCAAACTATTAGAGACACAGTGTTTATATTGTAAATGCAGCGTTTTTCAAAGGCCCAATGCATTAATATAGTCTCTTATTAAGCGTTGGACTGCAACATGTTTTCGAACACCTAATATTACAAAAATGTCAGTTACAGCCAAACTATTAGAGACACAGATTTCATTTTGTATAAGCAGCGTTATACAGAGTCCCAAAACATTACTATATTCACATGTTAAGCGATGGACTGCAACATGTAGCTGAACACCTAATATTCCAAAAGTGTCAGTTACAGCCAAGCCATAAGAGGCACAGAGTTCATACTGTATATGCAGCGTTATACAGAGTCCCAAAGCATTACTTTAAAAACATATTAAGCTTTGCACTGCCCCATGTGGTTGAACACCTAATATTCCAAAAATGTCCGTTACAGTTAAACTATTAGAGACACAGTGTTCATATTTTATATGCAGGGTTTTACAGAGGCCCAAAGCATTAACATAGTCACTTATTAAGCGATGGACTGCAACATGTGGCCGAACACCTAATATTCCAAAAATGTCCGTTACAGCCAAACTATTAGAGACACAGTGTTCATATTGTACATGCAGGGTTTTACAGAATGCCAAAGCATTAATATAGTCACTTATTAAGCGTTGGACTGCCCTATGTGGTTGAACACCTAATATTCCAAAAATGTCCGTTACAGCCAAACTATTAGAGACACAGTGTTCATATTGTACATGCAGGGTTTCACAGAGGGTCAAAGCATTAATATAGTCACTTATTAAGCGATGGACTGCAACATGTGGTCGAACACCTAATATTCCAAAAATGTCAGTTACAGCCAAACTATAAGAGACACAGTGTTCATATTGTACATGCAGGGTTTTACAGAGGGCCAAAGCATTAATATAGTCACTTATTAAGCGTTGGACTGCAACATGTGGTCGAACACCTAATATTCCAAAAATGTCAGTTACAGCCAAACTATAAGAGACACAGTGTTCATATTTTATATGCAGGGTTTTACAGAGGCCCAAAGCATTAATATAGTCACTTATTAAGCGTTGGACTGCAACATGTGGTCGAACACCTAATATTCCAAAAATGTCCGTTACAGCCAAACTATTAGAGACACAGTGTTCATATTGTACATGCAGGGTTTTACAGAGGGCCAAAGCATTAATATAGTCACTTATTAAGCGTTGGACTGCAACATGTGGTCGAACACCTAATATTCCAAAAATGTCCGTTACAGCCAAACTATTAGAGACACAGTGTTCATATTGTACATGCAGGGTTTTACAGAGGGCCAATGCATTAATATAGTCACTTATTAAGCGTTGGACTGCAACATGTGGTCGAACACCTAATATTCCAAAAATGTCCGTTACAGCCAAACTATTAGAGACACAGTGTTCATATTGTACATGCAGGGTTTTACAGAGGGCCAAAGCATTAATATAGTCACTTATTAAGCGTTGGACTGCAACATGTGGTCGAACACCTAATATTCCAAAGATGTCCGTTACAGCCAAACTATTAGAGACACAGTGTTCATATTGTACATGCAGGGTTTTACAGAGGCCCAAAGCATTAATATAGTCACTTATTAAGCGTTGGACTGCCCTATGTGGTTAAACACCTAATATTCCAAAAATGTCCGTTACAGCCAAACTATTAGAGACACAGTGTTCATATTGTACATGCAGGGTTTCACAGAGGGCCAAAGCATTAATATAGTCACTTATTAAGCGATGGACTGCAACATGTGGTCGAACACCTAATATTCCAAAAATGTCCGTTACAGCCAAACTATTAGAGACACAGTGTTCATATTGTACATGCAGGGTTTTACAGAGGGCCAATGCATTAATATAGTCACTTATTAAGCGTTGGACTGCCTTATGTGGTTGAACACCTAATATTCCAAAAATGTCCGATACAGCCAAACTATTATAGACACAGTGCTCATATTGTATATGCAGCGTTTTACAGAGGGCCAAAGCATTAATATAGTCACTTATTAAGCGTTGGACTGCCCTATGTGGTTGAACACCTAATATTCCAAAAATGTCCGTTACAGCCAAACTATTAGATACACAGTGTTCATATTGTACATGCAGGGTTTCACAGAGGGCCAAAGCATTAATATAGTCACTTACTAAGCGATGGACTGCAACATGTGGCCGAACACCTAATATTCCAAAAATGTCCGTTACAGCCAAACTATTAGAGACACAGTGTTCATATTGTACATGCAGGGTTTTACAGAGGCCCAAAGCATTAATATAGTCACTTATTAAGCGATGGACTGCAACATGTGGCCGAACACCTAATATTCCAAAAGTGTCAGTTACAGCCAAACTATAAGAGGCATAAAGTTCATATTGTATATGCAGCGTTAAACAGAGGCCCAAAGCATTAATATAGTCACTTATTAAGCGTTGGACTTCTCTCTGTGGTTAAACACCTAATACTCCAAAAATGTCCGTTACAGCCAAACTATTAGAGACACAGTGTTCATATTGTGTATGCAATATTCCAAAAATGTCCGTTACAGCCAAACTATTAGAGACACAGTGTTCATATTGTACATGCAGGGTTTTACAGAATGCCAAAGCATTAATATAGTCACTATTAAGCGATGGACTGCAACATGTGGCCGAACACCTAATATTCCAGAAATGTCCGTTACAGCCAAACTATTAGAGACACAGTGTTCATATTGTACATGCAGGGTTTTACAGAGGGCCAAAGCATTAATATAGTCACTTATTAAGCGATGGACTGCAACATGTGGCCGAACACCTATATTCCAAAAATGTCAGTTACAGCCAAACTATAAGAGGCATAAAGTTCATATTGTATATGCAGCGTTAAACAGAGGCCCAAAGCATTACTTTAACCACATATTAAGCGTTGGACTGCAACATGTGGTTGAACACCTAATATTCCAAAAATGTCCGTTACAGCCAAACTATTATAGACACAGTGTTCATATTGTATATGCAGCGTTTTACAGAGGCCCAAAGCATTAATATAGTCACTTATTAAGCGTTGGACTGCCCTATGTGGTTGAACACCTAATATTCCAAAAATGTCCGTTACAGCCAAACTATTAGAGACACAGTGTTCATATTGTACATGCAGGGTTTAACAGAGGGCCAAAGCATTAATATAGTCACTTATTAAGCGTTGGACTGCCCCATGTGGTTGAACACCTAATATTCCAAAAATGTCCGTTACAGCCAAACTATTTTAGACACAGTGTTCATATTGTATATGCAGCGTTTTACAGAGGCCCAAAGCATTAATATAGTCACTTATTAAGCGTTGGACTGCCCTATGTGGTTGAACACCTAATATTCCAAAAATGTCCGATACAGCCAAACTATTAGAGACACAGTGTTCATATTGTACATGCAGGGTTTTACAGAGGGCCAAAGCATTAATATAGTCACTTATTAAGCGTTGGACTGCAACATGTGGTCGAACACCTAATATTCCAAAGATGTCCGTTACAGCCAAACTATTAGAGACACAGTGTTCATATTGTACATGCAGGGTTTTACAGAGGCCCAAAGCATTAATATAGTCACTTATTAAGCGTTGGACTGCCCTATGTGGTTAAACACCTAATATTCCAAAAATGTCCGTTACAGCCAAACTATTAGAGACACAGTGTTCATATTGTACATGCAGGGTTTCACAGAGGGCCAAAGCATTAATATAGTCACTTATTAAGCGATGGACTGCAACATGTGGTCGAACACCTAATACTCCAAAAATGTCAGTTACAGCCAAACTATAAGAGACACAGTGTTCATATTGTACATGCAGGGTTTTACAGAGGGCCAAAGCATTAATATAGTCACTTATTAAGCGTTGGACTGCAACATGTGGTCGAACACCTAATATTCCAAAAATGTCAGTTACAGCCAAACTATAAGAGACACAGTGTTCATATTTTATATGCAGGGTTTTACAGAGGCCCAAAGCATTAATATAGTCACTTATTAAGCGTTGGACTGCAACATGTGGTCGAACACCTAATATTCCAAAAATGTCCGTTACAGCCAAACTATTAGAGACACAGTGTTCATATTGTACATGCAGGGTTTTACAGAGGGCCAAAGCATTAATATAGTCACTTATTAAGCGTTGGACTGCAACATGTGGTCGAACACCTAATATTCCAAAAATGTCAGTTACAGCCAAACTATAAGAGACACAGTGTTCATATTGTACATGCAGGGTTTTACAGAGGGCCAAAGCATTAATATAGTCACTTATTAAGCGTTGGACTGCAACATGTGGTCGAACACCTAATATTCCAAAAATGTCCGTTACAGCCAAACTATTAGAGACACAGTGTTCATATTGTACATGCAGGGTTTTACAGAGGGCCAAAGCATTAATATAGTCACTTATTAAGCGTTGGACTGCAACATGTGGTCGAACACCTAATATTCCAAAAATGTCCGTTACAGCCAAACTATTAGAGACACAGTGTTCATATTGTACATGCAGGGTTTTACAGAGGGCCAAAGCATTAATATAGTCACTTATTAAGCGTTGGACTGCAACATGTGGTCGAACACCTAATATTCCAAAAATGTTCGTTACAGCCAAACTATAAGAGACACAGTGTTCATATTGTACATGCAGGGTTTTACAGAGGGCCAAAGCATTAATATAGTCACTTATTAAGCGATGGACTGCAACATGTGGCCGAACACCTAATATTCCAAAAATGTCCGTTACAGCCAAACTATTAGAGACACAGTGTTCATATTGTACATGCAGGGTTTTACAGAGTGCCAAAGCATTAATATAGTCACTTATTAAGCGTTGGACTGCAACATGTGGTCGAACACCTAATATTCCAAAAATGTTCGTTACAGCCAAACTATTAGAGACACAGTGTTCATATTGTACATGCATGGTTTTACAGAGAGCCAAAGCATTAATATAGTCACTTATTAAGCGTTGGACTGCAACATGTGGTCGAACACCTAATATTCCAAAAATGTCAGTTACAGCCAAACTATAAGAGACACAGTGTTCATATTTCATATGCAGGGTTTTACAGAGGGCCAAAGCATTAATATAGTCACTTATTAAGCGTTGGACTGCCCTATGTGGTTGAACACCTAATACTCCAAAAATGTCCGTTACAGCCAAACTATTATAGACACAGTGTTCATATTGTATATGCAGCGTTTTTCAAAGGCCCAAAGCATTAATATAGTCTCTTACTAAGCGTTGGACTGCAACATGTGGACGAACACCTAATATTACAAAAATGTCAGTTACTGCCAAACTATTAGAGACACAGATTTCATTTTGTATAAGCAGCGTTATACAGAGTCCCAAAACATTACTATAATCATATGTTAAACGATGGACTGCAACATGTAGCTGAACACCTAATATTCCAAAAGTGTCAGTTACAGCCAAGCCATAAGAGGCACAGAGTTCATACTGTATATGCAGCGTTATACAGAGTCCCAAAGCATTACTTTAACCACATATTAAGCTTTGCACTGATCCATGTGGTTTAACACCTAATATTCCAAAAATGTCCGTTACAGTTAAACTATTAGATACACAGTGTTCATATTTTATATGCAGGGTTTTACAGAGGCCCAAAGCATTAACATAGTCACTTATTAAGCGATGGACTGCAACATGTGGCCGAACACCTAATATTCCAAAAATGTCCGTTACAGCCAAACTATTACAGACACAGTGTTCATATTGTACATGCAGGGTTTTACAGAGGGCCAAAGCATTAATATAGTCACTTATTAAGCGTTGGACTGCCCTATGTGGTTGAACACCTAATATTCCAAAAATGTCCGTTACAGCCAAACTATTAGCGTTGGACTGCAACATGTGGTCGAACACCTAATATTCCAAAAATGTCCGTTACAGCCAAACTATTATAAACACAGTGTTCATATTGTATATGCAGCGTTTTACAGAGGCCCAAAGCATTAATATAGTCACTTATTAAGCGTTGGACTGCCCTATGTGGTTGAACACCTAATATTCCAAAAATGTCAGTTACAGCCAAACTATAAGAGACACAGTGTTCATATTGTACATGCAGGGTTTTACAGAGGGTCAAAGCATTAATATAGTCACTTATTAAGCGATGGACTGCAACATGTGGCCGAACACCTAATATTCCAAAAATGTCCGTTACTGCCAAACTATTAGAGACACAGTGATCATATTGTATATGCAGCGTTTTACAGAGGCCCAAAGCATTAATATAGTCACTTATTAAGCGTTGGACTGCCCTATGTGGTTGAACACCTAATATTCCAAAAATGTCCGTTACAGCCAAACTATTAGAGACACAGTGTTCATATTGTACATGCAGGGTTTTACAGAGGCCCAAAGCATTAACATAGTCACTTATTAAGCGATGGACTGCAACATGTGGCCGAACACCTAATATTCCAAAAATGTCCGTTACAGCCAAACTATTAGAGACACAGTGTTCATATTTTATATGCAGGGTTTTACAGAGGCCCAAAGCATTAATATAGTCACTTATTAAGCGATGGACTGCAACATGTGGCCGAACACCTAATATTCCAAAAACGTCCGTTACAGCCAAACTATTAGAGACACAGTGTTCATATGGTACATGCAGGGTTTTACAAAGGCCCAAAGCATTAATATAGTCTCTTATTAAGCGTTGGACTGCAACATGTGGTCGAACACCTAATATTACAAAAGTGTCAGTTACAGCCAAACTATTATAGACACAGTGTTCATATTGTATATGCAGCGTTTTACAGAGGCCCAAAGCATTAATATAGTCACTTATTAAGCGTTGGACTGCCCTATGAGGTTGAACACCTAATATTCCAAAAATGTCCGTTACAGCCAAACTATTAGAGACACAGTGTTTATATTGTAAATGCAGCGTTTTTCAAAGGCCCAATGCATTAATATAGTCTCTTATTAAGCGTTGGACTGCAACATGTTTTCGAACACCTAATATTACAAAAATGTCAGTTACAGCCAAACTATTAGAGACACAGATTTCATTTTGTATAAGCAGCGTTATACAGAGTCCCAAAACATTACTATATTCACATGTTAAGCGATGGACTGCAACATGTAGCTGAACACCTAATATTCCAAAAGTGTCAGTTACAGCCAAGCCATAAGAGGCACAGAGTTCATACTGTATATGCAGCGTTATACAGAGTCCCAAAGCATTACTTTAAAAACATATTAAGCTTTGCACTGCCCCATGTGGTTGAACACCTAATATTCCAAAAATGTCCGTTACAGTTAAACTATTAGAGACACAGTGTTCATATTTTATATGCAGGGTTTTACAGAGGCCCAAAGCATTAACATAGTCACTTATTAAGCGATGGACTGCAACATGTGGCCGAACACCTAATATTCCAAAAATGTCCGTTACAGCCAAACTATTAGAGACACAGTGTTCATATTGTACATGCAGGGTTTTACAGAATGCCAAAGCATTAATATAGTCACTTATTAAGCGTTGGACTGCCCTATGTGGTTGAACACCTAATATTCCAAAAATGTCCGTTACAGCCAAACTATTAGAGACACAGTGTTCATATTGTACATGCAGGGTTTCACAGAGGGTCAAAGCATTAATATAGTCACTTATTAAGCGATGGACTGCAACATGTGGTCGAACACCTAATATTCCAAAAATGTCAGTTACAGCCAAACTATAAGAGACACAGTGTTCATATTGTACATGCAGGGTTTTACAGAGGGCCAAAGCATTAATATAGTCACTTATTAAGCGTTGGACTGCCCTATGTGGTTGAACACCTAATATTCCAAAAATGTCCGATACAGCCAAACTATTAGAGACACAGTGTTCATATTGTACATGCAGGGTTTTACAGAGGGCCAAAGCATTAATATAGTCACTTATTAAGCGTTGGACTGCAACATGTGGTCGAACACCTAATATTCCAAAGATGTCCGTTACAGCCAAACTATTAGAGACACAGTGTTCATATTGTACATGCAGGGTTTTACAGAGGCCCAAAGCATTAATATAGTCACTTATTAAGCGTTGGACTGCCCTATGTGGTTAAACACCTAATATTCCAAAAATGTCCGTTACAGCCAAACTATTAGAGACACAGTGTTCATATTGTACATGCAGGGTTTCACAGAGGGCCAAAGCATTAATATAGTCACTTATTAAGCGATGGACTGCAACATGTGGTCGAACACCTAATATTCCAAAAATGTCAGTTACAGCCAAACTATAAGAGACACAGTGTTCATATTGTACATGCAGGGTTTTACAGAGGGCCAAAGCATTAATATAGTCACTTATTAAGCGTTGGACTGCAACATGTGGTCGAACACCTAATATTCCAAAAATGTCAGTTACAGCCAAACTATAAGAGACACAGTGTTCATATTTTATATGCAGGGTTTTACAGAGGCCCAAAGCATTAATATAGTCACTTATTAAGCGTTGGACTGCAACATGTGGTCGAACACCTAATATTCCAAAAATGTCCGTTACAGCCAAACTATTAGAGACACAGTGTTCATATTGTACATGCAGGGTTTTACAGAGGGCCAAAGCATTAATATAGTCACTTATTAAGCGTTGGACTGCAACATGTGGTCGAACACCTAATATTCCAAAAATGTCAGTTACAGCCAAACTATAAGAGACACAGTGTTCATATTGTACATGCAGGGTTTTACAGAGGGCCAAAGCATTAATATAGTCACTTATTAAGCGTTGGACTGCAACATGTGGTCGAACACCTAATATTCCAAAAATGTCCGTTACAGCCAAACTATTAGAGACACAGTGTTCATATTGTACATGCAGGGTTTTACAGAGGGCCAAAGCATTAATATAGTCACTTATTAAGCGTTGGACTGCAACATGTGGTCGAACACCTAATATTCCAAAAATGTCCGTTACAGTCAAACTATTAGAGACACAGTGTTCATATTGTACATGCAGGGTTTTACAGAGGGCCAATGCATTAATATAGTCACTTATTAAGCGTTGGACTGCCCTATGTGGTTGAACACCTAATATTCCAAAAATGTCCGTTACAGCAAAACTATTAGAGACACAGTGTTCATATTGTACATGCAGGGTTTTACAGAGAGCCAAAGCAATAATATAGTCACTTATTAAGCGTTGGACTGCAACATGTGGTCGAACACCTAATATTCCTAAAATGTCCGTTACAGCCAAACTATTAGAGACACAGTGTTCATATTGTACATGCAGGGTTTTACAGAGGCCCAAAGCATTAATATAGTCACTTATTAAGCGTTGGACTGCCCTATGTGGTTAAACACCTAATAATCCAAAAATGTCCGTTACAGCCAAACTATTAGAGACACAGTGTTCATATTGTACATGCAGGGTTTCACAGAGGGCCAAAGCATTAATATAGTCACTTATTAAGCGATGGACTGCAACATGTGGTCGAACACCTAATATTCCAAAAATGTCAGTTACAGCCAAACTATAAGAGACACCGTGTTCATATTTTATATGCAGGGTTTAACAGAGGCCCAAAGCATTAATATAGTCACTTATTAAGCGATGGACTGCAACATGTGGCCGAACACCTAATATTCCAAAAATGTCCGTTACAGCCAAACTATTAGAGACACAGTGTTCATATTGTACATGCAGGGTTTTACAGAGGCCCAAAGCATTAATATAGTCACTTATTAAGCGATGGACTGCAACATGTGGCCGAACACCTAATATTCCAAAAACGTCCGTTACAGCCAAACTATTAGAGACACAGTGTTCATATGGTACATGCAGGGTTTTACAAAGGCCCAAAGCATTAATATAGTCTCTTATTAAGCGTTGGACTGCAACATGTGGTCGAACACCTAATATTACAAAAGTGTCAGTTACAGCCAAACTATTATAGACACAGTGTTCATATTGTATATGCAGCGTTTTACAGAGGCCCAAAGCATTAATATAGTCACTTATTAAGCGTTGGACTGCCCTATGAGGTTGAACACCTAATATTCCAAAAATGTCCGTTACAGCCAAACTATTAGAGACACAGTGTTTATATTGTAAATGCAGCGTTTTTCAAAGGCCCAATGCATTAATATAGTCTCTTATTAAGCGTTGGACTGCAACATGTTTTCGAACACCTAATATTACAAAAATGTCAGTTACAGCCAAACTATTAGAGACACAGATTTCATTTTGTATAAGCAGCGTTATACAGAGTCCCAAAACATTACTATATTCACATGTTAAGCGATGGACTGCAACATGTAGCTGAACACCTAATATTCCAAAAGTGTCAGTTACAGCCAAGCCATAAGAGGCACAGAGTTCATACTGTATATGCAGCGTTATACAGAGTCCCAAAGCATTACTTTAAAAACATATTAAGCTTTGCACTGCCCCATGTGGTTGAACACCTAATATTCCAAAAATGTCCGTTACAGTTAAACTATTAGAGACACAGTGTTCATATTTTATATGCAGGGTTTTACAGAGGCCCAAAGCATTACATAGTCACTTATTAAGCGATGGACTGCAACATGTGGCCGAACACCTAATATTCCAAAAATGTCCGTTACAGCCAAACTATTAGAGACACAGTGTTCATATTGTACATGCAGGGTTTTACAGAATGCCAAAGCATTAATATAGTCACTTATTAAGCGTTGGACTGCCCTATGTGGTTGAACACCTAATATTCCAAAAATGTCCGTTACAGCCAAACTATTAGAGACACAGTGTTCATATTGTACATGCAGGGTTTCACAGAGGGTCAAAGCATTAATATAGTCACTTATTAAGCGATGGACTGCAACATGTGGTCGAACACCTAATATTCCAAAAATGTCAGTTACAGCCAAACTATAAGAGACACAGTGTTCATATTGTACATGCAGGGTTTTACAGAGGGCCAAAGCATTAATATAGTCACTTATTAAGCGTTGGACTGCCCTATGTGGTTGAACACCTAATATTCCAAAAATGTCCGATACAGCCAAACTATTAGAGACACAGTGTTCATATTGTACATGCAGGGTTTTACAGAGGGCCAAAGCATTAATATAGTCACTTATTAAGCGTTGGACTGCAACATGTGGTCGAACACCTAATATTCCAAAGATGTCCGTTACAGCCAAACTATTAGAGACACAGTGTTCATATTGTACATGCAGGGTTTTACAGAGGCCCAAAGCATTAATATAGTCACTTATTAAGCGTTGGACTGCCCTATGTGGTTAAACACCTAATATTCCAAAAATGTCCGTTACAGCCAAACTATTAGAGACACAGTGTTCATATTGTACATGCAGGGTTTCACAGAGGGCCAAAGCATTAATATAGTCACTTATTAAGCGATGGACTGCAACATGTGGTCGAACACCTAATATTCCAAAAATGTCAGTTACAGCCAAACTATAAGAGACACAGTGTTCATATTGTACATGCAGGGTTTTACAGAGGGCCAAAGCATTAATATAGTCACTTATTAAGCGTTGGACTGCAACATGTGGTCGAACACCTAATATTCCAAAAATGTCAGTTACAGCCAAACTATAAGAGACACAGTGTTCATATTTTATATGCAGGGTTTTACAGAGGCCCAAAGCATTAATATAGTCACTTATTAAGCGTTGGACTGCAACATGTGGTCGAACACCTAATATTCCAAAAATGTCCGTTACAGCCAAACTATTAGAGACACAGTGTTCATATTGTACATGCAGGGTTTTACAGAGGGCCAAAGCATTAATATAGTCACTTATTAAGCGTTGGACTGCAACATGTGGTCGAACACCTAATATTCCAAAAATGTCAGTTACAGCCAAACTATAAGAGACACAGTGTTCATATTGTACATGCAGGGTTTTACAGAGGGCCAAAGCATTAATATAGTCACTTATTAAGCGTTGGACTGCAACATGTGGTCGAACACCTAATATTCCAAAAATGTCCGTTACAGCCAAACTATTAGAGACACAGTGTTCATATTGTACATGCAGGGTTTTACAGAGGGCCAAAGCATTAATATAGTCACTTATTAAGCGTTGGACTGCAACATGTGGTCGAACACCTAATATTCCAAAAATGTCCGTTACAGTCAAACTATTAGAGACACAGTGTTCATATTGTACATGCAGGGTTTTACAGAGGGCCAATGCATTAATATAGTCACTTATTAAGCGTTGGACTGCCCTATGTGGTTGAACACCTAATATTCCAAAAATGTCCGTTACAGCAAAACTATTAGAGACACAGTGTTCATATTGTACATGCAGGGTTTTACAGAGGGCCAAAGCAATAATATAGTCACTTATTAAGCGTTGGACTGCAACATGTGGTCGAACACCTAATATTCCAAAAATGTCCGTTACAGCCAAACTATTAGAGACACAGTGTTCATATTGTACATGCAGGGTTTTACAGAGGCCCAAAGCATTAATATAGTCACTTATTAAGCGTTGGACTGCCCTATGTGGTTAAACACCTAATAATCCAAAAATGTCCGTTACAGCCAAACTATTAGAGACACAGTGTTCATATTGTACATGCAGGGTTTCACAGAGGGCCAAAGCATTAATATAGTCACTTATTAAGCGATGGACTGCAACATGTGGTCGAACACCTAATATTCCAAAAATGTCAGTTACAGCCAAACTATAAGAGACACCGTGTTCATATTTTATATGCAGGGTTTAACAGAGGCCCAAAGCATTAATATAGTCACTTATTAAGCGATGGACTGCAACATGTGGCCGAACACCTAATATTCCAAAAATGTCCGTTACAGCCAAACTATTAGAGACACAGTGTTCATATTGTACATGCAGGGTTTTACAGAGGGCCAAAGCATTAATATAGTCACTTATTAAGCGATGGACTGCAACATGTGGTCGAACACCTAATATTCCAAAAATGTCCGTTACACCCAAACTATTAGAGACACAGTGTTCATATTGTACATGCAGGGTTTTACAGAGGCCCAAAGCATTAATATAGTCACTTATTAAGCGATGGACTGCAACATGTAGTTGAACACCTAATATTCCAAAAGTGTCAGTTACAGCCAAACTATAAGAGGCAAAAAGTTCATATTGTATATGCAGCGTTAAACAGAGGCCCAAAGCATTAATATAGTCACTTATTAAGCGTTGGACTGCCCTCTGTGGTTGAACACCTAATACTCCAAAAATGTCCGTTACAGCCAAATTACTAGAGACACAGTGTTCATATTGTGTATGTAGCGTTTTACAGTGGCCCAAAGCATTAATATAGTCACTTATTAAGCGTTGGACTGCCCTATGTGGTTAAACACCTAATAATCCAAAAATGTCCGTTACAGCCAAACTATTAGAGACACAGTGTTCATATTGTACATGCAGGGTTTCACAGAGGGCCAAAGCATTAATATAGTCACTTATTAAGCGATGGACTGCAACATGTGGTCGAACACCTAATATTCCAAAAATGTCAGTTACAGCCAAACTATTAGAGACACAGTGTTCATATTGTACATGCAGGGTTTCACAGAGGGCCAAAGCATTAATATAGTCACTTATTAAGCGATGGACTGCAACATGTGGTCGAACACCTAATATTCCAAAAATGTCCGTTACACCCAAACTATTAGAGACACAGTGTTCATATTGTACATGCAGGGTTTTACAGAGGCCCAAAGCATTAATATAGTCACTTATTAAGCGATGGACTGCAACATGTGGTCGAACACCTAATATTCCAAAAATGTCCGTTACAACCAAACTATTAGAGACACAGTGTTCATATTGTACATGCAGGGTTTTACAGAGGGCCAAAGCATTAATATAGTCACTTATTAAGCGTTGGACTGCAACATGTGGTCGAACACCTAATATTCCAAAAATGTCCGTTACAGCCAAACTATTAGAGACACAGTGTTCATATTGTATTTGCAGCGTTTTACAGAGGCCCAAAGCATTAATATAGTCACTTATTAAGCGTTGGACTGCAACATGTGGTCGAACACCTAATATTCCAAAAATGTCCGTTACAGCCAAACTATTAGAGACACAGTGTTCATATTGTACATGCAGGGTTTTACAGAGGGCCAAAGCATTAATATAGTCACTTATTAAGCGTTGGACTGCAACATGTGGTCGAACACCTAATATTCCAAAAATGTCCGTTACAGCCAAACTATTAGAGACACAGTGTTCATATTGTACATGCAGGGTTTTACAGAGGCCCAAAGCAATAATATAGTCACTTATTAAGCGTTGGACTGCCCTATGTGGTTAAACACCTAATATTCCAAAAATGTCAGTTACAGCCAAACTATAAGAGACACAGTGTTCATATTGTACATGCAGGGTTTTACAGAGGGCCAAAGCATTAATATAGTCACTTATTAAGCGTTGGACTGCAACATGTGGTCGAACACCTAATATTCCAAAAATGTCAGTTACAGCCAAACTATAAGAGACACAGTGTTCATATTTTATATGCAGGGTTTTACAGAGGCCCAAAGCATTAATATAGTCACTTATTAAGCGTTGGACTGCAACATGTGGTCGAACACCTAATATTCCATAAATGTCCGTTACAGCCAAACTATTAGAGACACAGTGTTCATATTGTACATGCAGGGTTTTACAGAGGGCCAAAGCATTAATATAGTCACTTATTAAGCGTTGGACTGCAACATGTGGTCGAACACCTAATATTCCAAAAATGTCCGTTACAGCCAAACTATTAGAGACACAGTGTTCATATTGTACATGCAGGGTTTTACAGAGGCCCAAAGCATTAATATAGTCACTTATTAAGCGTTGGACTGCCCTATGTGGTTAAACACCTAATATTCCAAAAATGTCCGTTACAGCCAAACTATTAGAGACACAGTGTTCATATTGTACATGCAGGGTTTCACAGAGGGCCAAAGCATTAATATAGTCACTTATTAAGCGATGGACTGCAACATGTGGTCGAACACCTAATATTCCAAAAATGTCCGTTACACCCAAACTATTAGAGACACAGTGTTCATATTGTACATGCAGGGTTTTACAGAGGCCCAAAGCATTAATATAGTCACTTATTAAGCGATGGACTGCAACATGTGGTCGAACACCTAATATTCCAAAAATGTCCGTTACAGCCAAACTATTAGAGACACAGTGTTCATATTGTACATGCAGGGTTTTACAGAGGGCCAAAGCATTAATATAGTCACTTATTAAGCGTTGGACTGCAACATGTGGTCGAACACCTAATATTCCAAAAATGTCCGTTACAGCCAAACTATTAGAGACACAGTGTTCATATTGTATATGCAGCGTTTTACAGAGGCCCAAAGCATTAATATAGTCACTTATTAAGCGTTGGACTGCAACATGTGGTCGAACACCTAATATTCCAAAAATGTCCGTTACAGCCAAACTATTAGAGACACAGTGTTCATATTGTACATGCAGGGTTTTACAGAGGGCCAAAGCATTAATATAGTCACTTATTAAGCGTTGGACTGCAACATGTGGTCGAACACCTAATATTCCAAAAATGTCCGTTACAGCCAAACTATTAGAGACACAGTGTTCATATTGTACATGCAGGGTTTTACAGAGGCCCAAAGCAATAATATAGTCACTTATTAAGCGTTGGACTGCCCTATGTGGTTAAACACCTAATATTCCAAAAATGTCAGTTACAGCCAAACTATAAGAGACACAGTGTTCATATTGTACATGCAGGGTTTTACAGAGGGCCAAAGCATTAATATAGTCACTTATTAAGCGTTGGACTGCAACATGTGGTCGAACACCTAATATTCCAAAAATGTCAGTTACAGCCAAACTATAAGAGACACAGTGTTCATATTTTATATGCAGGGTTTTACAGAGGCCCAAAGCATTAATATAGTCACTTATTAAGCGTTGGACTGCAACATGTGGTCGAACACCTAATATTCCATAAATGTCCGTTACAGCCAAACTATTAGAGACACAGTGTTCATATTGTACATGCAGGGTTTTACAGAGGGCCAAAGCATTAATATAGTCACTTATTAAGCGTTGGACTGCAACATGTGGTCGAACACCTAATATTCCAAAAATGTCCGTTACAGCCAAACTATTAGAGACACAGTGTTCATATTGTACATGCAGGGTTTTACAGAGGCCCAAAGCATTAATATAGTCACTTATTAAGCGTTGGACTGCCCTATGTGGTTAAACACCTAATATTCCAAAAATGTCCGTTACAGCCAAACTATTAGAGACACAGTGTTCATATTGAACATGCAGGGTTTCACAGAGGGCCAAAGCATTAATATAGTCACTTATTAAGCGATGGACTGCAACATGTGGTCGAACACCTAATATTCCAAAAATGTCAGTTACAGCCAAACTATAAGAGACACAGTGTTCATATTTTATATGCAGGGTTTAACAGAGGCCCAAAGCATTAATATAGTCACTTATTAAGCGATGGACTGCAACATGTGGCCGAACACCTAATATTCCAAAAATGTCCGTTACAGCCAAACTATTAGAGACACAGTGTTCATATTGTACATGCAGGGTTTTACAGAGGGCCAAAGCATTAATATAGTCACTTATTAAGCGATGGACTGCAACATGTGGTCGAACACCTAATATTCCAAAAATGTCCGTTACAGCCAAACTATTAGAGACACAGTGTTCATATTGTTCATGCAGGGTTTTACAGAGGCCCAAAGCATTAATATAGTCACTTATTAAGCGATGGACTGCAACATGTGGTCGAACACCTAATATTCCAAAAATGTCCGTTACAGCCAAACTATTAGAGACACAGTGTTCATATTGTACATGCAGGGTTTTACAGAGGCCCAAAGCATTAATATAGTCACTTATTAAGCGTTGGACTGCCCTATGTGGTTAAACACCTAATATTCCAAAAATGTCCGTTACAGCCAAACTATTAGAGACACAGTGTTCATATTGTACATGCAGGGTTTTACAGAGGGCCAAAGCATTAATATAGTCACTTATTAAGCGTTGGACTGCAACATGTGGTCGAACACCTAATATTCCAAAAATGTCCGTTACAGCCAAACTATTAGAGACACAGTGTTCATATTGTATATGCAGCGTTTTACAGAGGCCCAAAGCATTAATATAGTCACTTATTAAGCGTTGGACTGCAACATGTGGTCGAACACCTAATATTCCAAAAATGTCCGTTACAGCCAAACTATTAGAGACACAGTGTTCATATTGTACATGCAGGGTTTTACAGAGGGCCAAAGCATTAATATAGTCACTTATTAAGCGTTGGACTGCAACATGTGGTCGAACACCTAATATTCCAAAAATGTCCGTTACAGCCAAACTATTAGAGACACAGTGTTCATATTGTACATGCAGGGTTTTACAGAGGCCCAAAGCAATAATATAGTCACTTATTAAGCGTTGGACTGCCCTATGTGGTTAAACACCTAATATTCCAAAAATGTCAGTTACAGCCAAACTATAAGAGACACAGTGTTCATATTGTACATGCAGGGTTTTACAGAGGGCCAAAGCATTAATATAGTCACTTATTAAGCGTTGGACTGCAACATGTGGTCGAACACCTAATATTCCAAAAATGTCAGTTACAGCCAAACTATAAGAGACACAGTGTTCATATTTTATATGCAGGGTTTTACAGAGGCCCAAAGCATTAATATAGTCACTTATTAAGCGTTGGACTGCAACATGTGGTCGAACACCTAATATTCCATAAATGTCCGTTACAGCCAAACTATTAGAGACACAGTGTTCATATTGTACATGCAGGGTTTTACAGAGGGCCAAAGCATTAATATAGTCACTTATTAAGCGTTGGACTGCAACATGTGGTCGAACACCTAATATTCCAAAAATGTCCGTTACAGCCAAACTATTAGAGACACAGTGTTCATATTGTACATGCAGGGTTTTACAGAGGCCCAAAGCATTAATATAGTCACTTATTAAGCGTTGGACTGCCCTATGTGGTTAAACACCTAATATTCCAAAAATGTCCGTTACAGCCAAACTATTAGAGACACAGTGTTCATATTGAACATGCAGGGTTTCACAGAGGGCCAAAGCATTAATATAGTCACTTATTAAGCGATGGACTGCAACATGTGGTCGAACACCTAATATTCCAAAAATGTCAGTTACAGCCAAACTATAAGAGACACAGTGTTCATATTTTATATGCAGGGTTTAACAGAGGCCCAAAGCATTAATATAGTCACTTATTAAGCGATGGACTGCAACATGTGGCCGAACACCTAATATTCCAAAAATGTCCGTTACAGCCAAACTATTAGAGACACAGTGTTCATATTGTACATGCAGGGTTTTACAGAGGGCCAAAGCATTAATATAGTCACTTATTAAGCGATGGACTGCAACATGTGGTCGAACACCTAATATTCCAAAAATGTCCGTTACAGCCAAACTATTAGAGACACAGTGTTCATATTGTTCATGCAGGGTTTTACAGAGGCCCAAAGCATTAATATAGTCACTTATTAAGCGATGGACTGCAACATGTGGTCGAACACCTAATATTCCAAAAATGTCCGTTACAGCCAAACTATTAGAGACACAGTGTTCATATTGTACATGCAGGGTTTTACAGAGGCCCAAAGCATTAATATAGTCACTTATTAAGCGTTGGACTGCCCTATGTGGTTAAACACCTAATATTCCAAAAATGTCCGTTACAGCCAAACTATTAGAGACACAGTGTTTATATTGTATATGCAGCGTTTTTCAAAGGCCCAAAGCATTATTATAGTCTCTTATTAAGCGTTGGACTGCAACATGTGGTCGAACACCTAATATTACAAAAATGTCAGTTACAGCCAAACTATTAGAGACACAGATTTCATTTTGTGTAAGCAGCGTTATACAGAGTCCCAAAACATTACTATAGTCACATATTAAGCGTTGGACTGCAACATGTGGCCGAACACCTAATATTCCAAAAATGTCCGTTACAGCCAAACTATTAGAGACACAGTGTTCATATTGTTCATGCAGGGTTTTACAGAGGCCCAAAGCATTAATATAGTCACTTATTAAGCGATGGACTGCAACATGTGGTCGAACACCTAATATTCCAAAAATGTCCGTTACAGCCAAACTATTAGAGACACAGTGTTCATATTTTATATGCAGGGTTTTACAGAGGCCCAAAGCATTAATATAGTCACTTATTAAGCGTTGGACTGCAACATGTGGTCGAACACCTAATATTCCATAAATGTCCGTTACAGCCAAACTATTAGAGACACAGTGTTCATATTGTTCATGCAGGGTTTTACAGAGGCCCAAAGCATTAATATAGTCACTTATTAAGCGATGGACTGCAACATGTGGTCGAACACCTAATATTCCAAAAATGTCAGTTACAGCCAAACTATAAGAGACACAGTGTTCATATTTTATATGCAGGGTTTTACAGAGGCCCAAAGCATTAATATAGTCACTTATTAAGCGTTGGACTGCAACATGTGGTCGAACACCTAATATTCCATAAATGTCCGTTACAGCCAAACTATTAGAGACACAGTGTTCATATTGTACATGCAGGGTTTTACAGAGGGCCAAAGCATTAATATAGTCACTTATTAAGCGTTGGACTGCAACATGTGGTCGAACACCTAATATTCCAAAAATGTCCGTTACAGCCAAACTATTAGAGACACAGTGTTCATATTGTACATGCAGGGTTTTACAGAGGCCCAAAGCATTAATATAGTCACTTATTAAGCGTTGGACTGCCCTATGTGGTTAAACACCTAATATTCCAAAAATGTCCGTTACAGCCAAACTATTAGAGACACAGTGTTCATATTGAACATGCAGGGTTTCACAGAGGGCCAAAGCATTAATATAGTCACTTATTAAGCGATGGACTGCAACATGTGGTCGAACACCTAATATTCCAAAAATGTCAGTTACAGCCAAACTATAAGAGACACAGTGTTCATATTTTATATGCAGGGTTTAACAGAGGCCCAAAGCATTAATATAGTCACTTATTAAGCGATGGACTGCAACATGTGGCCGAACACCTAATATTCCAAAAATGTCCGTTACAGCCAAACTATTAGAGACACAGTGTTCATATTGTACATGCAGGGTTTTACAGAGGGCCAAAGCATTAATATAGTCACTTATTAAGCGATGGACTGCAACATGTTGTCGAACACCTAATATTCCAAAAATGTCCGTTACAGCCAAACTATTAGAGACACAGTGTTCATATTGTTCATGCAGGGTTTTACAGAGGCCCAAAGCATTAATATAGTCACTTATTAAGCGATGGACTGCAACATGTGGTCGAACACCTAATATTCCAAAAATGTCCGTTACAGCCAAACTATTAGAGACACAGTGTTCATATTGTACATGCAGGGTTTTACAGAGGCCCAAAGCATTAATATAGTCACTTATTAAGCGTTGGACTGCCCTATGTGGTTAAACACCTAATATTCCAAAAATGTCCGTTACAGCCAAACTATTAGAGACACAGTGTTCATATTGTACATGCAGGGTTTTACAGAGGGCCAAAGCATTAATATAGTCACTTATTAAGCGTTGGACTGCAACATGTGGTCGAACACCTAATATTCCAAAAATGTCCGTTACAGCCAAACTATTAGAGACACAGTGTTCATATTGTATATGCAGCGTTTTACAGAGGCCCAAAGCATTAATATAGTCACTTATTAAGCGTTGGACTGCAACATGTGGTCGAACACCTAATATTCCAAAAATGTCCGTTACAGCCAAACTATTAGAGACACAGTGTTCATATTGTACATGCAGGGTTTTACAGAGGCCCAAAGCATTAATATAGTCACTTATTAAGCGTTGGACTGCCCTATGTGGTTAAACACCTAATATTCCAAAAATGTCCGTTACAGCCAAACTATTAGAGACACAGTGTTCATATTGAACATGCAGGGTTTCACAGAGGGCCAAAGCATTAATATAGTCACTTATTAAGCGATGGACTGCAACATGTGGTCGAACACCTAATATTCCAAAAATGTCAGTTACAGCCAAACTATAAGAGACACAGTGTTCATATTTTATATGCAGGGTTTAACAGAGGCCCAAAGCATTAATATAGTCACTTATTAAGCGATGGACTGCAACATGTGGCCGAACACCTAATATTCCAAAAATGTCCGTTACAGCCAAACTATTAGAGACACAGTGTTCATATTGTACATGCAGGGTTTTACAGAGGGCCAAAGCATTAATATAGTCACTTATTAAGCGATGGACTGCAACATGTGGTCGAACACCTAATATTCCAAAAATGTCCGTTACAGCCAAACTATTAGAGACACAGTGTTCATATTGTTCATGCAGGGTTTTACAGAGGCCCAAAGCATTAATATAGTCACTTATTAAGCGATGGACTGCAACATGTGGTCGAACACCTAATATTCCAAAAATGTCCGTTACAGCCAAACTATTAGAGACACAGTGTTCATATTGTACATGCAGGGTTTTACAGAGGCCCAAAGCATTAATATAGTCACTTATTAAGCGTTGGACTGCCCTATGTGGTTAAACACCTAATATTCCAAAAATGTCCGTTACAGCCAAACTATTAGAGACACAGTGTTTATATTGTATATGCAGCGTTTTTCAAAGGCCCAAAGCATTATTATAGTCTCTTATTAAGCGTTGGACTGCAACATGTGGTCGAACACCTAATATTACAAAAATGTCAGTTACAGCCAAACTATTAGAGACACAGATTTCATTTTGTGTAAGCAGCGTTATACAGAGTCCCAAAACATTACTATAGTCACATATTAAGCGTTGGACTGCAACATGTGGCCGAACACCTAATATTCCAAAAATGTCCGTTACAGCCAAACTATTAGAGACACAGTGTTCATATTGTTCATGCAGGGTTTTACAGAGGCCCAAAGCATTAATATAGTCACTTATTAAGCGATGGACTGCAACATGTGGTCGAACACCTAATATTCCAAAAATGTCCGTTACAGCCAAACTATTAGAGACACAGTGTTCATATTTTATATGCAGGGTTTTACAGAGGCCCAAAGCATTAATATAGTCACTTATTAAGCGTTGGACTGCAACATGTGGTCGAACACCTAATATTCCATAAATGTCCGTTACAGCCAAACTATTAGAGACACAGTGTTCATATTGTTCATGCAGGGTTTTACAGAGGCCCAAAGCATTAATATAGTCACTTATTAAGCGATGGACTGCAACATGTGGTCGAACACCTAATATTCCAAAAATGTCAGTTACAGCCAAACTATAAGAGACACAGTGTTCATATTTTATATGCAGGGTTTTACAGAGGCCCAAAGCATTAATATAGTCACTTATTAAGCGTTGGACTGCAACATGTGGTCGAACACCTAATATTCCATAAATGTCCGTTACAGCCAAACTATTAGAGACACAGTGTTCATATTGTACATGCAGGGTTTTACAGAGGGCCAAAGCATTAATATAGTCACTTATTAAGCGTTGGACTGCAACATGTGGTCGAACACCTAATATTCCAAAAATGTCCGTTACAGCCAAACTATTAGAGACACAGTGTTCATATTGTACATGCAGGGTTTTACAGAGGCCCAAAGCATTAATATAGTCACTTATTAAGCGTTGGACTGCCCTATGTGGTTAAACACCTAATATTCCAAAAATGTCCGTTACAGCCAAACTATTAGAGACACAGTGTTCATATTGAACATGCAGGGTTTCACAGAGGGCCAAAGCATTAATATAGTCACTTATTAAGCGATGGACTGCAACATGTGGTCGAACACCTAATATTCCAAAAATGTCAGTTACAGCCAAACTATTAGAGACACAGTGTTCATATTGTTCATGCAGGGTTTTACAGAGGCCCAAAGCATTAATATAGTCACTTATTAAGCGATGGACTGCAACATGTAGTTGAACACCTAATATTCCAAAAGTGTCCGTTACAGCCAAACTATTAGAGACACAGTGTTCATATTTTATATGCAGCGTTATACAGAGGCCCAATGCATTACTATAATCACATGTTAAGCGTTGGACTGCAACATGTAGTTGAACACCTAATATTCCAAAAGTGTCAGTTACAGAAAAACTGGAAGAGGCATTAAGTTTATATTGTATATGCAGCGTTATACAGAGGCCCTAAGCATTACTATAATCACATGTTACGCGTTGGACTGCAACATGTAGTTGAACACCTAATATTCCAAAAATGTCCGTTACAGCCAAACTATTAGAGACACAGTGTTCATATTGTGTATGCAGCGTTTTACAGAGGCCCAAAGCATTAATATAGTCACTTATTAAGCGTTGGACTGCCCTATGTGGTTGAACACCAAATATTCCAAAAATGTCAGTTACATCCAAACTATTAGAGACACAGTGTTCATATTTTATATGCAGGGTTTTACAGAGGCCCAAAGCATTAATATAGTCACTTATTAAGTAAGCGATGGACTGCAACATGTGGCCGAACACCTAATATTCCAAAAATGTCCGTTACAGCCAAACTATTAGAGACACAGTGTTCATATTTTATATGCAGGGTTTAACAGAGGCCCAAAGCATTAATATAGTCACTTATTAAGCGATGGACTGCAACATGTGGCCGAACACCTAATATTCCAAAAATGTCCGTTACAGCCAAACTATTAGAGACACAGTGTTCATATTGTACATGCAGGGTTTTACAGAGGGCCAAAGCATTAATATAGTCACTTATTAAGCGATGGACTGCAACATGTGGCCGAACACCTAATATTCCAAAAATGTCCGTTACAGCCAAACTATTAGAGACACAGTATTCATATTGTACATGCAGGGTTTAACAGAGGCCCAAAGCATTAATATAGTCACTTATTAAGCGATGGACTGCAACATGTAGTTGAACACCTAATATTCCAAAAGTGTCAGTTACAGCCAAACTATAAGAGGCATAAAGTTCATATTGTATATGCATCGTTTAACAGAGGCCCAAAGCATTAATATAGTCACTTATTAAGCGTTGGACTGCCCTCTGTGGTTGAACAACTAATACTCCAAAAATGTCCGTTACAGCCAAACTACTAGAGACACAGTGTTCATATTGTGTATGCAGCGTTTTACAGTGGCCCAAAGCATTAATATAGTCACTTATTAAGCGTTGGACTGCTCCATGTGGTTGAACACCTAATATTCCAAAAATGTCCGTTACAGCCAAACTATTATAGACACAGTGTTCATATTGTATATGCAGCGTTTTTCAAAGGCCCAAAGCATTAATATAGTCTCTTATTAAGCGTTGGACTGCAACATGTGGTCGAACACCTAATATTACAAAAATGTCCGTTACAGCCAAACTATTAGAGACACAGTGTTCATATTGTATATGCAGCGTTTTTCAAAGGCCCAAAGCATTAATATAGTCTCTTATTAAGCGTTGGACTGCCCCTTGTGGTTGAACACCTAATATTCCAAAAATGTCCGTTACAGCCAAACTATTATAGACACAGTGTTCATATTGTATATGCAGCGTTTTACAGAGGCCCAAAGCATTAATATAGTCACTTATTAAGCGATGGACTGCAACATGTGGCCGAACACCTAATATTACAAAAATGTCCGTTACAGCCAAACTATTAGAGACACAGTGTTCATATTGTATATGCAGCGTTTTACAGAGGCCCAAAGCAATAATATAGTCTCTTATTAAACGTTGGACTGCCCTATGTGGTTGAACACCTAATATTCCAAAAATGTCCGTTACAGCCAAACTATTAGAGACACAGTGTTCATATTGTACATGCAGGGTTTCACAGAGGGCCAAAGCATTAATATAGTCACTTATTAAGCGATGGACTGCAACATGTGGTCGAACACCTAATATTCCAAAAATGTCAGTTACAGCCAAACTATAAGAGACACAGTGTTCATATTTTATATGCAGGGTTTAACAGAGGCCCAAAGCATTAATATAGTCACTTATTAAGCGATGAACTGCAACATGTGGCCGAACACCTAATATTCCAAAAATGTCCGTTACAGCCAAACTATTAGAGACACAGTGTTCATATTGTACATGCAGGGTTTCACAGAGGGCCAAAGCATTAATATAGTCACTTATTAAGCGTTGGACTGCCCTATGTGGTTGAACACCTAATATTCCAAAAATGTCCGTTACAGCCAAACTATTAGAGACACAGCGTTCATATTGTACATCAGGGTTTTACAGAGGGCCAAAGCACTAATATAGTCACTTATTAAACGTTGGACTGCAACATGTGGTGGAACACCTAATATTCCAAAAATGTCAGTTACAGCCAAACTATTAGAGACACAGTGTTCATATTTTATATGCAGGGTTTTGCAGAGGCCCAAAGCATTAATATAGTCACTTATTAAGCGATGGACTGCAACATGTGGCCGAACACCTAATATTCCAAAAATGTCCGTTACAGCCAAACTATTAGAGACACAGTGTTCATATTGTATATGCAGCGTTTTACAGAGGCCAAAAGCATTAATATAGTCACTTATTAAGCGTTGGACTGCAACATGTGGTCGAACACCTAATATTCCAAAAATGTCCGTTACAGCCAAACTATTAGAGACACAGTGTTCATATTGTACATGCAGGGTTTTACAGAGGCCCAAAGCATTAATATAGTCACTTATTAAGCGTTGGACTGCCCTATGTGGTTGAACACCTAATATTCCAAAAATGTCCGTTACAACCTAACTATTATAGACACAGTGTTCATATTGTATATGCAGCGTTTTACAGAGGCCCAAAGCATTAATATAGTCACTTATTAAGCGTTGGACTGCCCCATGTGGTTGAACACCTAATATTCCAAAAATGTCCGTTACAGCCAAACTATTATAGACACAGTGTTCATATTGTATATGCAGCGTTTTTCAAAGGCCCAAAGCATTAATATAGTCTCTTATTAAGCGTTGGACTGCCCTATGTGGTTGAACACCTAATATTCCAAAAATGTCCGTTACAGCCAAACTATTAGAGACACAGTGTTCATATTGTACATGCAGGGTTTTACAGAGGGCCAAAGCATTAATATAGTCACTTATTAAGCGTTGGACTGCAACATGTGGTCGAACACCTAATATTCCAAAAATGTCCGTTACAGCCAAACTATTAGGGACACAGTGTTCATATTGTACATGCAGGGTTTTACAGAGGCCCAAAGCATTAATATAGTCACTTATTAAGCGTTGGACTGCCCTATGTGGTTGAACACCTAATATTCCAAAAATGTCCGTTACAGCCAAACTATTAGAGACACAGTGTTCATATTGTACATGCAGGGTTTTACAGAGGGCCAAAGCATTAATATAGTCACTTATTAAGCGTTGGACTGCAACATGTGGTCGAACACCTAATATTCCAAAAATGTCCGTTACAGCCAAACTATTAGAGACACAGTGTTCATATTGTATATGCAGCGTTTTACAGAGGCCCAAAGCATTAATATAGTCACTTATTAAGCGTTGGACTGCAACATGTGGTCGAACACCTAATATTCCATAAATGTCCGTTACAGCCAAACTATTAGAGACACAGTGTTCATATTGTACATGCAGGGTTTTACAGAGGGCCAAAGCATTAATATAGTCACTTATTAAGCGTTGGACTGCAACATGTGGTCGAACACCTAATATTCCAAAAATGTCCGTTACAGCCAAACTATTAGAGACACAGTGTTCATATTGTACATGCAGGGTTTTACAGAGGCCCAAAGCATTAATATAGTCACTTATTAAGCGTTGGACTGCCCTATGTGGTTAAACACCTAATATTCCAAAAATGTCCGTTACAGCCAAACTATTAGAGACACAGTGTTCATATTGAACATGCAGGGTTTCACAGAGGGCCAAAGCATTAATATAGTCACTTATTAAGCGATGGACTGCAACATGTGGTCGAACACCTAATATTCCAAAAATGTCAGTTACAGCCAAACTATAAGAGACACAGTGTTCATATTTTATATGCAGGGTTTAACAGAGGCCCAAAGCATTAATATAGTCACTTATTAAGCGATGGACTGCAACATGTGGTCGAACACCTAATATTCCAAAAATGTCAGTTACAGCCAAACTATAAGAGACACAGTGTTCATATTTTATATGCAGGGTTTTACAGAGGCCCAAAGCATTAATATAGTCACTTATTAAGCGTTGGACTGCCCTCTGTGGTTGAACAACTAATACTCCAAAAATGTCCGTTACAGCCAAACTACTAGAGACACAGTGTTCATATTGTGTATGCAGCGTTTTACAGTGGCCCAAAGCATTAATATAGTCACTTATTAAGCGTTGGACTGCTCCATGTGGTTGAACACCTAATATTCCAAAAATGTCCGTTACAGCCAAACTATTATAGACACAGTGTTCATATTGTATATGCAGCGTTTTTCAAAGGCCCAAAGCATTAATATAGTCTCTTATTAAGCGTTGGACTGCAACATGTGGTGGAACACCTAATATTCCAAAAATGTCAGTTACAGCCAAACTATTAGAGACACAGTGTTCATATTGTATATGCAGCGTTTTTCAAAGGCCCAAAGCATTAATATAGTCTCTTATTAAGCGTTGGACTGCCCCTTGTGGTTGAACACCTAATATTCCAAAAATGTCCGTTACAGCCAAACTATTATAGACACAGTGTTCATATTGTATATGCAGCGTTTTACAGAGGCCCAAAGCATTAATATAGTCACTTATTAAGCGATGGACTGCAACATGTGGCCGAACACCTAATATTACAAAAATGTCCGTTACAGCCAAACTATTAGAGACACAGTGTTCATATTGTATATGCAGCGTTTTACAGAGGCCCAAAGCAATAATATAGTCTCTTATTAAGCGTTGGACTGCCCTATGTGGTTGAACACCTAATATTCCAAAAATGTCCGTTACAGCCAAACTATTATAGACACAGTGTTCATATTGTATATGCAGCGTTTTACAGAGGCCCAAAGCATTAATATAGTCACTTATTAAGCGTTGGACTGCCCCATGTGGTTGAACACCTAATATTCCAAAAATGTCCGTTACAGCCAAACTATTATAGACACAGTGTTCATATTGTATATGCAGCGTTTTTCAAAGGCCCAAAGCATTAATATAGTCTCTTATTAAGCGTTGGACTGCCCTATGTGGTTGAACACCTAATATTCCAAAAATGTCCGTTACAGCCAAACTATTAGAGACACAGTGTTCATATTGTACATGCAGGGTTTTACAGAGGGCCAAAGCATTAATATAGTCACTTATTAAGCGTTGGACTGCAACATGTGGTCGAACACCTAATATTCCAAAAATGTCCGTTACAGCCAAACTATTAGGGACACAGTGTTCATATTGTACATGCAGGGTTTTACAGAGGCCCAAAGCATTAATATAGTCACTTATTAAGCGTTGGACTGCCCTATGTGGTTGAACACCTAATATTCCAAAAATGTCCATTACAGCCAAACTATTAGAGACACAGTGTTCATATTGTACATGCAGGGTTTTACAGAGGGCCAAAGCATTAATATAGTCACTTATTAAGCGTTGGACTGCAACATGTGGTCGAACACCTAATATTCCAAAAATGTCCGTTACAGCCAAACTATTAGAGACACAGTGTTCATATTGTATATGCAGCGTTTTACAGAGGCTTAAAGCATTAATATAGTCACTTATTAAGCGTTGGACTGCCCTATGTGGTTGAACACCTAATATTCCAAAAATGTCCGTTACAGCCAAACTATTAGAGACACAGTGTTCATATTGTACATGCAGGGTTTTACAGAGGGCCAAAGCATTAATATAGTCACTTATTAAGCGTTGGACTGCAACATGTGGTCGAACACCTAATATTCCAAAAATGTCCGTTACAGCCAAACTATTAGAGACACAGTGTTCATATTGTACATGCAGGGTTTTACAGAGGCCCAAAGCAATAATATAGTCACTTATTAAGCGTTGGACTGCCCTATGTGGTTAAACACCTTATATTCCAAAAATGTCAGTTTCAGCCAAACTATAAGAGACACAGTGTTCATATTGTACATGCAGGGTTTTACAGAGGGCCAAAGCATTAATATAGTCACTTATTAAGCGTTGGACTGCAACATGTGGTCGAACACCTAATATTCCATAAATGTCCGTTACAGCCAAACTATTAGAGACACAGTGTTCATATTGTACATGCAGGGTTTTACAGAGGGCCAAAGCATTAATATAGTCACTTATTAAGCGTTGGACTGCAACATGTGGTCGAACACCTAATATTCCAAAAATGTCCGTTACAGCCAAACTATTAGAGACACAGTGTTCATATTGTACATGCAGGGTTTTACAGAGGCCCAAAGCATTAATATAGTCACTTATTAAGCGTTGGACTGCCCTATGTGGTTAAACACCTAATATTCCAAAAATGTCCGTTACAGCCAAACTATTAGAGACACAGTGTTCATATTGAACATGCAGGGTTTCACAGAGGGCCAAAGCATTAATATAGTCACTTATTAAGCGATGGACTGCAACATGTGGTCGAACACCTAATATTCCAAAAATGTCAGTTACAGCCAAACTATAAGAGACACAGTGTTCATATTTTATATGCAGGGTTTAACAGAGGCCCAAAGCATTAATATAGTCACTTATTAAGCGATGGACTGCAACATGTGGCCGAACACCTAATATTCCAAAAATGTCCGTTACAGCCAAACTATTAGAGACACAGTGTTCATATTGTACATGCAGGGTTTTACAGAGGGCCAAAGCATTAATATAGTCACTTATTAAGCGATGGACTGCAACATGTGGTCGAACACCTAATATTCCAAAAATGTCCGTTACAGCCAAACTATTAGAGACACAGTGTTCATATTGTTCATGCAGGGTTTTACAGAGGCCCAAAGCATTAATATAGTCACTTATTAAGCGATGGACTGCAACATGTAGTTGAACACCTAATATTCCAAAAGTGTCCGTTACAGAAAAACTGGAAGAGGCATTAAGTTTATATTGTATATGCAGCGTTATACAGAGGCCCTAAGCATTACTATAATCACATGTTACGCGTTGGACTGCAACATGTAGTTGAACACCTAATATTCCAAAAATGTCCGTTACAGCCAAACTATTAGAGACACAGTGTTCATATTGTGTATGCAGCGTTTTACAGAGGCCCAAAGCATTAATATAGTCACTTATTAAGCGTTGGACTGCCCTATGTGGTTGAACACCAAATATTCCAAAAATGTCAGTTACATCCAAACTATTAGAGACACAGTGTTCATATTTTATATGCAGCGTTATACAGAGGCCCAATGCATTACTATAATCACATGTTAAGCGTTGGACTGCAACATGTAGTTGAACACCTAATATTCCAAAAGTGTCAGTTACAGAAAAACTGGAAGAGGCATTAAGTTTATATTGTATATGCAGCGTTATACAGAGGCCCTAAGCATTACTATAATCACATGTTACGCGTTGGACTGCAACATGTAGTTGAACACCTAATATTCCAAAAATGTCCGTTACAGCCAAACTATTAGAGACACAGTGTTCATATTGTGTATGCAGCGTTTTACAGAGGCCCAAAGCATTAATATAGTCACTTATTAAGCGTTGGACTGCCCTATGTGGTTGAACACCAAATATTCCAAAAATGTCAGTTACATCCAAACTATTAGAGACACAGTGTTTATATTGTATATGCAGCGTTTTATAGAGGCCCAAAGCATTAATATAGTCACTTATTAAGCGGTGGACTGCAACATGTGGCCGAACACCTAATATTCCAAAAATGTCCGTTACAGCCAAACTATTAGAGACACAGTGTTCATATTGTACATGCAGGGTTTTACAGAGGGCCAAAGCATTAATATAGTCACTTATTAAGCGTTGGACTGCAACATGTGGTCGAACACCTAATATTCCAAAAATGTCCGTTACAGCCAAACTATTATAGACACAGAGTTCATATTGTATATGCAGCGTTTTACAGAGGCCCAAAGCATTAATATAGTCACTTATTAAGCGTTGGACTGCCCCATGTGGTTGAACACCTAATATTCCAAAAATGTCCGTTACAGCCAAACTATTATAGACACAGTGTTTATATTGTATATGCAGCGTTTTACAGAGGCCCAAAGCATTAATATAGTCACTTATTAAGCGTTGGACTGCCCCATGTGGTTGAACACCTAATATTCCAAAAATGTCCGTTACAGCCAAACTATTATAGACACAGTGTTCATATTGTATATGCAGCGTTTTACAGAGGCCCAAAGCATTAACATAGTCACTTATTAAGCGATGGACTGCAACATGTGGCCGAACACCTAATATTCCATAAATGTCCGTTACAGCCAAACTATTATAGACACAGTGTTCATATTGTATATGCAGCGTTTTACAGAGGCCCAAAGCATTAATATAGTCACTTATTAAGCGTTGGACTGCCCTTTGTGGTTGAACACCTAATATTCCAAAAATGTCTGTTACAGCCAAACTATAAGAGACACAGTGTTCATATTTTATATGCAGGGTTTTACAGAGGCCCAAAGCATTAATATAGTCACTTATTAAGAGTTGGACTGCCCCATGTGGTTGAACACCTAATATTCCAAAAGTGTCCGTTACAGCCAAACTATTAGAGGCACAAAGTTCATATCGAATATGCAGCGTTTTACAGAGGCCCAAAGCATTACTTTAACCACATATTAAGCGTTAGACTGCCCCATGTGGTTGAACACCTAATATTCCAAAAATGTCCGTTACAGCCAAACTATTATAGACACAGTGTTCATATTGTATATGCAGCGTTTTACAGAGGCCCAAAGCAATAATATAGTCACTTATTAAGCGTTGGACTGCCCTATGTGGTTGAACACCTAATATTCCAAAAATGTCCGTTACAGCCAAACTATTAGAGACACAGTGTTCATATTGTATATGCAGCGTTTTACAGAGGCCCAAAGCATTAATATAGTCACTTATTAAGCGTTGGACTGCCCCATGTGGTTGAACACCTAATATTCCAAAAATGTCCGTTACAGCCAAACTATTATAGACACAGTGTTCATATTGTATATGCAACGTTTTTCAATGGCCCAAAGCATTAATATAGTCTCTTATTAAGCGTTGGACTGCCCTATGTGGTTGAACACCTAATATTCCAAAAATGTCCGTTACAGCCAAACTATTAGAGACACAGTGTTCATATTGTATATGCAACGTTTTTCAAAGGCCCAAAGCATTAATATAGTCTCTTATTAAGCGTTGGACTGCCCTACGTGGTTGAACACCTAATATTCCAAAAATGTCCGTTACAGCCAAACTATTAGAGACACAGTGTTCATATTGTACATGCAGGGTTTTACAGAGGGCCAAAGCATTAATATAGTCACTTATTAAGCGATGGACTGCAACATGTGGCCGAACACCTAATATTCCAAAAATGTCCGTTACAGCCAAACTATTAGAGACACAGTGTTCATATTGTACATGCAGGGTTTAACAGAGGCCCAAAGCATTAATATAGTCACTTATTAAGCGATGTACTGCAACATGTAGTTGAACACCTAATATTCCAAAAGTGTCAGTTACAGCCAAACTATAAGAGGCATAAAGTTTATATTGTATATGCATCGTTTAACAGAGGCCCAAAGCATTAATATAGTCACTTATTAAGCGTTGGACTGAACTCTGTGGTTGAACAACTAATACTCCAAAAATGTCCGTTACAGCCAAACTACTAGAGACACAGTGTTCATATTGTGTATGCAGCGTTTTACAATGGCCCAAAGCATTAATATAGTCACTTATTAAGCGTTGGACTGCCCCATGTGGTTGAACACCTAATATTCCAAAAATGTCCGTTACAGCCAAACTATTATAGACACAGTGTTCATATTGTATATGCAGCGTTTTTCAAAGGCCCAAAGCATTAATATAGTCTCTTATTAAGCGTTGGACTGCAACATGTGGTCGAACACCTAATATTCCAAAAATGTCCGTTACAGCCAAACTATTAGAGACACAGTGTTCATATTGTACATGCAGGGTTTTACAGAGGCCCAAAGCATTAATATAGTCACTTATTAAGCGTTGGACTGAACTCTGTGGTTGAACAACTAATACTCCAAAAATGTCCGTTACAGCCAAACTACTAGAGACACAGTGTTCATATTGTGTATGCAGCGTTTTACAATGGCCCAAAGCATTAATATAGTCACTTATTAAGCGTTGGACTGCCCCATGTGGTTGAACACCTAATATTCCAAAAATGTCCGTTACAGCCAAACTATTAGAGACACAGTGTTCATATTGTATATGCAGCGTTTTACAGAGGCCCAAAGCATTAATATAGTCACTTATTAAGCGTTGGACTGCCCCATGTGGTTGAACACCTAATATTCCAAAAATGTCCGTTACAGCCAAACTATTATAGACACAGTGTTCATATTGTATATGCAGCGTTTTACAGAGGCCCAAAGCATTAATATAGTCACTTATTAAGCGTTGGACTGCCCCATGTGGTTGAACACCTAATATTCCAAAAATGTCCGTTACAGCCAAACTATTATAGACACAGTGTTTATATTGTATATGCAGCGTTTTTCAAAGGCCCAAAGCATTAATATAGTCTCTTATTAAGCGTTGGACTGCCCTATGTGGTTGAACACCTAATATTCCAAAAATGTCCGTTACAGCCAAACTATTAGAGACACAGTGTTCATATTGTACATGCAGGGTTTTACAGAGGGTCAAAGCATTAATATAGTCACTTATTAAGCGTTGGACTGCAACATGTGGTCGAACACCTAATATTCCAAAAATGTCCGTTACAGCCAAACTATTAGAGACACAGTGTTCATATTGTACATGCAGGGTTTTACAGAGGCCCAAAGCATTAATATAGTCACTTATTAAGCGTTGGACTGCCCTATGTGGTTGAACACCTAATATTCCAAAAATGTCCGTTACAGCCAAACTATTAGAGACACAGTGTTCATATTGTACATGCAGGGTTTTACAGAGGGTCAAAGCATTAATATAGTCACTTATTAAGCGTTGGACTGCAACATGTGGTCGAACACCTAATATTCCAAAAATGTCCGTTACAGCCAAACTATTAGAGACACAGTGTTCATATTGTACATGCAGGGTTTTACAGAGGCCCAAAGCATTAATATAGTCACTTATTAAGCGTTGGACTGCCCTATGTGGTTGAACACCTAATATTCCAAAAATGTCCGTTACAGCCAAACTATTAGAGACACAGTGTTCATATTGTACATGCAGGGTTTTACAGAGGGCCAAAGCATTAATATAGTCACTTATTGAGCGTTGGACTGCAACATGTGGTCGAACACCTAATATTCCAAAAATGTCCGTTACAGCCAAACTATTAGAGACACAGTGTTCATATTGTATATGCAGCGTTTTACAGAGGCCCAAAGCATTAATATAGTCACTTATTAAGCGTTGGACTGCCCTATGTGGTTGAACACCTAATATTCCAAAAATGTCCGTTACAGAAAAACTATTAGAGACACAGTGTTCATATTGTACATGCAGGGTTTTACAGAGGGCCAAAGCATTAATATAGTCACTTATTAAGCGTTGGACTGCAACATGTGGTCGAACACCTAATATTCCAAAAATGTCCGTTACAGCCAAACTATTAGAGACACAGTGTTCATATTGTACATGCAGGGTTTTACAGAGGCCCAAAGCAATAATATAGTCACTTATTAAGCGTTGGACTGCCCTATGTGGTTGAAAACCTAATATTCCAAAAATGTCCGTTACAGCCAAACTATTAGAGACACAGTGTTCATATTGTACATGCAGGGTTTTACAGAGGGCCAAAGCATTAATATAGTCACTTATTAAGCGTTGGACTGCAACATGTGGTCGAACACCTAATATTCCAAAAATGTCCGTTACAGCCAAACTATTAGAGACACAGTGTTCATATTGTACATGCAGGGTTTTACAGAGGCCCAAAGCATTAATATAGTCACTTATTAAGCGTTGGACTGCCCTATGTGGTTAAACACCTAATATTCCAAAAATGTCCGTTACAGCCAAACTATTAGAGACACAGTGTTCATATTGAACATGCAGGGTTTCACAGAGGGCCAAAGCATTAATATAGTCACTTATTAAGCGATGGACTGCAACATGTGGTCGAACACCTAATATTCCAAAAATGTCAGTTACAGCCAAACTATAAGAGACACAGTGTTCATATTTTATATGCAGGGTTTAACAGAGGCCCAAAGCATTAATATAGTCACTTATTAAGCGTTGGACTGCCCTATGTGGTTGAAAACCTAATATTCCAAAAATGTCCGTTACAGCCAAACTATTAGAGACACAGTGTTCATATTGTACATGCAGGGTTTTACAGAGGGCCAAAGCATTAATATAGTCACTTATTAAGCGTTGGACTGCAACATGTGGTCGAACACCTAATATTCCAAAAATGTCCGTTACAGCCAAACTATTAGAGACACAGTGTTCATATTGTACATGCAGGGTTTTACAGAGGGCCAAAGCATTAATATAGTCACCTATTAAGCAATGGACTGCAACATGTGGCCGAACACCTAATATTCCAAAAATGTCCGTTACAGCCAAACTATTAGAGACACAGTGTTCATATTGTACATGCAGGGTTTAACAGAGGCCCAATGCATTAATATAGTCACTTATTAAGCGATGGACTGCAACATGTGGCCGAACACCTAATATTCCAAAAATGTCCGTTACAGCCAAACTATTAGAGACACAGTGTTCATATTGTACATGCAGGGTTTTACAGAGGCCCAAAGCATTAATATAGTCACTTATTAAGCGTTGGACTGCCCTATGTGGTTAAACACCTAATATTCCAAAAGTGTCAGTTACAGCCAAACTACTAGAGACACAGTGTTCATATTGTGTATGCAGCGTTTTACAGTGGCCCAAAGCATTAATATAGTCACTTATTAAGTGTTGGACTGCCTTATGTGGTTGAACACCTAATATTCCAAAAATGTCCGATACAGCCAAACTATTATAGACACAGTGTTCATATTGTATATGCAGCGTTTTACAGAGGGCCAAAGCATTAATATAGTCACTTATTAAGCGTTGGACTGCCCTATGTGGTTGAACACCTAATATTCCAAAAATGTCCGTTACAGCCAAACTATTAGATACACAGTGTTCATATTGTACATGCAGGGTTTCACAGAGGGCCAAAGCATTAATAAAGTCACTTACTAAGCGATGGACTGCAACATGTGGCCGAACACCTAATATTCCAAAAATGTCCGTTACAGCCAAACTATAAAAGGCATAAAGTTCATATTGTATATGCAGCGTTAAACAGAGGCCCAAAGCATTACTTTAACCACATATTAAGCGTTGGACTTTTCATGTGGTTGAACACCTAATATTCCAAAAATGTCCGTTACAGCCAAACTATTAGAGACACAGTGTTCATATTGTGTATGCAGCGTTATACAGAGGCCCAAAGCATTAATATAGTCACTTATTAAGCGTTGGACTGCCCTATGTGGTTAAACACCTAATATTCCAAAAATGTCCGTTACAGAAAAACTAAAAGAGGCATAAAGTTCATATTGTATATGCAGCGTTAAACAGAGGCCCAAAGCATTACTTTAACCATTGGACTGCCCCATGTGGTTGAATACCTAATATTCCAAAAATGTCCGTTACAGCCAAACTATTATAGACACAGTGTTCATATTGTATATGCAGCGTTTTTCAAAGGCCCAAAGCATTAATATAGTCTCTTATTAAGCGTTGGACTGCAACATGTGGACGAACACCTAATATTACAAAAATGTCAGTTACAGCCAAACTATTAGAGACACAGATTTCATTTTGTATAAGCAGCGTTATACAGAGTCCCAAAACATTACTATAATCACATGTTAAACGATGGACTGCAACATGTAGCTGAACACCTAATATTCCAAAAGTGTCAGTTACAGCCAAGCCATAAGAGGCACAGAGTTCATACTGTATATGCAGCGTTATACAGAGCCCCAAAGCATTACTTTAACCACATATTAAGCTTTGCACTGATCCATGTGGTTTAACACCTAATATTCCAAAAATGTCCGTTACAGTTAAACTATTAGATACACAGTGTTCATATTTTATATGCAGGGTTTTACAGAGGCCCAAAGCATTATCATAGTCACTTATTAAGCGATGGACTGCAACATGTGGCCGAACACCTAATATTCCAAAAATATCCGTTACAGCCAAACTATTAGAGACACAGTGTTCATATTGTACATCAGGGTTTCACAGAGGGCCAAAGCATTAATATAGTCACTTATTAAGCGATGGACTGCAACATGTGGTCGAACACCTAATATTCCAAAAATGTCAGTTACAGCCAAACTATAAGAGACACAGTGTTCATATTTTATATGCAGGGTTTTACAGAGGCCCAAAGCATTAATATAGTCACTTATTAAGCGATGGACTGCAACATGTGGCCGAACACCTAATATTCCAAAAATGTCAGTTACAGCCAAACTATAAGAGACACAGATTTCATTTTGTATAAGCAGCGTTATACAGAGTCCCAAAGCATTACTTTAACCACATATTAAGCTTTGCACTGATCCATGTGGTTTAACACCTAATATTCCAAAAATGTCCGTTACAGATAAACTATTAGAGACACAGTGTTCATATTGTACATGCAGGGTTTTACAGAGGGCCAAAGCATTAATATAGTCACTTATTAAGAGTTGGACTGCCCTATGTGGTTGAACACCTAATATTCCAAAAATGTCCGTTACAGCCAAACTATTAGAGACACAGTGTTCATATTGTACATCAGGGTTTCACAGAGGGCCAAATCATTAATATAGTCACTTATTAAGCGATGGACTGCAACATGTGGTCGAACACCTAATATTCCAAAAATGTCAGTTACAGCCAAACTGTAAGAGACACAGTGATCATATTTTATATGCAGGGTTTTACAGAGGCCCAAAGCTTTAATATAGTCACTTATTAAGCGATGGACTGCAACATGTGGCCGAACACCTAATATTCCAAAAATGTCCGTTACAGCCAAAGTATTAGAGACACAGTGTTCATATTGTACATGCAGGGTTTTACAGAGGGCCAAAGCATTAATATAGTCATTTATTAAGCGATGGACTGCAACATGTGGTCGAACACCTAATATTCCAAAAATGTCCGTTACAGCCAAACTATTAGAGACACAGTGTTCATATTGTACATGCAGGGTTTTACAGAGGCCCAAAGCATTAATATAGTCACTTATTAAGCGATGGACTGCAACATGTAGTTGAACACCTAATATTCCAAAAGTGTCAGTTACAGCCAAACTATTAGAGACAGTGTTCATATTTTATATGCAGCGTTTTTCAAAGGCCCAATGCATTAATATAGTCTCTTATTAAGCGTTGGACTGCAACATGTGGTCGAACACCTAATATTACAAAAGTGTCAGTTACAGCCAAGCTATAAGAGGCACAGAGTTCATACTGTATATGCAGCGTTATACAGAGTCCCAAAGCATTACTTTAACCACATATTAAGCTTTGCACTGTCACATGTGGTTGAACACCTAATATTCCAAAAATGTCCGTTACAGTTAAACTATTAGAGACACAGTGTTCATATTTTATATGCAGGGTTTTACAGAGGCCCAAAGCATTAACATAGTCACTTATTAAGCGATGGACTGCAACATGTGGCCGAACACCTAATATTCCAAAAATGTCCGTTACAGCCAAACTATTAGAGACACAGTGTTCATATTGTACATGCAGGGTTTTACAGAGGGCCAAAGCATTAATATAGTGACTTATTAAGCGATGGACTGCAACATGTGGCCGAACACCTAATATTACAAAAATGTCAGTTACAGCCAAACTATTAGAGACACAGATTTCATATTTTATATGCAGCGTTATACAGAGGCCCAATGCATTACTATAATCACATGTTAAGCGTTGGACTGCAACATGTAGTTGAACACCTAATATTCCAAAAGTGTCAGTTACAGAAAAACTGGAAGAGGCATTAAGTTTATATTGTATATGCAGCGTTATACAGAGGCCCTAAGCATTACTATAATCACATGTTACGCGTTGGACTGCAACATGTAGTTGAACACCTAATATTCCAAAAATGTCCGTTACAGCCAAACTATTAGAGACACAGTGTTCATATTGTGTATGCAGCGTTTTACAGAGGCCCAAAGCATTAATATAGTCACTTATTAAGCGTTGGACTGCCCTATGTGGTTGAACACCAAATATTCCAAAAATGTCAGTTACATCCAAACTATTAGAGACACAGTGTTTATATTGTATATGCAGCGTTTTATAGAGGCCCAAAGCATTAATATAGTCACTTATTAAGCGGTGGACTGCAACATGTGGCCGAACACCTAATATTCCAAAAATGTCCGTTACAGCCAAACTATTAGAGACACAGTGTTCATATTGTACATGCAGGGTTTTACAGAGGGCCAAAGCATTAATATAGTCACTTATTAAGCGTTGGACTGCAACATGTGGTCGAACACCTAATATTCCAAAAATGTCCGTTACAGCCAAACTATTATAGACACAGAGTTCATATTGTATATGCAGCGTTTTACAGAGGCCCAAAGCATTAATATAGTCACTTATTAAGCGTTGGACTGCCCCATGTGGTTGAACACCTAATATTCCAAAAATGTCCGTTACAGCCAAACTATTATAGACACAGTGTTTATATTGTATATGCAGCGTTTTACAGAGGCCCAAAGCATTAATATAGTCACTTATTAAGCGTTGGACTGCCCCATGTGGTTGAACACCTAATATTCCAAAAATGTCCGTTACAGCCAAACTATTATAGACACAGTGTTCATATTGTATATGCAGCGTTTTACAGAGGCCCAAAGCATTAACATAGTCACTTATTAAGCGATGGACTGCAACATGTGGCCGAACACCTAATATTCCATAAATGTCCGTTACAGCCAAACTATTATAGACACAGTGTTCATATTGTATATGCAGCGTTTTACAGAGGCCCAAAGCATTAATATAGTCACTTATTAAGCGTTGGACTGCCCTTTGTGGTTGAACACCTAATATTCCAAAAATGTCTGTTACAGCCAAACTATAAGAGACACAGTGTTCATATTTTATATGCAGGGTTTTACAGAGGCCCAAAGCATTAATATAGTCACTTATTAAGCGTTGGACTGCCCCATGTGGTTGAACACCTAATATTCCAAAAGTGTCCGTTACAGCCAAACTATTAGAGGCACAAAGTTCATATCGAATATGCAGCGTTTTACAGAGGCCCAAAGCATTACTTTAACCACATATTAAGCGTTAGACTGCCCCATGTGGTTGAACACCTAATATTCCAAAAATGTCCGTTACAGCCAAACTATTATAGACACAGTGTTCATATTGTATATGCAGCGTTTTACAGAGGCCCAAAGCAATAATATAGTCACTTATTAAGCGTTGGACTGCCCTATGTGGTTGAACACCTAATATTCCAAAAATGTCCGTTACAGCCAAACTATTAGAGACACAGTGTTCATATTGTATATGCAGCGTTTTACAGAGGCCCAAAGCATTAATATAGTCACTTATTAAGCGTTGGACTGCCCCATGTGGTTGAACACCTAATATTCCAAAAATGTCCGTTACAGCCAAACTATTATAGACACAGTGTTCATATTGTATATGCAACGTTTTTCAATGGCCCAAAGCATTAATATAGTCTCTTATTAAGCGTTGGACTGCCCTATGTGGTTGAACACCTAATATTCCAAAAATGTCCGTTACAGCCAAACTATTAGAGACACAGTGTTCATATTGTATATGCAACGTTTTTCAAAGGCCCAAAGCATTAATATAGTCTCTTATTAAGCGTTGGACTGCCCTACGTGGTTGAACACATAATATTCCAAAAATGTCCGTTACAGCCAAACTATTAGAGACACAGTGTTCATATTGTACATGCAGGGTTTTACAGAGGGCCAAAGCATTAATATAGTCACTTATTAAGCGATGGACTGCAACATGTGGCCGAACACCTAATATTCCAAAAATGTCCGTTACAGCCAAACTATTAGAGACACAGTGTTCATATTGTACATGCAGGGTTTAACAGAGGCCCAAAGCATTAATATAGTCACTTATTAAGCGATGTACTGCAACATGTAGTTGAACACCTAATATTCCAAAAGTGTCAGTTACAGCCAAACTATAAGAGGCATAAAGTTTATATTGTATATGCATCGTTTAACAGAGGCCCAAAGCATTAATATAGTCACTTATTAAGCGTTGGACTGAACTCTGTGGTTGAACAACTAATACTCCAAAAATGTCCGTTACAGCCAAACTACTAGAGACACAGTGTTCATATTGTGTATGCAGCGTTTTACAATGGCCCAAAGCATTAATATAGTCACTTATTAAGCGTTGGACTGCCCCATGTGGTTGAACACCTAATATTCCAAAAATGTCCGTTACAGCCAAACTATTAGAGACACAGTGTTCATATTGTATATGCAGCGTTTTACAGAGGCCCAAAGCATTAATATAGTCACTTATTAAGCGTTGGACTGCCCCATGTGGTTGAACACCTAATATTCCAAAAATGTCCGTTACAGCCAAACTATTATAGACACAGTGTTCATATTGTATATGCAGCGTTTTACAGAGGCCCAAAGCATTAATATAGTCACTTATTAAGCGTTGGACTGCCCCATGTGGTTGAACACCTAATATTCCAAAAATGTCCGTTACAGCCAAACTATTATAGACACAGTGTTTATATTGTATATGCAGCGTTTTTCAAAGGCCCAAAGCATTAATATAGTCTCTTATTAAGCGTTGGACTGCCCTATGTGGTTGAACACCTAATATTCCAAAAATGTCCGTTACAGCCAAACTATTAGAGACACAGTGTTCATATTGTACATGCAGGGTTTTACAGAGGGTCAAAGCATTAATATAGTCACTTATTAAGCGTTGGACTGCAACATGTGGTCGAACACCTAATATTCCAAAAATGTCCGTTACAGCCAAACTATTAGAGACACAGTGTTCATATTGTACATGCAGGGTTTTACAGAGGCCCAAAGCATTAATATAGTCACTTATTAAGCGTTGGACTGCCCTATGTGGTTGAACACCTAATATTCCAAAAATGTCCGTTACAGCCAAACTATTAGAGACACAGTGTTCATATTGTACATGCAGGGTTTTACAGAGGGCCAAAGCATTAATATAGTCACTTATTGAGCGTTGGACTGCAACATGTGGTCGAACACCTAATATTCCAAAAATGTCCGTTACAGCCAAACTATTAGAGACACAGTGTTCATATTGTATATGCAGCGTTTTACAGAGGCCCAAAGCATTAATATAGTCACTTATTAAGCGTTGGACTGCCCTATGTGGTTGAACACCTAATATTCCAAAAATGTCCGTTACAGAAAAACTATTAGAGACACAGTGTTCATATTGTACATGCAGGGTTTTACAGAGGGCCAAAGCATTAATATAGTCACTTATTAAGCGTTGGACTGCAACATGTGGTCGAACACCTAATATTCCAAAAATGTCCGTTACAGCCAAACTATTAGAGACACAGTGTTCATATTGTACATGCAGGGTTTTACAGAGGCCCAAAGCAATAATATAGTCACTTATTAAGCGTTGGACTGCCCTATGTGGTTGAAAACCTAATATTCCAAAAATGTCCGTTACAGCCAAACTATTAGAGACACAGTGTTCATATTGTACATGCAGGGTTTTACAGAGGGCCAAAGCATTAATATAGTCACTTATTAAGCGTTGGACTGCAACATGTGGTCGAACACCTAATATTCCAAAAATGTCCGTTACAGCCAAACTATTAGAGACACAGTGTTCATATTGTACATGCAGGGTTTTACAGAGGCCCAAAGCATTAATATAGTCACTTATTAAGCGTTGGACTGCCCTATGTGGTTAAACACCTAATATTCCAAAAATGTCCGTTACAGCCAAACTATTAGAGACACAGTGTTCATATTGAACATGCAGGGTTTCACAGAGGGCCAAAGCATTAATATAGTCACTTATTAAGCGATGGACTGCAACATGTGGTCGAACACCTAATATTCCAAAAATGTCAGTTACAGCCAAACTATAAGAGACACAGTGTTCATATTTTATATGCAGGGTTTAACAGAGGCCCAAAGCATTAATATAGTCACTTATTAAGCGTTGGACTGCCCTATGTGGTTGAAAACCTAATATTCCAAAAATGTCCGTTACAGCCAAACTATTAGAGACACAGTGTTCATATTGTACATGCAGGGTTTTACAGAGGGCCAAAGCATTAATATAGTCACTTATTAAGCGTTGGACTGCAACATGTGGTCGAACACCTAATATTCCAAAAATGTCCGTTACAGCCAAACTATTAGAGACACAGTGTTCATATTGTACATGCAGGGTTTTACAGAGGGCCAAAGCATTAATATAGTCACCTATTAAGCGATGGACTGCAACATGTGGCCGAACACCTAATATTCCAAAAATGTCCGTTACAGCCAAACTATTAGAGACACAGTGTTCATATTGTACATGCAGGGTTTAACAGAGGCCCAATGCATTAATATAGTCACTTATTAAGCGATGGACTGCAACATGTAGTTGAACACCTAATATTCCAAAAGTGTCAGTTACAGCCAAACTACTAGAGACACAGTGTTCATATTGTGTATGCAGCGTTTTACAGTGGCCCAAAGCATTAATATAGTCACTTATTAAGTGTTGGACTGCCTTATGTGGTTGAACACCTAATATTCCAAAAATGTCCGATACAGCCAAACTATTATAGACACAGTGTTCATATTGTATATGCAGCGTTTTACAGAGGGCCAAAGCATTAATATAGTCACTTATTAAGCGTTGGACTGCCCTATGTGGTTGAACACCTAATATTCCAAAAATGTCCGTTACAGCCAAACTATTAGATACACAGTGTTCATATTGTACATGCAGGGTTTCACAGAGGGCCAAAGCATTAATAAAGTCACTTACTAAGCGATGGACTGCAACATGTGGCCGAACACCTAATATTCCAAAAATGTCCGTTACAGCCAAACTATAAAAGGCATAAAGTTCATATTGTATATGCAGCGTTAAACAGAGGCCCAAAGCATTACTTTAACCACATATTAAGCGTTGGACTTTTCATGTGGTTGAACACCTAATATTCCAAAAATGTCCGTTACAGCCAAACTATTAGAGACACAGTGTTCATATTGTGTATGCAGCGTTATACAGAGGCCCAAAGCATTAATATAGTCACTTATTAAGCGTTGGACTGCCCTATGTGGTTAAACACCTAATATTCCAAAAATGTCCGTTACAGAAAAACTAAAAGAGGCATAAAGTTCATATTGTATATGCAGCGTTAAACAGAGGCCCAAAGCATTACTTTAACCATTGGACTGCCCCATGTGGTTGAATACCTAATATTCCAAAAATGTCCGTTACAGCCAAACTATTATAGACACAGTGTTCATATTGTATATGCAGCGTTTTTCAAAGGCCCAAAGCATTAATATAGTCTCTTATTAAGCGTTGGACTGCAACATGTGGACGAACACCTAATATTACAAAAATGTCAGTTACAGCCAAACTATTAGAGACACAGATTTCATTTTGTATAAGCAGCGTTATACAGAGTCCCAAAACATTACTATAATCACATGTTAAACGATGGACTGCAACATGTAGCTGAACACCTAATATTCCAAAAGTGTCAGTTACAGCCAAGCCATAAGAGGCACAGAGTTCATACTGTATATGCAGCGTTATACAGAGCCCCAAAGCATTACTTTAACCACATATTAAGCTTTGCACTGATCCATGTGGTTTAACACCTAATATTCCAAAAATGTCCGTTACAGTTAAACTATTAGATACACAGTGTTCATATTTTATATGCAGGGTTTTACAGAGGCCCAAAGCATTAACATAGTCACTTATTAAGTGTTGGACTGCCCTATGTGGTTGAACACCTAATATTCCAAAAATGTCCGTTACAGCCAAACTATTAGAGACACAGTGTTCATATTTTACATGCGGGGTTTTACAGAGGGCCAAAGCACTAATATAGTCACTTATTAAACGTTGGACTGCAACATGTGGTGGAACACCTAATATTCCAAAAATGTCAGTTACAGCCAAACTATTAGAGACAGTGTTCATATTTTATATGCAGCGTTTTTCAAAGGCCCAATGCATTAATATAGTCTCTTATTAAGCGTTGGACTGCAACATGTGGTCGAACACCTAATATTACAAAAGTGTCAGTTACAGCCAAGCTATAAGAGGCACAGAGTTCATACTGTATATGCAGCGTTATACAGAGTCCCAAAGCATTACTTTAACCACATATTAAGCTTTGCACTGTCACATGTGGTTGAACACCTAATATTCCAAAAATGTCCGTTACAGTTAAACTATTAGAGACACAGTGTTCATATTTTATATGCAGGGTTTTACAGAGGCCCAAAGCATTAACATAGTCACTTATTAAGCGATGGACTGCAACATGTGGCCGAACACCTAATATTCCAAAAATGTCCGTTACAGCCAAACTATTAGAGACACAGTGTTCATATTGTACATGCAGGGTTTTACAGAGGGCCAAAGCATTAATATAGTGACTTATTAAGCGATGGACTGCAACATGTGGCCGAACACCTAATATTACAAAAATGTCAGTTACAGCCAAACTATTAGAGACACAGATTTCATTTTGTATAAGCAGCGTTATACAGAGTCCCAAAACATTACTATAATCACATGTTAAACGATGGACTGCAACATGTAGCTGAACACCTAATATTCCAAAAGTGTCAGTTACAGCCAAGCCATAAGAGGCACAGAGTTCATACTGTATATGCAGCGTTATACAGAGTCCCAAAGCATTACTTTAACCACATATTAAGCTTTGCACTGATCCATGTGGTTTAACACCTAATATTCCAAAAATGTCCGTTACAGTTAAAATATTAGATACACAGTGTTCATATTTTATATGCAGGGTTTTACAGAGGCCCAAAGCATTATCATAGTCACTTATTAAGCGATGGACTGCAACATGTGGCCGAACACCTAATATTCCAAAAATATCCGTTACAGCCAAACTATTAGAGACACAGTGTTCATATTGTACATCAGGGTTTCACAGAGGGCCAAAGCATTAATATAGTCACTTATTAAGCGATGGACTGCAACATGTGGTCGAACACCTAATATTCCAAAAATGTCAGTTACAGCCAAACTATAAGAGACACAGTGTTCATATTTTATATGCAGGGTTTTACAGAGGCCCAAAGCATTAATATAGTCACTTATTAAGCGATGGACTGCAACATGTGGCCGAACACCTAATATTCCAAAAATGTCAGTTACAGCCAAACTATAAGAGACACAGATTTCATTTTGTATAAGCAGCGTTATACAGAGTCCCAAAGCATTACTTTAACCACATATTAAGCTTTGCACTGATCCATGTGGTTTAACACCTAATATTCCAAAAATGTCCGTTACAGATAAACTATTAGAGACACAGTGTTCATATTGTACATGCAGGGTTTTACAGAGGGCCAAAGCATTAATATAGTCACTTATTAAGCGTTGGACTGCCCTATGTGGTTGAACACCTAATATTCCAAAAATGTCCGTTACAGCCAAACTATTAGAGACACAGTGTTCATATTGTACATCAGGGTTTCACAGAGGGCCAAATCAATAATATAGTCACTTATTAAGCGATGGACTGCAACATGTGGTCGAACACCTAATATTCCAAAAATGTCAGTTACAGCCAAACTGTAAGAGACACAGTGATCATATTTTATATGCAGGGTTTTACAGAGGCCCAAAGCTTTAATATAGTCACTTATTAAGCGATGGACTGCAACATGTGGCCGAACACCTAATATTCCAAAAATGTCCGTTACAGCCAAAGTATTAGAGACACAGTGTTCATATTGTACATGCAGGGTTTTACAGAGGGCCAAAGCATTAATATAGTCATTTATTAAGCGATGGACTGCAACATGTGGTCGAACACCTAATATTCCAAAAATGTCCGTTACAGCCAAACTATTAGAGACACAGTGTTCATATTGTACATGCAGGGTTTTACAGAGGCCCAAAGCATTAATATAGTCACTTATTAAGCGATGGACTGCAACATGTAGTTGAACACCTAATATTCCAAAAGTGTCAGTTACAGCCAAACTATTAGAGACAGTGTTCATATTTTATATGCAGCGTTTTTCAAAGGCCCAATGCATTAATATAGTCTCTTATTAAGCGTTGGACTGCAACATGTGGTCGAACACCTAATATTACAAAAGTGTCAGTTACAGCCAAGCTATAAGAGGCACAGAGTTCATACTGTATATGCAGCGTTATACAGAGTCCCAAAGCATTACTTTAACCACATATTAAGCTTTGCACTGTCACATGTGGTTGAACACCTAATATTCCAAAAATGTCCGTTACAGTTAAACTATTAGAGACACAGTGTTCATATTTTATATGCAGGGTTTTACAGAGGCCCAAAGCAATAACATAGTCACTTATTAAGCGATGGACTGCAACATGTGGCCGAACACCTAATATTCCAAAAATGTCCGTTACAGCCAAACTATTAGAGACACAGTGTTCATATTGTACATGCAGGGTTTTACAGAGGGCCAAAGCATTAATATAGTGACTTATTAAGCGATGGACTGCAACATGTGGCCGAACACCTAATATTACAAAAATGTCAGTTACAGCCAAACTATTAGAGACACAGATTTCATTTTGTATAAGCAGCGTTATACAGAGTCCCAAAACATTACTATAATCACATGTTAAACGATGGACTGCAACATGTAGCTGAACACCTAATATTCCAAAAGTGTCAGTTACAGCCAAGCCATAAGAGGCACAGAGTTCATACTGTATATGCAGCGTTATACAGAGTCCCAAAGCATTACTTTAACCACATATTAAGCTTTGCACTGATCCATGTGGTTTAACACCTAATATTCCAAAAATGTCCGTTACAGTTAAACTATTAGATACACAGTGTTCATATTTTATATGCAGGGTTTTACAGAGGCCCAAAGCATTATCATAGTCACTTATTAAGCGATGGACTGCAACATGTGGCCGAACACCTAATATTCCAAAAATGTCCGTTACAGCCAAACTATTAGAGACACAGTGTTCATATTGTACATGCAGGGTTTTACAGAGGGCCAAAGCATTAATATAGTCACTTATTAAGCGTTGGACTGCCCTATATGGTTGTACACCTAATATTCCAAAAATGTCCGTTACAGCCAAACTATTAGAGACACAGTGTTCATATTGTACATCAGGGTTTTACAGAGGGCCAAAGCACTAATATAGTCACTTATTAAACGTTGGACTGCAACATGTGGTGGAACACCTAATATTCCAAAAATGTCAGTTACAGCCAAACTATTAGAGACACAGTGTTCATATTTTATATGCAGGGTTTTGCAGAGGCCCAAAGCATTAATATAGTCACTTATTAAGCGATGGACTGCAACATGTGGCCGAACACCTAATATTCCAAAAATGTCCGTTACAGCCAAACTATTAGAGACACAGTGTTCATATTGTATATGCAGCGTTTTACAGAGGCCCAAAGCATTATTATAGTCACTTATTAAGCGTTGCACTGATCCATGTGGTTTAACACCTAATATTCCAAAAATGTCCGTTACAGTTAAACTATTAGATACACAGTGTTCATATTTTATATGCAGGGTTTTACTGAGGCCCAAAGCATTATCATAGTCACTTATTAAGCGATGGACTGCAACATGTGGCCGAACACCTAATATTCCAAAAATGTCCGTTACAGCCAAACTATTAGAGACACAGTGTTCATATTGTACATGCAGGGTTTTACAGAGGGCCAAAGCATTAATATAGTCACTTATTAAGCGTTGGACTGCCCCATGTGGTTGAACACCTAATATTCCAAAAATGTCCGTTACAGCCAAACTATTAGAGACACAGTGTTCATATTTTATATGCAGGGTTTTGCAGAGGCCCAAAGCATTAATATAGTCACTTATTAAGCGATGGACTGCAACATGTGGCCGAACACCTAATATTCCAAAAATGTCCGTTACAGCCAAACTATTAGAGACACAGTGTTCATATTGTATATGCAGCGTTTTACAGAGGCCCAAAGCATTATTATAGTCACTTATTAAGCGTTGGACTGCCCTATGTGGTTGAACACCTAATATTCCAAAAATGTCCGTTACAGTTAAACTATTAGAGACACAGTGTTCATATTTTATATGCAGGGTTTTACAGAGGCCCAAAGCATTAACATAGTCACTTATTAAGCGTTGGACTGCCCTATGTGGTTGAACACCTAATATTCCAAAAATGTCCGTTACAGCCAAACTATTAGAGCCACAATGTTCATATTGTACATGCAGGGTTTTACAGAGGGCCAAAGCACTAATATAGTCACTTATTAAACGTTGGACTGCAACATGTGGTGGAACACCTAATATTCCAAAAATGTCAGTTACAGCCAAACTATTAGAGACACAGTGTTCATATTTTATATGCAGCGTTTTTCAAAGGCCCAATGCATTAATATAGTCTCTTATTAAGCGATGGACTGCATCATGTGGTCGAACACCTAATATTACAAAAGTGTCAGTTACAGCCAAGCTATAAGAGGCACAGAGTTCATACTGTATATGCAGCGTTATACAGAGTCCCAAAGCATTACTTTAACCACATATTAAGCTTTGCACTGCCCCATGTGGTTGAACACCTAATATTCCAAAAATGTCCGTTACAGTTAAACTATTAGAGACACAGTGTTCATATTTTATATGCAGGGTTTTACAGAGGCCCAAAGCATTAACATAGTCACTTATTAAGCGTTGGACTGCCCTATGTGGTTGAACACCTAATATTCCAAAAATATCCGTTACAGCCAAACTATTAGAGACACAGTGTTCATATTGTACATCAGGGTTTCACAGAGGGCCAAAGCATTAATATAGTCACTTATTAAGCGATGGACTGCAACATGTGGTCGAACACCAAATATTCCAAAAATGTCAGTTACAGCCAAACTATAAGAGACACAGTGTTCATATTTTATATGCAGGGTTTTACAGAGGCCCAAAGCATTAATATAGTCACTTATTAAGCGATGGACTGCAACATGTGGCCGAACACCTAATATTCCAAAAATGTCAGTTACAGCCAAACTATAAGAGACACAGATTTCATTTTGTATAAGCAGCGTTATACAGAGTCCCAAAGCATTACTTTAACCACATATTAAGCTTTGCACTGCCCCATGTGGTTGAACACCTAATATTCCAAAAATGTCCGTTACAGATAAACTATTAGAGACACAGTGTTCATATTGTACATGCAGGGTTTTACAGAGGGCCAAAGCATTAATATAGTCACTTATTAAGCGTTGGACTGCCCTATGTGGTTGAACACCTAATATTCCAAAAATGTCCGTTACAGCCAAACTATTAGAGACAGAGTGTTCATATTGTACATCAGGGTTTCACAGAGGGCCAAATCATTAATATAGTCACTTATTAAGCGATGGACTGCAACATGTGGTCGAACACCTAATATTCCAAAAATGTCAGTTACAGCCAAACTATAAGAGACACAGTGTTCATATTTTATATGCAGGGTTTTACAGAGGCCCAAAGCATTAATATAGTCACTTATTAAGCGATGGACTGCAACATGTGGCCGAACACCTAATATTCCAAAAATGTCCGTTACAGCCAAAGTATTAGAGACACAGTGTCATATTGTACATGCAGGGTTTTACAGAGGGCCAAAGCATTAATATAGTCACTTATTAAGCGATGGACTGCAACATGTGGTCGAACACCTAATATTCCAAAAATGTCCGTTACAGCCAAACTATTAGAGACACAGTGTTCATATTGTACATGCAGGGTTTTACAGAGGCCCAAAGCATTAATATAGTCACTTATTAAGCGATGGACTGCAACATGTAGTTGAACACCTAATATTCCAAAAGTGTCAGTTACAGCCAAACTATAAGAGGCATAAAGTTCATACTGTATATGCAGCGTTAAACAGAGGCCCAAAGCATTAATATAGTCACTTATTAAGCGATGGACTGCAACATGTGGCCGAACACCTAATATTCCAAAAATGTCCGTTACAGCCAAAGTATTAGAGACACAGTGTTCATATTGTATATGCAGCGTTTTACAGAGGCCCAAAGCATTATTATAGTCACTTATTAAGCGTTGGACTGCCCTATGTGGTTGAACACCTAATATTCCAAAAATGTCCGTTACAGCCAAACTATTAGAGCCACAGTGTTCATATTGTACATGCAGGGTTTTACAGAGGGCCAAAGCACTAATATAGTCACTTATTAAACGTTGGACTGCAACATGTGGTGGAACACCTAATATTCCAAAAATGTCAGTTACAGCCAAACTATTAGAGACACAGTGTTCATATTTTATATGCAGGGTTTTACAGAGGGCCAAAGCACTAATATAGTCACTTATTAAACGTTGGACTGCAACATGTGGTGGAACACCTAATATTCCAAAAATGTCAGTTACAGCCAAACTATTAGAGACACAGTGTTCATATTTTATATGCAGCGTTTTTCAAAGGCCCAATGCATTAATATAGTCTCTTATTAAGCGATGGACTGCAACATGTGGTCGAACACCTAATATTACAAAAGTGTCAGTTACAGCCAAGCTATAAGAGGCACAGAGTTCATACTGTATATGCAGCGTTATACAGAGTCCCAAAGCATTACTTTAACCACATATTAAGCTTTGCACAGCCCCATGTGGTTGAACACCTAATATTCCAAAAATGTCCGTTACAGTTAAACTATTAGAGACACAGTGTTCATATTTTATATGCAGGGTTTTACAGAGGAACAAAGCATTAACATAGTCACTTATTAAGCGTTGGACAGCCCTATGTGGTTGAACACCTAATATTCCAAAAATATCCGTTACAGCCAAACTATTAGAGACACAGTGTTCATATTGTACATCAGGGTTTCACAGAGGGCCAAAGCATTAATATAGTCACTTATTAAGCGATGGACTGCAACATGTGGTCGAACACCTAATATTCCAAAAATGTCAGTTACAGCCAAACTATAAGAGACACAGTGTTCATATTTTATATGCAGGGTTTTACAGAGGCCCAAAGCATTAATATAGTCACTTATTAAGCGATGGACTGCAACATGTGGCCGAACACCTAATATTCCAAAAATGTCAGTTACAGCCAAACTATAAGAGACACAGATTTCATTTTGTATAAGCAGCGTTATACAGAGTCCCAAAGCATTACTTTAACCACATATTAAGCTTTGCACTGATCCATGTGGTTTAACACCTAATATTCCAAAAATGTCCGTTACAGATAAACTATTAGAGACACAGTGTTCATATTGTACATGCAGGGTTTTACAGAGGGCCAAAGCATTAATATAGTCACTTATTAAGCGTTGGACTGCCCTATGTGGTTGAACACCTAATATTCCAAAAATGTCCGTTACAGCCAAACTATTAGAGACACAGTGTTCATATTGTACATCAGGGTTTCACAGAGGGCCAAATCATTAATATAGTCACTTATTAAGCGATGGACTGCAACATGTGGTCGAACACCTAATATTCCAAAAATGTCAGTTACAGCCAAACTATAAGAGACACAGTGATCATATTTTATATGCAGGGTTTTACAGAGGCCCAAAGCTTTAATATAGTCACTTATTAAGCGATGGACTGCAACATGTGGCCGAACACCTAATATTCCAAAAATGTCCGTTACAGCCAAAGTATTAGAGACACAGTGTTCATATTGTACATGCAGGGTTTTACAGAGGGCCAAAGCATTAATATAGTCATTTATTAAGCGATGGACTGCAACATGTGGTCGAACACCTAATATTCCAAAAATGTCCGTTACAGCCAAACTATTAGAGACACAGTGTTCATATTGTACATGCAGGGTTTTACAGAGGCCCAAAGCATTAATATAGTCACTTATTAAGCGATGGACTGCAACATGTAGTTGAACACCTAATATTCCAAAAGTGTCAGTTACAGCCAAACTATTAGAGACAGTGTTCATATTTTATATGCAGCGTTTTTCAAAGGCCCAATGCATTAATATAGTCTCTTATTAAGCGTTGGACTGCAACATGTGGTCGAACACCTAATATTACAAAAGTGTCAGTTACAGCCAAGCTATAAGAGGCACAGAGTTCATACTGTATATGCAGCGTTATACAGAGTCCCAAAGCATTACTTTAACCACATATTAAGCTTTGCACTGTCACATGTGGTTGAACACCTAATATTCCAAAAATGTCCGTTACAGTTAAACTATTAGAGACACAGTGTTCATATTTTATATGCAGGGTTTTACAGAGGCCCAAAGCATTAACATAGTCACTTATTAAGCGATGGACTGCAACATGTGGCCGAACACCTAATATTCCAAAAATGTCCGTTACAGCCAAACTATTAGAGACACAGTGTTCATATTGTACATGCAGGGTTTTACAGAGGGCCAAAGCATTAATATAGTGACTTATTAAGCGATGGACTGCAACATGTGGCCGAACACCTAATATTACAAAAATGTCAGTTACAGCCAAACTATTAGAGACACAGATTTCATTTTGTATAAGCAGCGTTATACAGAGTCCCAAAACATTACTATAATCACATGTTAAACGATGGACTGCAACATGTAGCTGAACACCTAATATTCCAAAAGTGTCAGTTACAGCCAAGCCATAAGAGGCACAGAGTTCATACTGTATATGCAGCGTTATACAGAGTCCCAAAGCATTACTTTAACCACATATTAAGCTTTGCACTGATCCATGTGGTTTAACACCTAATATTCCAAAAATGTCCGTTACAGTTAAACTATTAGATACACAGTGTTCATATTTTATATGCAGGGTTTTACAGAGGCCCAAAGCATTATCATAGTCACTTATTAAGCGATGGACTGCAACATGTGGCCGAACACCTAATATTCCAAAAATGTCCGTTACAGCCAAACTATTAGAGACACAGTGTTCATATTGTACATGCAGGGTTTTACAGAGGGCCAAAGCATTAATATAGTCACTTATTAAGCGTTGGACTGCCCTATATGGTTGTACACCTAATATTCCAAAAATGTCCGTTACAGCCAAACTATTAGAGACACAGTGTTCATATTGTACATCAGGGTTTTACAGAGGGCCAAAGCACTAATATAGTCACTTATTAAACGTTGGACTGCAACATGTGGTGGAACACCTAATATTCCAAAAATGTCAGTTACAGCCAAACTATTAGAGACACAGTGTTCATATTTTATATGCAGGGTTTTGCAGAGGCCCAAAGCATTAATATAGTCACTTATTAAGCGATGGACTGCAACATGTGGCCGAACACCTAATATTCCAAAAATGTCAGTTACAGCCAAACTATAAGAGACACAGATTTCATTTTGTATAAGCAGCGTTATACAGAGTCCCAAAGCATTACTTTAACCACATATTAAGCTTTGCACTGCCCCATGTGGTTGAACACCTAATATTCCAAAAATGTCCGTTACAGATAAACTATTAGAGACACAGTGTTCATATTGTACATGCAGGGTTTTACAGAGGGCCAAAGCATTAATATAGTCACTTATTAAGCATTGGACTGCCCTATGTGGTTGAACACCTAATATTCCAAAAATGTCCGTTACAGCCAAACTATTAGAGACAGAGTGTTCATATTGTACATCAGGGTTTCACAGAGGGCCAAATCATTAATATAGTCACTTATTAAGCGATGGACTGCAACATGTGGTCGAACACCTAATATTCCAAAAATGTCAGTTACAGCCAAACTATAAGAGACACAGTGTTCATATTTTATATGCAGGGTTTTACAGAGGCCCAAAGCATTAATATAGTCACTTATTAAGCGATGGACTGCAACATGTGGCCGAACACCTAATATTCCAAAAATGTCCGTTACAGCCAAAGTATTAGAGACACAGTGTCATATTGTACATGCAGGGTTTTACAGAGGGCCAAAGCATTAATATAGTCACTTATTAAGCGATGGACTGCAACATGTGGTCGAACACCTAATATTCCAAAAATGTCCGTTACAGCCAAACTATTAGAGACACAGTGTTCATATTGTACATGCAGGGTTTTACAGAGGCCCAAAGCATTAATATAGTCACTTATTAAGCGATGGACTGCAACATGTAGTTGAACACCTAATATTCCAAAAGTGTCAGTTACAGCCAAACTATAAGAGGCATAAAGTTCATACTGTATATGCAGCGTTAAACAGAGGCCCAAAGCATTAATATAGTCACTTATTAAGCGTTGGACTGCCTTATGTGGTTGAACACCTAATATTCCAAAAATGTCAGTTACAGCCAAACTATAAGAGGCATAAAGTTCATATTGTATATGCAGCGTTAAACAGAGGCCCAAAGCATTACTTTAACCACATATTAAGCGCTGGACTGCCCCATGTGGTTGAACACCTAATATTCCAAAAATGTCCGATACAGCCAAACTATTATAGACACAGTGTTCATATTGTATATGCAGCGTTTTACAGAGGGCCAAAGCATTAATATAGTCACTTATTAAGCGTTGGACTGCCCTATGTGGTTGAACACCTAATATTCCAAAAATGTCCGTTACAGCCAAACTATTAGATACACAGTGTTCATATTGTACATGCAGGGTTTTACAGAGGGCCAAAGCATTAATATAGTCTCTTATTAAGCGTTGGACTGCCCTATGTGGTTGAACACCTAATATTCCAAAAATGTCCGTTACAGACAAACTATTAGAGACACAGTGTTCATATTGTACATGCAGGGTTTTACAGAGGGCCAAAGCATTAATATAGTCACTTATTAAGCGTTGGACTGCAACATGTGGTCGAACACCTAATATTCCAAAAATGTCCGTTACAGCCAAACTATTAGAGACACAGTGTTCATATTGTACATGCAGGGTTTTACAGAGGCCCAAAGCATTAATATAGTCACTTATTAAGCGTTGGACTGCCCTATGTGGTTAAACACCTAATATTCCAAAAATGTCCGTTACAGCCAAACTATTAGAGACACAGTGTTCATATTGTACATGCAGGGTTTTACAGAGGGCCAAAGCATTAATATAGTCACTTATTAAGCGTTGGACTGCAACATGTGGTCGAACACCTAATATTCCAAAAATGTCAGTTACAGCCAAACTATAAGAGACACAGTGTTCATATTTTATATGCAGGGTTTAACAGAGGCCCAAAGCATTAATATAGTCACTTATTAAGCGCTGGACTGCCCCATGTGGTTGAACACCTAATATTCCAAAAATGTCCGATACAGCCAAACTATTATAGACACAGTGTTCATATTGTATATGCAGCGTTTTACAGAGGGCCAAAGCATTAATATAGTCACTTATTAAGCGTTGGACTGCCCTATGTGGTTGAACACCTAATATTCCAAAAATGTCCGTTACAGCCAAACTATTAGATACACAGTGTTCATATTGTACATGCAGGGTTTTACAGAGGGCCAAAGCATTAATATAGTCTCTTATTAAGCGTTGGACTGCCCTATGTGGTTGAACACCTAATATTCCAAAAATGTCCGTTACAGACAAACTATTAGAGACACAGTGTTCATATTGTACATGCAGGGTTTTACAGAGGGCCAAAGCATTAATATAGTCACTTATTAAGCGTTGGACTGCAACATGTGGTCGAACACCTAATATTCCAAAAATGTCCGTTACAGCCAAACTATTAGAGACACAGTGTTCATATTGTACATGCAGGGTTTTACAGAGGCCCAAAGCATTAATATAGTCACTTATTAAGCGTTGGACTGCCCTATGTGGTTAAACACCTAATATTCCAAAAATGTCCGTTACAGCCAAACTATTAGAGACACAGTGTTCATATTGTACATGCAGGGTTTTACAGAGGGCCAAAGCATTAATATAGTCACTTATTAAGCGTTGGACTGCAACATGTGGTCGAACACCTAATATTCCAAAAATGTCAGTTACAGCCAAACTATAAGAGACACAGTGTTCATATTTTATATGCAGGGTTTAACAGAGGCCCAAAGCATTAATATAGTCACTTATTAAGCGATGGACTGCAACATGTGGCCGAACACCTAATATTCCAAAAATGTCCGTTACAGCCAAACTATTAGAGACACAGTGTTCATATTGTACATGCAGGGTTTTACAGAGGCCCAAAGCATTAATATAGTCACTTATTAAGCGATGGACTGCAACATGTAGTTGAACACCTAATATTCCAAAAGTGTCAGTTACAGCCAAACTATAAGAGGCATAAAGTTCTTATTGTATATGCAGCGTTAAACAGAGGCCCAAAGCATTAATATAGTCACTTATTAAGCGTTGGACTGCCCTCTGTGGTTGAACACCTAATATTCCAAAAATGTCCGTTACAGCCAAACTATAAAAGGCATAAAGTTCATATTGTATATGCAGCGTTAAACAGAGGCCCAAAGCATTACTTTAACCATTGGACTGCCCCATGTGGTTGAACACCTAATATTCCAAAAATGTCCGTTACAGCCAAACTATTATAGACACAGTGTTCATATTGTATATGCAGCGTTTTTCAAAGGCCCAAAGCATTAATATAGTCTCTTATTAAGCGTTGGACTGCAACATGTGGACGAACACCTAATATTACAAAAATGTCAGTTACAGCCAAACTATTAGAGACACAGATTTCATTTTGTATAAGCAGCGTTATACAGAGTCCCAAAACATTACTATAATCACATGTTAAACGATGGACTGCAACATGTAGCTGAACACCTAATATTCCAAAAGTGTCAGTTACAGCCAAGCCATAAGAGGCACAGAGTTCATACTGTATATGCAGCGTTATACAGAGTCCCAAAGCATTACTTTAACCACATATTAAGCTTTGCACAGATCCATGTGGTTTAACACCTAATATTCCAAAAATGTCCGTTACAGTTAAACTATTAGATACACAGTGTTCATATTTTATATGCAGGGTTTTACAGAGGCCCAAAGCATTAACATAGTCACTTATTAAGCGATGGACTGCAACATGTGGCCGAACACCTAATATTCCAAAAATGTCCGTTACAGCCAAACTATTAGAGACACAGTGTTCATATTGTACATGCTGGGTTTTACAGAGGGCCAAAGCATTAATATAGTCACTTATTAAGCGTTGGACTGCCCTATGTGGTTGAACACCTAATATTCCAAAAATGTCCGTTACAGCCAAACTATTAGAGACACAGTGTTCATATTGTACATCAGGGTTTTACAGAGGGCCAAAGCACTAATATAGTCACTTATTAAACGTTGGACTGCAACATGTGGTCGAACACCTAATATTCCAAAAATGTCAGTTACAGCCAAACTATTAGAGACACAGTGTTCATATTTTATATGCAGGGTTTTGCAGAGGCCCAAAGCATTAATATAGTCACTTATTAAGCGATGGACTGCAACATGTGGCCGAACACCTAATATTCCAAAAATGTCCGTTACAGCCAAACTATTAGAGACACAGTGTTCATATTGTATATGCAGCGTTTTACAGAGGCCCAAAGCATTAATATAGTCACTTATTAAGCGTTGGACTGCAACATGTGGCCGAACACCTAATATTCCAAAAATGTCCGTTACAGCCAAACTATTAGAGACACAGTGTTCATATTGTACATGCAGGGTTTTACAGAGGGCCAAAGCACTAATATAGTCACTTATTAAACGTTGTACTGCAACATGTGGTGGAACACCTAACATTCCAAAAATGTCAGTTACAGCCAAACTATTAGAGACACAGTGTTCATATTTTATATGCAGCGTTTTTCAAAGGCCCAATGCATTAATATAGTCTCTTATTAAGCGTTGGACTGCAACATGTGGTCGAACACCTAATATTACAAAAGTGTCAGTTACAGCCAAGCTATAAGAGGCACAGAGTTCATACTGTATATGCAGCGTTATACAGAGTCCCAAAGCATTACTTTAACCACATATTAAGCTTTGCACTGCCCCATGTGGTTGAACACCTAATATTCCAAAAATGTCCGTTACAGTTAAACTATTAGAGACACAGTGTTCATATTTTATATGCAGCGTTTTACAGAGGCCCAAAGCATTAACATAGTCACTTATTAAACGATGGACTGCAACATGTGGCCGAACACCTAATATTCCAAAAATGTCAGTTACAGCCAAACTATTAGAGACACAGATTTCATTTTGTATAAGCAGCGTTATACAGAGTCCCAAAACATTACTTTAACCACATATTAAGCTTTGCACAGATCCATGTGGTTTAACACCTAATATTCCAAAAATGTCCGTTACAGTTAAACTTTTAGATACACAGTGTTCATATTTTATATGCAGGGTTTTACAGAGGCCCAAAGCATTAACATAGTCACTTATTAAGCGATGGACTGCAACATGTGGCCGAACACCTAATATTCCAAAAATGTCCGTTACAGCCAAACTATTAGAGACACAGTGTTCATATTGTACATGCTGGGTTTTACAGAGGGCCAAAGCATTAATATAGTCACTTATTAAGCGTTGGACTGCCCTATGTGGTTGAACACCTAATATTCCAAAAATGTCCGTTACAGCCAAACTATTAGAGACACAGTGTTCATATTGTACATCAGGGTTTTACAGAGGGCCAAAGCACTAATATAGTCACTTATTAAACGTTGGACTGCAACATGTGGTCGAACACCTAATATTCCAAAAATGTCAGTTACAGCCAAACTATTAGAGACACAGTGTTCATATTTTATATGCAGGGTTTTGCAGAGGCCCAAAGCATTAATATAGTCACTTATTAAGCGATGGACTGCAACATGTGGCCGAACACCTAATATTCCAAAAATGTCCGTTACAGCCAAACTATTAGAGACACAATGTTCATATTGTATATGCAGCGTTTTACAGAGGCCCAAAGCATTAATATAGTCACTTATTAAGCGTTGGACTGCAACATGTGGCCGAAAACCTAATATTCCAAAAATGTCCGTTACAGCCAAACTATTAGAGACACAGTGTTCATATTGTACATGCAGGGTTTTACAGAGGGCCAAAGCACTAATACAGTCACTTAATAAACGTTGTACTGCAACATGTGGTGGAACACCTAACATTCCAAAAATGTCAGTTACAGCCAAACTATTAGAGACACAGTGTTCATATTTTATATGCAGCGATTTTCAAAGGCCCAATGCATTAATATAGTCTCTTATTAAGCGTTGGACTGCAACATGTGGTCGAACACCTAATATTACAAAAGTGTCAGTTACAGCCAAGCTATAAGAGGCACAGAGTTCATACTGTATATGCAGCGTTATACAGAGTCCCAAAGCATTACTTTAACCACATATTAAGCTTTGCACTGCCCCATGTGGTTGAACACCTAATATTCCAAAAATGTCCGTTACAGTTAAACTATTAGAGACACAGTGTTCATATTTTATATGCAGCGTTTTACAGAGGCCCAAAGCATTAACATAGTCACTTATTAAACGATGGACTGCAACATGTGGCCGAACACCGTATATTCCAAAAATGTCCGTTACAGCCAAACTATTAGAGACACAGTTTTCATATTGTACATGCAGGGTTTTACAGAGGGCCAAAGCATTAATATAGTGACTTATTAAGCGATGGACTGCAACATGTGGCCGAACACCTAATATTACAAAAATGTCAGTTACAGCCAAGCCATAAGAGGCACAGAGTTCATACTGTATATGCAGCGTTATACAGAGTCCCAAAGCATTACTTTAACCACATATTAAGCTTTGCACTGATCCATGGGGTTTAACACCTAATATTCCAAAAATGTCCGTTACAGTTAAACTATTAGATACACAGTGTTCATATTTTATATGCAGGGTTTTACAGAGGCCCAAAGCATTAACATAGTCACTTATTAAGCGATGGACTGCAACATGTGGCCGAACACCTAATATTCCAAAAATGTCCGTTACAGCCAAACTATTACAGACACAGTGTTCATATTGTACATGCACGGTTTTACAGAGGGCCAAAGCATTAATATAGTCACTTATTAAGCGTTGGACTGCCCTATGTGGTTGAACACCTAATATTCCAAAAATGTCCGTTACAGCCAAACTATTAGAGACACAGTGTTCATATTGTACATCAGGGTTTTACAGAGGGCCAAAGCACTAATGTAGTCACTTATTAAACGTTGGACTACAACATGTGGTTGTAATAGTACAAACCCCTGCCTTATACGAATATAAAACAAAGATAAATACTCTGACCAAGCTCTTGAGTGAAGTAGACCAATCCTGCAATATAATTTATAAAAAGTACGTTAGTTTACCGAAGAGTAAAGTTTAAGAATTTATGTAACTCGTGTTTGACAATCATATCACGATATTTACGTTAATCGCTCCCATGTGCAAGTATCGCTCTATATTTGATAAATATCAAATACATGATATTTCGATGTCCCACTAGCGTCCCAGTGGGTGCCAAGCGTCCTTGACAAGTGACAATTCACCATCGTGGATCCTTGTCGGATAATATGCCCCTCTTGCACGAGGTTAGACATAATCCAAAATTAAAGCTTACGATGCGATATCGTCACATGTTCACCAAGAGTCTAAAGTACGCTAATACTAAATTCCCTTACTACATTGCCTACAAGTCCGCAATGTAGCGGCTAATGCCTTAGTCAAAACAAAGTTCGAGTTTTACATTAAAGATTGTCAAACAACTTTGAAATCAAATAAAATGTGAAACGTACTTGATCAAGTCGTATGGTACTTATTCCTAGTAAACTAAGTGAGAAATGTACTCACCGAGACAATTGGTAGTGAGTTTCTTCAAATTAGATTGGAAGTAGATTTAACGATTAAGCACTCTTAAGATCAGTTCTATGTACCCTAATGAGGGTCAGTATTAAAACTGGTACTCTCTGCAAACTTATTTCAACACGCATCTACAAGTGCAATATTTCCAATCACATGGTTATCTATAACCAATGGGGTTGAAGGAAGCAGTTTTTGACCTGAGTCTAAAATGTGGGCGTATACCCCCGTACTGAGACCCTTACATGGTGGAACACCTAATATTCCAAAAATGTCAGTTACAGCCAAACTATTAGAGACGCAGTGTTCATATTTTATATGCAGGGTTTTGCAGAGGCCCAAAGCATTAATATAGTCACTTATTAAGCGATGGACTGCAACATGTGGCCGAACACCTAATATTACAAAAGTGTCAGTTACAGCCAAGCTATAAGAGGCACAGAGTTCATACTGTATATGCAGCGTTATACAGAGTCCCAAAGCATTACTTTAACCACATATTAAGCTTTGCACTGCCCCATGTGGTTGAACACCTAATATTCCAAAAATGTCCGTTACAGCCAAACTATTAGGGACACAGTGTTCATATTGTACATGCAGGGTTTTACAGAGGGCCAAAGCATTAATATAGTGACTTATTAAGCGATGGACTGCAACATGTGGCCGAACACCTAATATTCCAAAAATGTCCGTTACAGCCAAACTATTAGAGACACAGTGCTCATATTGTACATGCCGGGTTTTACAGAGGCCCAAAGCATTAATATAGTCACTTATTAAGCGATGGACTGCAACATGTGGCCGAACACCTAATATTCCAAAAATGTCCGTTACAGCCAAACTATTAGAGACACAGTGTTCATATTGTATATGCAGCGTTTTACAGAGGCCCAAAGCATTAATATAGTCACTTATTAAGCGTTGGACTGCCCTATGTGGTTGAACACCTAATATTCCAAAAATGTCCGTTACAGCCAAACTATTAGAGACACAGTGTTCATATTGTACATGCAGGGTTTTACAGAGGGCCAAAGCACTAATATAGTCACTTATTAAACGTTGGACTGCAACATGTGGTGGAACACCTAATATTCCAAAAATGTCAGTTACAGCCAAACTATTAGAGACACAGTGTTCATATTTTATATGCAGCGTTTTTCAAAGGCCCAATGCATTAATATAGTCTCTTATTAAGCGTTGGACTGCAACATGTGGTCGAACACCTAATATTACAAAAGTGTCAGTTACAGCCAAGCTATAAGAGGCACAGAGTTCATACTGTATATGCAGCGTTATAAAGAGTCCCAAAGCATTACTTTAACCACATATTAAGCTTTGCACTGCCCCATGTGGTTGAACACCTAATATTCCAAAAATGTCCGTTACAGTTAAACTATTAGAGACACAGTGTTCATATTTTATATGCAGGGTTTTACAGAGGCCCAAAGCATTAACATAGTCACTTATTAAGCGATGGACTGCAACATGTGGCCGAACACCTAATATTCCAAAAATGTCCGTTACAGCCAAACTATTAGAGACACAGTGTTCATATTGTACATGCAGGGTTTTACAGAGGGCCAAAGCATTAATATAGTCACTTATTAAGCGTTGGACTGCCCTATGGGGTTGAACACCTAATATTTCAAAAATGTCCGTTACAGCCAAACTATTAGAGACACAGTGTTCATATTGTACATCAGGGTTTTACAGAGGGCCAAAGCACTAATATAGTCACTTATTAAACGTTGGACTACAACATGTGGTGGAACACCTAATATTCCAAAAATGTCCGTTACAGTTAAACTATTAGAGACACAGTGTTCATATTTTATATGCAGGGTTTTACAGAGGCCCAAAGCATTAATATAGTCACTTATTAAGCGATGGACTGCAACATGTGGCCGAACACCTAATATTCCAAAAATGTCCGTTACAGCCAAACTATTAGAGACACAGTGTTCATATTGTACATGCTGGGTTTTACAGAGGGCCAAAGCATTAATATAGTCACTTATTAAGCGTTGGACTGCCCTATGTGGTTGAACACCTAATATTCCAAAAATGTCCGTTACAGCCAAACTATTAGAGACACAGTGTTCATATTGTACATCAGGGTTTTACAGAGGGCCAAAGCACTAATATAGTCACTTATTAAACGTTGGACTGCAACATGTGGTCGAACACCTAATATTCCAAAAATGTCAGTTACAGCCAAACTATTAGAGACACAGTGTTCATATTTTATATGCAGGGTTTTGCAGAGGCCCAAAGCATTAATATAGTCACTTATTAAGCGATGGACTGCAACATGTGGCCGAACACCTAATATTCCAAAAATGTCCGTTACAGCCAAACTATTAGAGACACAGTGTTCATATTGTATATGCAGCGTTTTACAGAGGCCCAAAGCATTAATATAGTCACTTATTAAGCGTTGGACTGCAACATGTGGCCGAACACCTAATATTCCAAAAATGTCCGTTACAGCCAAACTATTAGAGACACAGTGTTCATATTGTACATGCAGGGTTTTACAGAGGGCCAAAGCACTAATATAGTCACTTATTAAACGTTGTACTGCAACATGTGGTGGAACACCTAACATTCCAAAAATGTCAGTTACAGCCAAACTATTAGAGACACAGTGTTCATATTTTATATGCAGCGTTTTTCAAAGGCCCAATGCATTAATATAGTCACTTATTAAGCGATGGACTGCAACATGTGGCCGAACACCTAATATTCCAAAAATGTCCGTTACAGCCAAACTATTAGAGACACAGTGTTCATATTGTATATGCAGCGTTTTACAGAGGCCCAAAGCATTAATATAGTCACTTATTAAGCGTTGGACTGCCCTATGTGGTTGAACACCTAATATTCCAAAAATGTCCGTTACAGCCAAACTATTAGAGACACAGTGTTCATATTGTACATGCAGGGTTTTACAGAGGGCCAAAGCACTAATATAGTCACTTATTAAACGTTGGACTGCAACATGTGGTGGAACACCTAATATTCCAAAAATGTCAGTTACAGCCAAACTATTAGAGACACAGTGTTCATATTTTATATGCAGCGTTTTTCAAAGGCCCAATGCATTAATATAGTCTCTTATTAAGCGTTGGACTGCAACATGTGGTCGAACACCTAATATTACAAAAGTGTCAGTTACAGCCAAGCTATAAGAGGCACAGAGTTCATACTGTATATGCAGCGTTATAAAGAGTCCCAAAGCATTACTTTAACCACATATTAAGCTTTGCACTGCCCCATGTGGTTGAACACCTAATATTCCAAAAATGTCCGTTACAGTTAAACTATTAGAGACACAGTGTTCATATTTTATATGCAGGGTTTTACAGAGGCCCAAAGCATTAACATAGTCACTTATTAAGCGATGGACTGCAACATGTGGCCGAACACCTAATATTCCAAAAATGTCCGTTACAGCCAAACTATTAGAGACACAGTGTTCATATTGTACATGCAGGGTTTTACAGAGGGCCAAAGCATTAATATAGTCACTTATTAAGCGTTGGACTGCCCTATGGGGTTGAACACCTAATATTTCAAAAATGTCCGTTACAGCCAAACTATTAGAGACACAGTGTTCATATTGTACATCAGGGTTTTACAGAGGGCCAAAGCACTAATATAGTCACTTATTAAACGTTGGACTACAACATGTGGTGGAACACCTAATATTCCAAAAATGTCCGTTACAGTTAAACTATTAGAGACACAGTGTTCATATTTTATATGCAGGGTTTTACAGAGGCCCAAAGCATTAATATAGTCACTTATTAAGCGATGGACTGCAACATGTGGCCGAACACCTAATATTCCAAAAATGTCCGTTACAGCCAAACTATTAGAGACACAGTGTTCATATTGTACATGCTGGGTTTTACAGAGGGCCAAAGCATTAATATAGTCACTTATTAAGCGTTGGACTGCCCTATGTGGTTGAACACCTAATATTCCAAAAATGTCCGTTACAGCCAAACTATTAGAGACACAGTGTTCATATTGTACATCAGGGTTTTACAGAGGGCCAAAGCACTAATATAGTCACTTATTAAACGTTGGACTGCAACATGTGGTCGAACACCTAATATTCCAAAAATGTCAGTTACAGCCAAACTATTAGAGACACAGTGTTCATATTTTATATGCAGGGTTTTGCAGAGGCCCAAAGCATTAATATAGTCACTTATTAAGCGATGGACTGCAACATGTGGCCGAACACCTAATATTCCAAAAATGTCCGTTACAGCCAAACTATTAGAGACACAGTGTTCATATTGTATATGCAGCGTTTTACAGAGGCCCAAAGCATTAATATAGTCACTTATTAAGCGTTGGACTGCAACATGTGGCCGAACACCTAATATTCCAAAAATGTCCGTTACAGCCAAACTATTAGAGACACAGTGTTCATATTGTACATGCAGGGTTTTACAGAGGGCCAAAGCACTAATATAGTCACTTATTAAACGTTGTACTGCAACATGTGGTGGAACACCTAACATTCCAAAAATGTCAGTTACAGCCAAACTATTAGAGACACAGTGTTCATATTTTATATGCAGCGTTTTTCAAAGGCCCAATGCATTAATATAGTCTCTTATTAAGCGTTGGACTGCAACATGTGGTCGAACACCTAATATTACAAAAGTGTCAGTTACAGCCAAGCTATAAGAGGCACAGAGTTCATACTGTATATGCAGCGTTATACAGAGTCCCAAAGCATTACTTTAACCACATATTAAGCTTTGCACTGCCCCATGTGGTTGAACACCTAATATTCCAAAAATGTCCGTTACAGTTAAACTATTAGAGACACAGTGTTCATATTTTATATGCAGCGTTTTACAGAGGCCCAAAGCATTAACATAGTCACTTATTAAACGATGGACTGCAACATGTGGCCGAACACCTAATATTCCAAAAATGTCAGTTACAGCCAAACTATTAGAGACACAGATTTCATTTTGTATAAGCAGCGTTATACAGAGTCCCAAAACATTACTTTAACCACATATTAAGCTTTGCACAGATCCATGTGGTTTAACACCTAATATTCCAAAAATGTCCGTTACAGTTAAACTTTTAGATACACAGTGTTCATATTTTATATGCAGGGTTTTACAGAGGCCCAAAGCATTAACATAGTCACTTATTAAGCGATGGACTGCAACATGTGGCCGAACACCTAATATTCCAAAAATGTCCGTTACAGCCAAACTATTAGAGACACAGTGTTCATATTGTACATGCTGGGTTTTACAGAGGGCCAAAGCATTAATATAGTCACTTATTAAGCGTTGGACTGCCCTATGTGGTTGAACACCTAATATTCCAAAAATGTCCGTTACAGCCAAACTATTAGAGACACAGTGTTCATATTGTACATCAGGGTTTTACAGAGGGCCAAAGCACTAATATAGTCACTTATTAAACGTTGGACTGCAACATGTGGTCGAACACCTAATATTCCAAAAATGTCAGTTACAGCCAAACTATTAGAGACACAGTGTTCATATTTTATATGCAGGGTTTTGCAGAGGCCCAAAGCATTAATATAGTCACTTATTAAGCGATGGACTGCAACATGTGGCCGAACACCTAATATTCCAAAAATGTCCGTTACAGCCAAACTATTAGAGACACAGTGTTCATATTGTATATGCAGCGTTTTACAGAGGCCCAAAGCATTAATATAGTCACTTATTAAGCGTTGGACTGCAACATGTGGCCGAAAACCTAATATTCCAAAAATGTCCGTTACAGCCAAACTATTAGAGACACAGTGTTCATATTGTACATGCAGGGTTTTACAGAGGGCCAAAGCACTAATACAGTCACTTAATAAACGTTGTACTGCAACATGTGGTGGAACACCTAACATTCCAAAAATGTCAGTTACAGCCAAACTATTAGAGACACAGTGTTCATATTTTATATGCAGCGATTTTCAAAGGCCCAATGCATTAATATAGTCTCTTATTAAGCGTTGGACTGCAACATGTGGTCGAACACCTAATATTACAAAAGTGTCAGTTACAGCCAAGCTATAAGAGGCACAGAGTTCATACTGTATATGCAGCGTTATACAGAGTCCCAAAGCATTACTTTAACCACATATTAAGCTTTGCACTGCCCCATGTGGTTGAACACCTAATATTCCAAAAATGTCCGTTACAGTTAAACTATTAGAGACACAGTGTTCATATTTTATATGCAGCGTTTTACAGAGGCCCAAAGCATTAACATAGTCACTTATTAAACGATGGACTGCAACATGTGGCCGAACACCGTATATTCCAAAAATGTCCGTTACAGCCAAACTATTAGAGACACAGTTTTCATATTGTACATGCAGGGTTTTACAGAGGGCCAATGCATTAATATAGTGACTTATTAAGCGATGGACTGCAACATGTGGCCGAACACCTAATATTACAAAAATGTCAGTTACAGCCAAGCCATAAGAGGCACAGAGTTCATACTGTATATGCAGCGTTATACAGAGTCCCAAAGCATTACTTTAACCACATATTAAGCTTTGCACTGATCCATGGGGTTTAACACCTAATATTCCAAAAATGTCCGTTACAGTTAAACTATTAGATACACAGTGTTCATATTTTATATGCAGGGTTTTACAGAGGCCCAAAGCATTAACATAGTCACTTATTAAGCGATGGACTGCAACATGTGGCCGAACACCTAATATTCCAAAAATGTCCGTTACAGCCAAACTATTACAGACACAGTGTTCATATTGTACATGCACGGTTTTACAGAGGGCCAAAGCATTAATATAGTCACTTATTAAGCGTTGGACTGCCCTATGTGGTTGAACACCTAATATTCCAAAAATGTCCGTTACAGCCAAACTATTAGAGACACAGTGTTCATATTGTACATCAGGGTTTTACAGAGGGCCAAAGCACTAATGTAGTCACTTATTAAACGTTGGACTACAACATGTGGTTGTAATAGTACAAACCCCTGCCTTATACGAATATAAAACAAAGATAAATACTCTGACCAAGCTCTTGAGTGAAGTAGACCAATCCTGCAATATAATTTATAAAAAGTACGTTAGTTTACCGAAGAGTAAAGTTTAAGAATTTATGTAACTCGTGTTTGACAATCATATCACGATATTTACGTTAATCGCTCCCATGTGCAAGTATCGCTCTATATTTGATAAATATCAAATACATGATATTTCGATGTCCCACTAGCGTCCCAGTGGGTGCCAAGCGTCCTTGACAAGTGACAATTCACCATCGTGGATCCTTGTCGGATAATATGCCCCTCTTGCACGAGGTTAGACATAATCCAAAATTAAAGCTTACGATGCGATATCGTCACATGTTCACCAAGAGTCTAAAGTACGCTAATACTAAATTCCCTTACTACATTGCCTACAAGTCCGCAATGTAGCGGCTAATGCCTTAGTCAAAACAAAGTTCGAGTTTTACATTAAAGATTGTCAAACAACTTTGAAATCAAATAAAATGTGAAACGTACTTGATCAAGTCGTATGGTACTTATTCCTAGTAAACTAAGTGAGAAATGTACTCACCGAGACAATTGGTAGTGAGTTTCTTCAAATTAGATTGGAAGTAGATTTAACGATTAAGCACTCTTAAGATCAGTTCTATGTACCCTAATGAGGGTCAGTATTAAAACTGGTACTCTCTGCAAACTTATTTCAACACGCATCTACAAGTGCAATATTTCCAATCACATGGTTATCTATAACCAATGGGGTTGAAGGAAGCAGTTTTTGACCTGAGTCTAAAATGTGGGCGTATACCCCCGTACTGAGACCCTTACATGGTGGAACACCTAATATTCCAAAAATGTCAGTTACAGCCAAACTATTAGAGACGCAGTGTTCATATTTTATATGCAGGGTTTTGCAGAGGCCCAAAGCATTAATATAGTCACTTATTAAGCGATGGACTGCAACATGTGGCCGAACACCTAATATTACAAAAGTGTCAGTTACAGCCAAGCTATAAGAGGCACAGAGTTCATACTGTATATGCAGCGTTATACAGAGTCCCAAAGCATTACTTTAACCACATATTAAGCTTTGCACTGCCCCATGTGGTTGAACACCTAATATTCCAAAAATGTCCGTTACAGCCAAACTATTAGGGACACAGTGTTCATATTGTACATGCAGGGTTTTACAGAGGGCCAAAGCATTAATATAGTGACTTATTAAGCGATGGACTGCAACATGTGGCCGAACACCTAATATTCCAAAAATGTCCGTTACAGCCAAACTATTAGAGACACAGTGCTCATATTGTACATGCCGGGTTTTACAGAGGCCCAAAGCATTAATATAGTCACTTATTAAGCGATGGACTGCAACATGTGGCCGAACACCTAATATTCCAAAAATGTCCGTTACAGTTAAACTATTAGAGACACAGTGTTCATATTTTATATGCAGGGTTTTACAGAGGCCCAAAGCATTAACATAGTCACTTATTAAGCGATGGACTGCAACATGTGGCCGAACACCTAATATTCCAAAAATGTCCGTTACAGCCAAACTATTAGAGACACAGTGTTCATATTGTACATGCAGGGTTTTACAGAGGGCCAAAGCATTAATATAGTCACTTATTAAGCGTTGGACTGCCCTATGGGGTTGAACACCTAATATTTCAAAAATGTCCGTTACAGCCAAACTATTAGAGACACAGTGTTCATATTGTACATCAGGGTTTTACAGAGGGCCAAAGCACTAATATAGTCACTTATTAAACGTTGGACTACAACATGTGGTGGAACACCTAATATTCCAAAAATGTCCGTTACAGTTAAACTATTAGAGACACAGTGTTCATATTTTATATGCAGGGTTTTACAGAGGCCCAAAGCATTAATATAGTCACTTATTAAGCGATGGACTGCAACATGTGGCCGAACACCTAATATTCCAAAAATGTCCGTTACAGCCAAACTATTAGAGACACAGTGTTCATATTGTATATGCAGCGTTTTACAGAGGCCCAAAGCATTAATATAGTCACTTATTAAGCGTTGGACTGCAACATGTGGTGGAACACCTAATATTCCAAAAATGTCAGTTACAGCCAAACTATTAGAGACACAGTGTTCATATTGTACATGCAGGGTTTTACAGAGGCCCAAAGCATTAAAATAGTCACTTATTAAGCGATGGACTGCAACATGTGGCCGAACACCTAATATTCCAAAAATTTCCGTTACAGCCATACTATAAGAGGCATAAAGTTCATATTGTATATGCAGCGTTAAACAGAGGCCCAAAGCATTACTTTAAAAACATACTAAGCGTTGGACTGCCCCATGTGGTTGAACACCTAATATTCCAAAAATGTCCGTTACAGCCAAACTATTATAAACACAGTGTTCATATTGTATATGCAGCGTTTTACAGAGGCCCAAAGCATTAATATAGTCACTTATTAAGCGTTGGACTGCCCTATGTGGTTGAACACCTAATATTCCAAAAATGTCCGTTACAGCCAAACTATTAGCGTTGGACTGCAACATGTGGTCGAACACCTAATATTCCAAAAATGTCAGTTACAGCCAAACTATAAGAGACACAGTGTTCATATTGTACATGCAGGGTTTTACAGAGGCCCAAAGCATTAACATAGTCACTTATTAAGCGATGGACTGCAACATGTGGCCGAACACCTAATATTCCAAAAATGTCCATTACAGCCAAACTATTAGAGACACAGTGTTCATATTGTACATGCAGGGTTTTACAGAATGCCAAAGCATTAATATAGTCACTTATTAAGCGTTGGACTGCAACATGTGGTCGAACACCTAATATTCCAAAAATGTCAGTTACAGCCAAACTATTAGAGACACAGTGTTCATATTTTATATGCAGGGTTTTACAGAGGCCCAAAGCATTAACATAGTCACTTATTAAGCGATGGACTGCAACATGTGGCCGAACACCTAATATTCCAAAAATGTCCGTTACAGCCAAACTATTACAGACACAGTGTTCATATTGTACATGCACGGTTTTACAGAGGGCCAAAGCATTAATATAGTCACTTATTAAGCGTTGGACTGCCCTATGTGGTTGAACACCTAATATTCCAAAAATGTCCGTTACAGCCAAACTATTAGAGACACAGTGTTCATATTGTACATCAGGGTTTTACAGAGGGCCAAAGCACTAATGTAGTCACTTATTAAACGTTGGACTACAACATGTGGTTGTAATAGTACAAACCCCTGCCTTATACGAATATAAAACAAAGATAAATACTCTGACCAAGCTCTTGAGTGAAGTAGACCAATCCTGCAATATAATTTATAAAAAGTACGTTAGTTTACCGAAGAGTAAAGTTTAAGAATTTATGTAACTCGTGTTTGACAATCATATCACGATATTTACGTTAATCGCTCCCATGTGCAAGTATCGCTCTATATTTGATAAATATCAAATACATGATATTTCGATGTCCCACTAGCGTCCCAGTGGGTGCCAAGCGTCCTTGACAAGTGACAATTCACCATCGTGGATCCTTGTCGGATAATATGCCCCTCTTGCACGAGGTTAGACATAATCCAAAATTAAAGCTTACGATGCGATATCGTCACATGTTCACCAAGAGTCTAAAGTACGCTAATACTAAATTCCCTTACTACATTGCCTACAAGTCCGCAATGTAGCGGCTAATGCCTTAGTCAAAACAAAGTTCGAGTTTTACATTAAAGATTGTCAAACAACTTTGAAATCAAATAAAATGTGAAACGTACTTGATCAAGTCGTATGGTACTTATTCCTAGTAAACTAAGTGAGAAATGTACTCACCGAGACAATTGGTAGTGAGTTTCTTCAAATTAGATTGGAAGTAGATTTAACGATTAAGCACTCTTAAGATCAGTTCTATGTACCCTAATGAGGGTCAGTATTAAAACTGGTACTCTCTGCAAACTTATTTCAACACGCATCTACAAGTGCAATATTTCCAATCACATGGTTATCTATAACCAATGGGGTTGAAGGAAGCAGTTTTTGACCTGAGTCTAAAATGTGGGCGTATACCCCCGTACTGAGACCCTTACATGGTGGAACACCTAATATTCCAAAAATGTCAGTTACAGCCAAACTATTAGAGACGCAGTGTTCATATTTTATATGCAGGGTTTTGCAGAGGCCCAAAGCATTAATATAGTCACTTATTAAGCGATGGACTGCAACATGTGGCCGAACACCTAATATTACAAAAGTGTCAGTTACAGCCAAGCTATAAGAGGCACAGAGTTCATACTGTATATGCAGCGTTATACAGAGTCCCAAAGCATTACTTTAACCACATATTAAGCTTTGCACTGCCCCATGTGGTTGAACACCTAATATTCCAAAAATGTCCGTTACAGCCAAACTATTAGGGACACAGTGTTCATATTGTACATGCAGGGTTTTACAGAGGGCCAAAGCATTAATATAGTGACTTATTAAGCGATGGACTGCAACATGTGGCCGAACACCTAATATTCCAAAAATGTCCGTTACAGCCAAACTATTAGAGACACAGTGCTCATATTGTACATGCCGGGTTTTACAGAGGCCCAAAGCATTAATATAGTCACTTATTAAGCGATGGACTGCAACATGTGGCCGAACACCTAATATTCCAAAAATGTCCGTTACAGCCAAACTATTAGAGACACAGTGTTCATATTGTATATGCAGCGTTTTACAGAGGCCCAAAGCATTAATATAGTCACTTATTAAGCGTTGGACTGCCCTATGTGGTTGAACACCTAATATTCCAAAAATGTCCGTTACAGCCAAACTATTAGAGACACAGTGTTCATATTGTACATGCAGGGTTTTACAGAGGGCCAAAGCACTAATATAGTCACTTATTAAACGTTGGACTGCAACATGTGGTGGAACACCTAATATTCCAAAAATGTCAGTTACAGCCAAACTATTAGAGACACAGTGTTCATATTTTATATGCAGCGTTTTTCAAAGGCCCAATGCATTAATATTGTCTCTTATTAAGCGTTGGACTGCAACATGTGGTCGAACACCTAATATTACAAAAGTGTCAGTTACAGCCAAGCTATAAGAGGCACAGAGTTCATACTGTATATGCAGCGTTATAAAGAGTCCCAAAGCATTACTTTAACCACATATTAAGCTTTGCACTGCCCCATGTGGTTGAACACCTAATATTCCAAAAATGTCCGTTACAGTTAAACTATTAGAGACACAGTGTTCATATTTTATATGCAGGGTTTTACAGAGGCCCAAAGCATTAACATAGTCACTTATTAAGCGATGGACTGCAACATGTGGCCGAACACCTAATATTCCAAAAATGTCCGTTACAGCCAAACTATTAGAGACACAGTGTTCATATTGTACATGCAGGGTTTTACAGAGGGCCAAAGCATTAATATAGTCACTTATTAAGCGTTGGACTGCCCTATGGGGTTGAACACCTAATATTTCAAAAATGTCCGTTACAGCCAAACTATTAGAGACACAGTGTTCATATTGTACATCAGGGTTTTACAGAGGGCCAAAGCACTAATATAGTCACTTATTAAACGTTGGACTACAACATGTGGTGGAACACCTAATATTCCAAAAATGTCCGTTACAGTTAAACTATTAGAGACACAGTGTTCATATTTTATATGCAGGGTTTTACAGAGGCCCAAAGCATTAATATAGTCACTTATTAAGCGATGGACTGCAACATGTGGCCGAACACCTAATATTCCAAAAATGTCCGTTACAGCCAAACTATTAGAGACACAGTGTTCATATTGTATATGCAGCGTTTTACAGAGGCCCAAAGCATTAATATAGTCACTTATTAAGCGTTGGACTGCAACATGTGGTGGAACACCTAATATTCCAAAAATGTCAGTTACAGCCAAACTATTAGAGACACAGTGTTCATATTGTACATGCAGGGTTTTACAGAGGCCCAAAGCATTAAAATAGTCACTTATTAAGCGATGGACTGCAACATGTGGCCGAACACCTAATATTCCAAAAATGTCCGTTACAGCCATACTATAAGAGGCATAAAGTTCATATTGTATATGCAGCGTTAAACAGAGGCCCAAAGCATTACTTTAAAAACATACTAAGCGTTGGACTGCCCCATGTGGTTGAACACCTAATATTCCAAAAATGTCCGTTACAGCCAAACTATTATAAACACAGTGTTCATATTGTATATGCAGCGTTTTACAGAGGCCCAAAGCATTAATATAGTCACTTATTAAGCGTTGGACTGCCCTATGTGGTTGAACACCTAATATTCCAAAAATGTCCGTTACAGCCAAACTATTAGAGACACAGTGTTCATATTGTACATGCAGGGTTTTACAGAGGGCCAAAGCATTAATATAGTCACTTATTAAGCGTTGGACTGCAACATGTGGTCGAACACCTAATATTCCAAAAATGTCCGTTACAGCCAAACTATTAGAGACACAGTGATCATATTGTACATGCAGGGTTTTACAGAGGGCCAAAGCATTAATATAGTCGCTTATTAAGCGTTGGACTGCAACATGTGGTCGAACACCTAATATTCCAAAAATGTCCGTTACAGCCAAACTATTAGAGACACAGTGTTCATATTGTACATGCAGGGTTTTACAGAGGGCCAAAGCATTAATATAGTCACTTATTAAGCGTTGGACTGCAACATGTGGACGAACACTTAATATTCCAAAAATGTCCGTTACAGCCAAACTATTAGAGACACAGATTCCATTTTGTATAAGCAGCGTTATACAGAGTCCCAAAACATTACTATAATCACATGGTAAGCGTTGGACTGCCCTATGTGGTTGAACACCTAATATTCCAAAAATGTCCGTTACAGCCAAACTATTAGCGTTGGACTGCAACGTGTGGTCGAACACCTAATATTCCAAAAGTGTCAGTTACAGCCAAGCCATAAGAGGCACAGAGTTCATACTGTATATGCAGCGTTATACAGAGTCCCAAAGCATTACTTTAACCACATATTAAGCTTTGCACTGATCCATGTGGTTTAACACCTAATATTCCAAAAATGTCCGTTACAGTTAAACTATTAGATACACAGTGTTCATATTTTATATGCAGGGTTTTACAGAGGCCCAAAGCATTATCATAGTCACTTATTAAGCGATGGACTGCAACATGTGGCCGAACACCTAATATTCCAAAAATGTCCGTTACAGCCAAACTATTAGAGACACAGTGTTCATATTGTACATGCTGGGTTTTACAGAGGGCCAAAGCATTAATATAGTCACTTATTAAGCGTTGGACTGCCCTATGTGGTTGAACACCTAATATTCCAAAAATGTCCGTTACAGCCAAACTATTAGAGACACAGTGTTCATATTGTACATGCAGGGTTTTACAGAGGGCCAAAGCATTAATATAGTCACTTATTAAGCGTTGGACTGCAACATGTGGTCGAACACCTAATATTCCAAAAATGTCCGTTACAGCCAAACTATTAGAGACACAGTGTTCATATTTTATATGCAGGGTTTAACAGAGGCCCAAAGCATTAATATAGTCACTTATTAAGCGATGGACTGCAACATGTGGCCGAACACCTAATATTCCAAAAATGTCCGTTACAGCCAAACTATTAGAGACACAGTGTTCATATTGTACATGCAGGGTTTTACAGAGGGCCAAAGCATTAATATAGACTCTTATTAAGCGTTGGACTGCAACATGTGGACGAACACCTAATATTACAAAAATGTCAGTTACAGCCAAACTATTAGAGACACAGATTTCATTTTGTATAAGCAGCGTTATACAGAGTCCCAAAACATTACTATAATCACATGTTAAACGATGGACTGCAACATGTAGCTGAACACCTAATATTCCAAAAGTGTCAGTTACAGCCAAGCCATAAGAGGCACAGAGTTCATACTGTGTATGCAGCGTTATACAGAGCCCCAAAGCATTACTTTATCCACATATTAAGCTTTGCACTGATCCATGTGGTTTAACACCTAATATTCCAAAAATGTCCGTTACAGTTAAACTATTAGATACACAGTGTTCATATTTTATATGCAGGGTTTTACAGAGGCCCAAAGCATTAACATAGTCACTTATTAAGCGTTGGACTGCCCTATGTATTTGAACACCTAATATTCCAAAAATGTCCGTTACAGCCAAACTATTAGAGACACAGTGTTCATATTTTACATGCAGGGTTTTACAGAGGGCCAAAGCACTAATATAGTCACTTATTAAACGTTGGACTGCAACATGTGGTGGAACACCTAATATTCCAAAAATGTCAGTTACAGCCAAACTATTAGAGACACAGTGTTCATATTTTATATGCAGCGTTTTTCAAAGGCCCAATGCATTAATATAGTCTCTTATTAAGCGTTGGACTGCAACATGTGGTCGAACACCTAATATTACAAAAGTGTCAGTTACAGCCAAGCTATAAGAGGCACAGAGTTCATACTGTATATGCAGCGTTATACAGAGTCCCAAAGCATTACTTTAACCACATATTAAGCTTTGCACTGCCCCATGTGGTTGAACACCTAATATTCTAAAAATGTCAGTTACAGCCAAACTATTAGAGACACAGTGTTCATATTTTATATGCAGGGTTTTGCAGAGGCCCAAAGCATTAATATAGTCACTTATTAAGCGATGGACTGCAACATGTGGCCGAACACCTAATATTCCAAAAATGTCCGTTACAGCCAAACTATTAGAGACACAGTGTTCATATTGTATATGCAGCGTTTTACAGAGGCCCAAAGCATTAATATAGTCACTTATTAAGCGTTGGACTGCCCTATGTGGTTGAACACCTAATATTCCAAAAATGTCCGTTACAGCCAAACTATTAGAGACACAGTGTTCATATTGTACATGCAGGGTTTTACAGAGGGCCAAAGCACTAATATAGTCACTTATTAAACGTTGGACTGCAACATGTGGTGGAACACCTAATATTCCAAAAATGTCAGTTACAGCCAAACTATTAGAGACACAGTGTTCATATTTTATATGCAGCGTTTTTCAAAGGCCCAATGCATTAATATAGTCTCTTATTAAGCGTTGGACTGCAACATGTGGTCGAACACCTAATATTACAAAAGTGTCAGTTACAGCCAAGCTATAAGAGGCACAGAGTTCATACTGTATATGCAGCGTTATACAGAGTCCCAAAGCATTACTTTAACCACATATTAAGCTTTGCACTGCCCCATGTGGTTGAACACCTAATATTCCAAAAATGTCCGTTACAGTTAAACTATTAGAGACACAGTGTTCATATTTTATATGCAGGGTTTTACAGAGGCCCAAAGCATTAACATAGTCACTTATTAAGCGATGGACTGCAACATGTGGCCGAACACCTAATATTCCAAAAATGTCCGTTACAGCCAAACTATTAGAGACACAGTGTTCATATTGTTCATGCAGGGTTTTACAGAGGGCCAAAGCATTAATATAGTGACTTATTAAGCGATGGACTGCAACATGTGGCCGAACACCTAATATTCCAAAAATGTCCGTTACAGCCAAACTATTAGAGACACAGTGTTCATATTGTACATGCAGGGTTTTACAGAGGGCCAAAGCATTAATATAGTCCCTTATTAAGCGTTGGACTGCCCTATGGGGTTGAACACCTAATATTCCAAAAATGTCCGTTACAGCCAAACTATTAGAGACACAGTGTTCATATTGTACATCAGGGTTTTACAGAGGGCCAAAGCACTAATATAGTCACTTATTAAACGTTGGACTACAACATGTGGTGGAACACCTAATATTCCAAAAATGTCCGTTACAGTTAAACTATTAGAGACACAGTGTTCATATTTTATATGCAGGGTTTTACAGAGGCCCAAAGCATTAATATAGTCACTTATTAAGCGATGGACTGCAACATGTGGCCGAACACCTAATATTCCAAAAATGTCCGTTACTGCCAAACTATTAGAGACACAGTGTTCATATTGTATATGCAGCGTTTTACAGAGGCCCAAAGCATTAATATAGTCACTTATTAAGCGTTGGACTGCCCTATGTGGTTAAACACCTAATATTCCAAAAATGTCCGTTACAGCCAAACTATTAGAGACACAGTCTTCATATTGTACATGCAGGGTTTCACAGAGGGCCAAAGCATTAATATAGTCACTTATTAAGCGATGGACTGCAACATGTGGCCGAACACCTAATATTCCAAAAATGTCCGTTACAGAAAAACTATTATAGACACAGTGTTCATATTGTATATGCAGCGTTTTACAGAAGCCCAAAGCATTAATATAGTCACTTATTAAGCGTTGGACTGCCCTATGTGGTTGAACACCTAATACTCCAAAAATGTCCGTTACAGCCAAACTATTAGAGACACAGTGTTCATATTGTATATGCAGCGTTTTACAGAGGCCCAAAGCATTAATATAGTCACTTATTAAGCGATGGACTGCAACATGTGGCCGAACACCTAATATTCCAAAAATGTCCGTTACAGCCAAACTATTAGAGACACAGTGTTCATATTGTACATGCAGGGTTTTACAGAGGGCCAAAGCATTAATATAGTCACTTATTAAGCGTTGGACTGCAACATGTGGTCGAACACCTAATATTCCAAAAATGTCCGTTACAGCCAAACTATTGGAGACACAGTGTTCATATTGTATATGCAGCGTTTTACAGAGGCCCAAAGCATTAATATAGTCACTTATTAAGCGTTGGACTGCCCTATGTGGTTAAACACCTAATATTCCAAAAATGTCCGTTACAGCCAAACTATTAGAGACACAGTCTTCATATTGTACATGCAGGGTTTCACAGAGGGCCAAAGCATTAATATAGTCACTTATTAAGCGATGGACTGCAACATGTGGCCGAACACCTAATATTCCAAAAATGTCCGTTACAGAAAAACTATTATAGACACAGTGTTCATATTGTATATGCAGCGTTTTACAGAAGCCCAAAGCATTAATATAGTCACTTATTAAGCGTTGGACTGCCCTATGTGGTTGAACACCTAATACTCCAAAAATGTCCGTTACAGCCAAACTATTAGAGACACAGTGTTCATATTGTATATGCAGCGTTTTACAGAGGCCCAAAGCATTAATATAGTCACTTATTAAGCGATGGACTGCAACATGTGGCCGAACACCTAATATTCCAAAAATGTCCGTTACAGCCAAACTATTAGAGACACAGTGTTCATATTGTACATGCAGGGTTTTACAGAGGGCCAAAGCATTAATATAGTCACTTATTAAGCGTTGGACTGCAACATGTGGTCGAACACCTAATATTCCAAAAATGTCCGTTACAGCCAAACTATTGGAGACACAGTGTTCATATTGTATATGCAGCGTTTTACAGAGGCCCAAAGCATTAATATAGTCACTTATTAAGCGTTGGACTGCCCTATGTGGTTAAACACCTAATATTCCAAAAATGTCCGTTACAGCCAAACTATTAGAGACACAGTGTTCATATTGTACATGCAGGGTCTCACAGAGGGCCAAAGCATTAATATAGTCACATATTAAGCGATGGACTGCAACATGTGGCCGAACACCTAATATTCCAAAAATGTCCGTTACAGCCAAACTATAAGAGGTAAAGTTCATATTGTATATGCAGCGTTTTACAGAGGCCCAAAGCATTAATATAGTCACTTATTAAGCGTTGGACTGCCCTATGTGGTTAAACACCTAATATTCCAAAAATGTCCGTTACAGCCAAACTATTAGAGACACAGTGTTCATATTGTACATGCAGGGTTTTACAGAATGCCAAAGCATTAATATAGTCACTTATTAAGCGTTGGACTGCCCCATGTGATTGAACACCTAATATTCCAAAAATGTCCGTTACAGCCAAACTATTATAAACACAGTGTTCATATTGTATATGCAGCGTTTTACAGAGGCCCAAAGCATTAATATAGTCACTTATTAAGCGTTGGACTGCCCTATGTGGTTGAACACCTAATATTCCAAAAATGTCCGTTACAGCCAAACTATTAGCGTTGGACTGCAACGTGTGGTCGAACACCTAATATTCCAAAAATGTCAGTTACAGCCAAACTATAAGAGACACAGTGTTCATATTGTACATGCAGGGTTTTACAGAGGGCCAAAGCATTAATATAGTCACTTATTAAGCGATGGACTGCAACATGTAGCTGAACACCTAATATTCCAAAAGTGTCAGTTACAGCCAAGCCATAAGAGGCACAGAGTTCATACTGTATATGCAGCGTTATACAGAGTCCCAAAGCATTACTTTAACCACATATTAAGCTTTGCACTGCCCCATGTGGTTGAACACCTAATATTCCAAAAATGTCCGTTACAGCCAAACTATTAGAGACACAGTGTTCATATTGTACATGCAGGGTTTTACAGAGGGCCAAAGCATTAATATAGTGACTTATTAAGCGATGGACTGCAACATGTGGCCGAACACCTAATATTCCAAAAATGTCCGTTACAGCCAAACTATTAGAGACACAGTGTTCATATTGTACATGCAGGGTTTTACAGAGGGCCAAAGCATTAATATAGTCACTTATTAAACGTTGGACTACAACATGTGGTGGAACACCTAATATTCCAAAAATGTCAGTTACAGCCAAACTATTAGAGACACAGTGTTCATATTTTATATGCAGGGTTTTGCAGAGGCCCAAAGCATTAATATAGTCACTTATTAAGCGATGGACTGCAACATGTGGCCGAACACCTAATTTTCCAAAAATGTCCGTTACAGCCAAACTATTAGAGACACAGTGTTCATATTGTATATGCAGCGTTTTACAGAGGCCCAAAGCATTACTTTAACCACATATTAAGCTTTGCACTGCCCCATGTGGTTGAACACCTAATATTCCAAAAATGTCCGTTACAGTTAAACTATTAGAGACACAGTGTTCATATTTTATATGCAGGGTTTTACAGAGGCCCAAAGCATTAATATAGTGACTTATTAAGCGATGGACTGCAACATGTGGCCGAACACCTAATATTCCAAAAATGTCCGTTACAGCCAAACTATTAGAGACACAGTGTTCATATTGTACATGCAGGGTTTTACAGAGGCCCAAAGCATTAATATAGTCACTTATTAAGCGATGGACTGCAACATGTGGCCGAACACCTAATATTCCAAAAATGTCCGTTACAGCCATACTATAAGAGGCATAAAGTTCATATTGTATATGCAGCGTTAAACAGAGGCCCAAAGCATTACTTTAACCACATACTAAGCGTTGGACTGCCCCATGTGGTTGAACACCTAATATTCCAAAAATGACCGTTACAGCCAAACTATTATAAACACAGTGTTCATATTGTATATGCAGCGTTTTACAGAGGCCCAAAGCATTAATATAGTCACTTATTAAGCGTTGGACTGCCCTATGTGGTTGAACACCTAATATTCCAAAAATGTCCGTTACAGCCAAACTATTAGCGTTGGACTGCAACATGTGGTCGAACACCTAATATTCCAAAAATGTCAGTTACAGCCAAACTATAAGAGACACAGTGTTCATATTGTACATGCAGGGTTTTACAGAGGGCCAAAGCATTAATATAGTCACTTATTAAGCGATGGACTGCAACATGTGGCCGAACACCTAATACTCCAAAAATGTCCGTTACAGCCAAACTATTAGAGACACAGTGTTCATATTGTACATGCAGGGTTTCACAGAGGGCCAAAGCATTAATATAGTCACTTATTAAGCGATGGACTGCAACATGTGGCCGAACACCTAATATTCCAAAAATGTCCGTTACAGCCAAACTATTAGAGACACAGTGTTCATATTGTGTATGCAGCGTTATACAGAGGTCCAAAGCATTAATATAGTCACTTATTAAGCGTTGGACTGCAACATGTGGCCGAACACCTAATATTCCAAAAATGTCCGTTACAGCCAAACTATTAGAGACACAGTGTTCATATTGTACATGCAGGGTTTTACAGAATGCCAAAGCATTAATATAGTCACTTATTAAGCGTTGGACTGCCCCATGTGGTTGAACACCTAATATTCCAAAAATGTCCGTTACAGCCAAACTATTAGCGTTGGACTGCAACGTGTGGTCGAACACCTAATATTCCAAAAATGTCAGTTACAGCCAAACTATAAGAGACACAGTGTTCATATTGTACATGCAGGGTTTTACAGAGGGCCAAAGCATTAATATAGTCACTTATTAAGCGATGGACTGCAACATGTAGCTGAACACCTAATATTCCAAAAGTGTCAGTTACAGCCAAGCCATAAGAGGCACAGAGTTCATACTGTATATGCAGCGTTATACAGAGTCCCAAAGCATTACTTTAACCACATATTAAGCTTTGCACTGCCCCATGTGGTTGAACACCTAATATTCCAAAAATGTCCGTTACAGCCAAACTATTAGAGACACAGTGTTCATATTGTACATGCAGGGTTTTACAGAGGGCCAAAGCATTAATATAGTCACTTATTAAGCGATGGACAGCAACATGTGGCCGAACAACTAATATTCCAAAAATGTTCGTTACAGCCAAACTATTAGAGACACAGTGTTCATATTGTACATGCAGGGTTTTACAGAGGCCCAAAGCATTAATATAGTCACTTATTAAGCGTTGGACTGCAACATGTGGTCGAACACCTAATATTCCAAAAATGTCCGTTACAGCCAAACTATTAGAGACACAGTGTTCATATTGTACATGCAGGGTTTTACAGAGGCCCAAAGCATTAATATAGTCACTTATTAAGCGTTGGACTGCCCTATGTGGTTGAACACCTAATATTCCAAAAATGTCCGTTACAGCCAAACTATTAGAGACACAGTGTTCATATTGTACATGCAGGGTTTTACAGAGGGCCAAAGCATTAATATAGTCACTTATTAAGCGTTGGACTGCAACATGTGGTCGAACACCTAATATTCCAAAAATGTCCGTTACAGCCAAACTATTAGAGACACAGTGTTCATATTGTACATGCAGGGTTTTACAGAGGCCCAAAGCATTAATATAGTCACTTATTAAGCGTTGGACTGCCCTATGTGGTTAAACACCTAATATTCCAAAAATGTCCGTTACAGCCAAACTATTAGAGACACAGTGTTCATATTGTACATGCAGGGTATCACAGAGGGCCAAAGCATTAATATAGTCACTTATTAAGCGATAGACTGCAACATGTGGTCGAACACCTAATATTCCAAAAATGTCAGTTACAGCCAAACTATAAGAGACACAGTGTTCATATTGTACATGCAGGGTTTTACAGAGGGCCAAAGCATTAATATAGTCACTTATTAAGCGTTGGACTGCAACATGTGGTCGAACACCTAATATTCCAAAAATGTCCGTTACAGCCAAACTATTAGAGACACAGTGTTCATATTGTACATGCAGGGTTTTACAGAGGGCCAAAGCATTAATATAGTCGCTTATTAAGCGTTGGACTGCAACATGTGGTCGAACACCTAATATTCCAAAAATGTCCGTTACAGCCAAACTATTAGAGACACAGTGTTCATATTGTACATGCAGGGTTTTACAGAGGGCCAAAGCATTAATATAGTCACTTATTAAGCGTTGGACTGCAACATGTGGTCGAACACTTAATATTCCAAAAATGTCCGTTACAGCCAAACTATTAGAGACACAGATTCCATTTTGTATAAGCAGCGTTATACAGAGTCCCAAAACATTACTATAATCACATGGTAAGCGTTGGACTGCCCTATGTGGTTGAACACCTAATATTCCAAAAATGTCCGTTACAGCCAAACTATTAGCGTTGGACTGCAACGTGTGGTCGAACACCTAATATTCCAAAAGTGTCAGTTACAGCCAAGCCATAAGAGGCACAGAGTTCATACTGTATATGCAGCGTTATACAGAGTCCCAAAGCATTACTTTAACCACATATTAAGCTTTGCACTGATCCATGTGGTTTAACACCTAATATTCCAAAAATGTCCGTTACAGTTAAACTATTAGATACACAGTGTTCATATTTTATATGCAGGGTTTTACAGAGGCCCAAAGCATTATCATAGTCACTTATTAAGCGATGGACTGCAACATGTGGCCGAACACCTAATATTCCAAAAATGTCCGTTACAGCCAAACTATTAGAGACACAGATTCCATTTTGTATAAGCAGCGTTATACAGAGTCCCAAAACATTACTATAATCACATGTTAAGCGATGGACTGCAACATGTAGTTGAACACCTAATATTGCAAAAGTGTCAGTTACAGCCAAACTATAAGAGGCATAAAGTTCATATTGTATATGCAGCGTTAAACAGAGGCCCAAAGCATTAATATAGTCACTTATTAAGCGTTGGACTGCCTTATGTGGTTGATCACCTAATATTCCAAAAATGTCAGTTACAGCCAAACTATTAGAGACACAGTGTTCATATTGTACATGCAGGGTTTTACAGAGGCCCAAAGCATTAATATAGTCACTTATTAAGCGTTGGACTGGAACATGTGTTCGAACACCTAATATTCCAAAAGGGTCAGTTACAGAAAAACTATAAGAGGCATTAAGTTCATATTGTATATGCAGCGTTATACAAAGGCCCAATGCATTACTATAATCACATGTTAAGCGTTGGACTGCAACATGTAGTTGAACACCTAATATTCCAAAAGTGTCAGTTACAGAAAAACTAGAAGAGGCATTAAGTTCATATTGTATATGCAGCGTTATACAGATGCCCAAAGCATTACTATAATCACATGTTACGCGTTGGACTGCAACATGTAGTTGAACACCTAATATTCCAAAAATGTCCGTTACAGCCAAACTATTAGAGACACAGTGTTCATATTGTACATGCAGGGTTTTACAGAGGGCCAAAGCATTAATATAGTCACTTATTAAGCGTTGGACTGCAACATGTGGTCGAACACCTAATATTCCAAAAATGTCCGTTACAGCCAAACTATTGGAGACACAGTGTTCATATTGTATATGCAGCGTTTTACAGAGGGCCAAAGCATTAATATAGTCACTTATTAAGCGATGGACTGCAACATGTGGCCGAACACCTAATATTCCAAAAATGTCCGTTACAGCCAAACTATTATAGACACAGTGTTCATATTGTATATGCAGCGTTTTACAGAAGCCCAAAGCATTAATATAGTCACTTATTAAGCGTTGGACTGCCCTATGTGGTTGAACACCTAATACTCCAAAAATGTCCGTTACAGCCAAACTATTAGAGACACAGTCTTCATATTGTACATGCAGGGTTTCACAGAGGGCCAAAGCATTAATATAGTCACTTATTAAGCGATGGACTGCAACATGTGGCCGAACACCTAATATTCCAAAAATGTCCGTTACAGCCAAACTATTATAGACACAGTGTTCATATTGTATATGCAGCGTTTTACAGAAGCCCAAAGCATTAATATAGTCACTTATTAAGCGATGGACTGCAACATGTGGCCGAACACCTAATATTCCAAAAATGTCCGTTACAGCCAAACTATTAGAGACACAGTGTTCATATTGTACATGCAGGGTTTTACAGAGGGCCAAAGCATTAATATAGTCACTTATTAAGCGTTGGACTGCAACATGTGGTCGAACACCTAATATTCCAAAAATGTCCGTTACAGCCAAACTATTGGAGACACAGTGTTCATATTGTATATGCAGCGTTTTACAGAGGCCCAAAGCATTAATATAGTCACTTATTAAGCGTTGGACTGCCCTATGTGGTTAAACACCTAATATTCCAAAAATGTCCGTTACAGCCAAACTATTAGAGACACAGTGTTCATATTGTACATGCAGGGTCTCACAGAGGGCCAAAGCATTAATATAGTCACATATTAAGCGATGGACTGCGACATGTGGCCGAACACCTAATATTCCAAAAATGTCCGTTACAGCCAAACTATAAGAGGCATAAAGTTCATATTGTATATGCAGCGTTAAACAGAGGCCCAAAGCATTACTTTAACCACTTATTAAGCGTTGGACTGCCCTATGTGGTTGAACACCTAATATTCCAAAAATGTCCGTTACAGTTAAACTATTAGAGACACAGTGTTCATATTTTATATGCAGGGTTTTACAGAGGCCCAAAGCATTAATATAGTCACTTATTAAGCGATGGACTGCAATATGTGGCCGAACACCTAATATTCCAAAAATGTCCGTTACAGCCAAACTATTAGAGACACAGTGTTCATATTGTACATCAGGGTTTTACAGAGGGCCAAAGCACTAATATAGTCACTTATTAAACGTTGGACTACAACATGTGGTGGAACACCTAATATTCCAAAAATGTCCGTTACAGTTAAACTATTAGAGACACAGTGTTCATATTTTATATGCAGGGTTTTACAGAGGCCCAAAGCATTAATATAGTCACATATTAAGCGATGGACTGCGACATGTGGCCGAACACCTAATATTCCAAAAATGTCCGTTACAGCCAAACTATTAGAGACACAGTGTTCATATTGTACATCAGGGTTTTACAGAGGGCCAAAGCACTAATATAGTCACTTATTAAACGTTGGACTACAACATGTGGTGGAACACCTAATATTCCAAAAATGTCCGTTACAGTTAAACTATTAGAGACACAGTGTTCATATTTTATATGCAGGGTTTTACAGAGGCCCAAAGCATTAATATAGTCACTTATTAAGCGATGGACTGCAACATGTGGCCGAACACCTAATATTCCAAAAATGTCCGTTACAGCCAAACTATTAGAGACACAGTGTTCATATTGTATATGCAGCGTTTTACAGAGGCCCAAAGCATTAATCTAGTCACTTATTAAGCGTTGGACTGCAACATGTGGCCGAACACCTAATATTCCAAAAATGTCCGTTACAGCCATACTATAAGAGGCATAAAGTTCATATTGTATATGCAGCGTTAAACAGAGGCCCAAAGCATTACTTTAAAAACATACTAAGCGTTGGACTGCCCCATGTGGTTGAACACCTAATATTCCAAAAATGTCCGTTACAGCCAAACTATTATAAACACAGTGTTCATATTGTATATGCAGCGTTTTACAGAGGCCCAAAGCATTAATATAGTCACTTATTAAGCGTTGGACTGCCCTATGTGGTTGAGCACCTAATATTCCAAAAATGTCCGTTACAGCCAAACTATAAGAGACACAGTGTTCATATTGTACATGCAGGGTTTTACAGAGGCCCAAAGCATTAACATAGTCACTTATTAAGCGATGGACTGCAACATGTGGCCGAACACCTAATATTCCAAAAATGTCCATTACAGCCAAACTATTAGAGACACAGGGTTCATATTGTACATGCAGGGTTTTACAGAATGCCAAAGCATTATTATAGTCACTTATTAAGCGTTGGACTGCAACATGTGGTCGAACACCTAATATTCCAAAAATGTCAGTTACAGTCAAACTATTAGAGACACAGTGTTCATATTTTATATGCAGGGTTTTGCAGAGGCCCAAAGCATTAATATAGTCACTTATTAAGCGATGGACTGCAACATGTGGCCGAACACCTAATATTCCAAAAATGTCCGTTACAGCCAAACTATTAGAGACACAGATTCCATTTTGTATAAGCAGCGTTATACAGAGTCCCAAAACATTACTATAATCACAAGTTAAGCGATGGACTGCAACATGTAGTTGAACACCTAATATTGCAAAAGTGTCAGTTACAGCCAAACTATAAGAGGCATAAAGTTCATATTGTATATGCAGCGTTAAACAGAGGCCCAAAGCATTAATATAGTCACTTATTAAGCGTTGGACTGCCTTAAGTGGTTGATCACCTAATATTCCAAAAATGTCAGTTACAGCCAAACTATTAGAGACACAGTGTTCATATTGTACATGCAGGGTTTTACAGAGGCCCAAAGCATTAATATAGTCACTTATTAAGCGTTGGACTGGAACATGTGTTCGAACACCTAATATTCCAAAAGGGTCAGTTACAGAAAAACTATAAGAGGCATTAAGTTCATATTGTATATGCAGCGTTATACAAAGGCCCAATGCATTACTATAATCACATGTTAAGCGTTGGACTGCAACATGTAGTTGAACACCTAATATTCCAAAAGTGTCAGTTACAGAAAAACTAGAAGAGGCATTAAGTTCATATTGTATATGCAGCGTTATACAGATGCCCAAAGCATTACTATAATCACATGTTACGCGTTGGACTGCAACATGTAGTTGAACACCTAATATTCCAAAAATGTCCGTTACAGCCAAACTATTAGAGACACAGTGTTCATATTGTACATGCAGGGTTTTACAGAGGGCCAAAGCATTAATATAGTCACTTATTAAGCGTTGGACTGCAACATCTGGTCGAACACCTAATATTCCAAAAATGTCCGTTACAGCCAAACTATTGGAGACACAGTGTTCATATTGTATATGCAGCGTTTTACAGAGGCCCAAAGCATTAATATAGTCACTTATTAAGCGTTGGACTGCCCTATGTGGTTAAACACCTAATATTCCAAAAATGTCCGTTACAGCCAAACTATTAGAGACACAGTCTTCATATTGTACATGCAGGGTTTCACAGAGGGCCAAAGCATTAATATAGTCACTTATTAAGCGATGGACTGCAACATGTGGCAGAACACCTAATATTCCAAAAATGTCCGTTACAGCCAAACTATTATAGACACAGTGTTCATATTGTATATGCAGCGTTTTACAGAAGCCCAAAGCATTAATATAGTCACTTATTAAGCGTTGGACTGCCCTATGTGGTTGAACACCTAATACTCCAAAAATGTCCGTTACAGCCAAACTATTAGAGACACAGTGTTCATATTGTATATGCAGCGTTTTACAGAGGCCCAAAGCATTAATATAGTCACTTATTAAGCGATGGACTGCAACATGTGGCCGAACACCTAATATTCCAAAAATGTCCGTTACAGCCAAACTATTAGAGACACAGTGTTCATATTGTACATGCAGGGTTTTACAGAGGGCCAAAGCATTAATATAGTCACTTATTAAGCGTTGGACTGCAACATGTGGTCGAACACCTAATATTCCAAAAATGTCCGTTACAGCCAAACTATTGGAGACACAGTGTTCATATTGTATATGCAGCGTTTTACAGAGGCCCAAAGCATTAATATAGTCACTTATTAAGCGTTGGACTGCCCTATGTGGTTAAACACCTAATATTCCAAAAATGTCCGTTACAGCCAAACTATTAGAGACACAGTGTTCATATTGTACATGCAGGGTCTCACAGAGGGCCAAAGCATTAATATAGTCACATATTAAGCGATGGACTGCAACATGTGGCCGAACACCTAATATTCCAAAAATGTCCGTTACAGCCAAACTATTAGAGACACAGATTCCATTTTGTATAAGCAGCGTTATACAGAGTCCCAAAACATTACTATAATCACATGTTAAGCGATGGACTGCAACATGTAGTTGAACACCTAATATTGCAAAAGTGTCAGTTACAGCCAAACTATAAGAGGCATAAAGTTCATATTGTATATGCAGCGTTAAACAGAGGCCCAAAGCATTAATATAGTCACTTATTAAGCGTTGGACTGCCTTATGTGGTTGATCACCTAATATTCCAAAAATGTCAGTTACAGCCAAACTATTAGAGACACAGTGTTCATATTGTACATGCAGCGTTTTACAGAGGCCCAAAGCATTATCATAGTCACTTATTAAGCGATGGACTGCAACATGTGGCCGAACACCTAATATTCCAAAAATGTCCGTTACAGCCAAACTATTAGAGACACAGATTCCATTTTGTATAAGCAGCGTTATACAGAGTCCCAAAACATTACTATAATCACATGTTAAGCGATGGACTGCAACATGTAGTTGAACACCTAATATTGCAAAAGTGTCAGTTACAGCCAAACTATAAGAGGCATAAAGTTCATATTGTATATGCAGCGTTAAACAGAGGCCCAAAGCATTAATATAGTCACTTATTAAGCGTTGGACTGCCTTATGTGGTTGATCACCTAATATTCCAAAAATGTCAGTTACAGCCAAACTATTAGAGACACAGTGTTCATATTGTACATGCAGGGTTTTACAGAGGCCCAAAGCATTAATATAGTCACTTATTAAGCGTTGGACTGGAACATGTGTTCGAACACCTAATATTCCAAAAGGGTCAGTTACAGAAAAACTATAAGAGGCATTAAGTTCATATTGTATATGCAGCGTTATACAAAGGCCCAATGCATTACTATAATCACATGTTAAGCGTTGGACTGCAACATGTAGTTGAACACCTAATATTCCAAAAGTGTCAGTTACAGAAAAACTAGAAGAGGCATTAAGTTCATATTGTATATGCAGCGTTATACAGATGCCCAAAGCATTACTATAATCACATGTTACGCGTTGGACTGCAACATGTAGTTGAACACCTAATATTCCAAAAATGTCCGTTACAGCCAAACTATTAGAGACACAGTGTTCATATTGTACATGCAGGGTTTTACAGAGGGCCAAAGCATTAATATAGTCACTTATTAAGCGTTGGACTGCAACATGTGGTCGAACACCTAATATTCCAAAAATGTCCGTTACAGCCAAACTATTGGAGACACAGTGTTCATATTGTATATGCAGCGTTTTACAGAGGCCCAAAGCATTAATATAGTCACTTATTAAGCGTTGGACTGCCCTATGTGGTTAAACACCTAATATTCCAAAAATGTCCGTTACAGCCAAACTATTAGAGACACAGTCTTCATATTGTACATGCAGGGTTTCACAGAGGGCCAAAGCATTAATATAGTCACTTATTAAGCGATGGACTGCAACATGTGGCCGAACACCTAATATTCCAAAAATGTCCGTTACAGCCAAACTATTATAGACACAGTGTTCATATTGTATATGCAGCGTTTTACAGAAGCCCAAAGCATTAATATAGTCACTTATTAAGCGTTGGACTGCCCTATGTGGTTGAACACCTAATACTCCAAAAATGTCCGTTACAGCCAAACTATTAGAGACACAGTGTTCATATTGTATATGCAGCGTTTTACAGAGGCCCAAAGCATTAATATAGTCACTTATTAAGCGATGGACTGCAACATGTGGCCGAACACCTAATATTCCAAAAATGTCCGTTACAGCCAAACTATTAGAGACACAGTGTTCATATTGTACATGCAGGGTTTTACAGAGGGCCAAAGCATTAATATAGTCACTTATTAAGCGTTGGACTGCAACATGTGGTCGAACACCTAATATTCCAAAAATGTCCGTTACAGCCAAACTATTGGAGACACAGTGTTCATATTGTATATGCAGCGTTTTACAGAGGACCAAAGCATTAATATAGTCACTTATTAAGCGTTGGACTGCCCTATGTGGTTAAACACCTAATATTCCAAAAATGTCCGTTACAGCCAAACTATTAGAGACACAGTGTTCATATTGTACATGCAGGGTCTCACAGAGGGCCAAAGCATTAATATAGTCACATATTAAGCGATGGACTGCGACATGTGGCCGAACACCTAATATTCCAAAAATGTCCGTTACAGCCAAACTATAAGAGGCATAAAGTTCATATTGTATATGCAGCGTTAAACAGAGGCCCAAAGCATTACTTTAACCACTTATTAAGCGTTGGACTGCCCTATGTGGTTGAACACCTAATATTCCAAAAATGTCCGTTACAGTTAAACTATTAGAGACACAGTGTTCATATTTTATATGCAGGGTTTTACAGAGGCCCAAAGCATTAATATAGTCACTTATTAAGCGATGGACTGCAATATGTGGCCGAACACCTAATATTCCAAAAATGTCCGTTACAGCCAAACTATTAGAGACACAGTGTTCATATTGTACATCAGGGTTTTACAGAGGGCCAAAGCACTAATATAGTCACTTATTAAACGTTGGACTACAACATGTGGTGGAACACCTAATATTCCAAAAATGTCCGTTACAGTTAAACTATTAGAGACACAGTGTTCATATTTTATATGCAGGGTTTTACAGAGGCCCAAAGCATTAATATAGTCACATATTAAGCGATGGACTGCGACATGTGGCCGAACACCTAATATTCCAAAAATGTCCGTTACAGCCAAACTATTAGAGACACAGTGTTCATATTGTACATCAGGGTTTTACAGAGGGCCAAAGCACTAATATAGTCACTTATTAAACGTTGGACTACAACATGTGGTGGAACACCTAATATTCCAAAAATGTCCGTTACAGTTAAACTATTAGAGACACAGTGTTCATATTTTATATGCAGGGTTTTACAGAGGCCCAAAGCATTAATATAGTCACTTATTAAGCGATGGACTGCAACATGTGGCCGAACACCTAATATTCCAAAAATGTCCGTTACAGCCAAACTATTAGAGACACAGTGTTCATATTGTATATGCAGCGTTTTACAGAGGCCCAAAGCATTAATCTAGTCACTTATTAAGCGTTGGACTGCAACATGTGGCCGAACACCTAATATTCCAAAAATGTCCGTTACAGCCATACTATAAGAGGCATAAAGTTCATATTGTATATGCAGCGTTAAACAGAGGCCCAAAGCATTACTTTAAAAACATACTAAGCGTTGGACTGCCCCATGTGGTTGAACACCTAATATTCCAAAAATGTCCGTTACAGCCAAACTATTATAAACACAGTGTTCATATTGTATATGCAGCGTTTTACAGAGGCCCAAAGCATTAATATAGTCACTTATTAAGCGTTGGACTGCCCTATGTGGTTGAACACCTAATATTCCAAAAATGTCCGTTACAGCCAAACTATAAGAGACACAGTGTTCATATTGTACATGCAGGGTTTTACAGAGGCCCAAAGCATTAACATAGTCACTTATTAAGCGATGGACTGCAACATGTGGCCGAACACCTAATATTCCAAAAATGTCCATTACAGCCAAACTATTAGAGACACAGGGTTCATATTGTACATGCAGGGTTTTACAGAATGCCAAAGCATTATTATAGTCACTTATTAAGCGTTGGACTGCAACATGTGGTCGAACACCTAATATTCCAAAAATGTCAGTTACAGCCAAACTATTAGAGACACAGTGTTCATATTTTATATGCAGGGTTTTGCAGAGGCCCAAAGCATTAATATAGTCACTTATTAAGCGATGGACTGCAACATGTGGCCGAACACCTAATATTCCAAAAATGTCCGTTACAGCCAAACTATTAGAGACACAGATTCCATTTTGTATAAGCAGCGTTATACAGAGTCCCAAAACATTACTATAATCACAAGTTAAGCGATGGACTGCAACATGTAGTTGAACACCTAATATTGCAAAAGTGTCAGTTACAGCCAAACTATAAGAGGCATAAAGTTCATATTGTATATGCAGCGTTAAACAGAGGCCCAAAGCATTAATATAGTCACTTATTAAGCGTTGGACTGCCTTAAGTGGTTGATCACCTAATATTCCAAAAATGTCAGTTACAGCCAAACTATTAGAGACACAGTGTTCATATTGTACATGCAGGGTTTTACAGAGGCCCAAAGCATTAATATAGTCACTTATTAAGCGTTGGACTGGAACATGTGTTCGAACACCTAATATTCCAAAAGGGTCAGTTACAGAAAAACTATAAGAGGCATTAAGTTCATATTGTATATGCAGCGTTATACAAAGGCCCAATGCATTACTATAATCACATGTTAAGCGTTGGACTGCAACATGTAGTTGAACACCTAATATTCCAAAAGTGTCAGTTACAGAAAAACTAGAAGAGGCATTAAGTTCATATTGTATATGCAGCGTTATACAGATGCCCAAAGCATTACTATAATCACATGTTACGCGTTGGACTGCAACATGTAGTTGAACACCTAATATTCCAAAAATGTCCGTTACAGCCAAACTATTAGAGACACAGTGTTCATATTGTACATGCAGGGTTTTACAGAGGGCCAAAGCATTAATATAGTCACTTATTAAGCGTTGGACTGCAACATGTGGTCGAACACCTAATATTCCAAAAATGTCCGTTACAGCCAAACTATTGGAGACACAGTGTTCATATTGTATATGCAGCGTTTTACAGAGGCCCAAAGCATTAATATAGTCACTTATTAAGCGTTGGACTGCCCTATGTGGTTAAACACCTAATATTCCAAAAATGTCCGTTACAGCCAAACTATTAGAGACACAGTCTTCATATTGTACATGCAGGGTTTCACAGAGGGCCAAAGCATTAATATAGTCACTTATTAAGCGATGGACTGCAACATGTGGCAGAACACCTAATATTCCAAAAATGTCCGTTACAGCCAAACTATTATAGACACAGTGTTCATATTGTATATGCAGCGTTTTACAGAAGCCCAAAGCATTAATATAGTCACTTATTAAGCGTTGGACTGCCCTATGTGGTTGAACACCTAATACTCCAAAAATGTCCGTTACAGCCAAACTATTAGAGACACAGTGTTCATATTGTATATGCAGCGTTTTACAGAGGCCCAAAGCATTAATATAGTCACTTATTAAGCGATGGACTGCAACATGTGGCCGAACACCTAATATTCCAAAAATGTCCGTTACAGCCAAACTATTAGAGACACAGTGTTCATATTGTACATGCAGGGTTTTACAGAGGGCCAAAGCATTAATATAGTCACTTATTAAGCGTTGGACTGCAACATGTGGTCGAACACCTAATATTCCAAAAATGTCCGTTACAGCCAAACTATTGGAGACACAGTGTTCATATTGTATATGCAGCGTTTTACAGAGGCCCAAAGCATTAATATAGTCACTTATTAAGCGTTGGACTGCCCTATGTGGTTAAACACCTAATATTCCAAAAATGTCCGTTACAGCCAAACTATTAGAGACACAGTGTTCATATTGTACATGCAGGGTCTCACAGAGGGCCAAAGCATTAATATAGTCACATATTAAGCGATGGACTGCGACATGTGGCCGAACACCTAATATTCCAAAAATGTCCGTTACAGCCAAACTATAAGAGGCATAAAGTTCATATTGTATATGCAGCGTTAAACAGAGGCCCAAAGCATTACTTTAACCACTTATTAAGCGTTGGACTGCCCTATGTGGTTGAACACCTAATATTCCAAAAATGTCCGTTACAGTTAAACTATTAGAGACACAGTGTTCATATTTTATATGCAGGGTTTTACAGAGGCCCAAAGCATTAATATAGTCACTTATTAAGCGATGGACTGCAACATGTGGCCGAACACCTATATTCCAAAAGGGTCAGTTACAGAAAAACTATAAGAGGCATTAAGTTCATATTGTATATGCAGCGTTATACAAAGGCCCAATGCATTACTATAATCACATGTTAAGCGTTGGACTGCAACATGTAGTTGAACACCTAATATTCCAAAAGTGTCAGTTACAGAAAAACTAGAAGAGGCATTAAGTTCATATTGTATATGCAGCGTTATACAGATGCCCAAAGCATTACTATAATCACATGTTACGCGTTGGACTGCAACATGTAGTTGAACACCTAATATTCCAAAAATGTCCGTTACAGCCAAACTATTAGAGACACAGTGTTCATATTGTACATGCAGGGTTTTACAGAGGGCCAAAGCATTAATATAGTCACTTATTAAGCGTTGGACTGCAACATGTGGTCGAACACCTAATATTCCAAAAATGTCCGTTACAGCCAAACTATTAGAGACACAGTGATCATATTGTACATGCAGGGTTTTACAGAGGGCCAAAGCATTAATATAGTCGCTTATTAAGCGTTGGACTGCAACATGTGGTCGAACACCTAATATTCCAAAAATGTCCGTTACAGCCAAACTATTAGAGACACAGTGTTCATATTGTACATGCAGGGTTTTACAGAGGGCCAAAGCATTAATATAGTCACTTATTAAGCGTTGGACTGCAACATGTGGACGAACACTTAATATTCCAAAAATGTCCGTTACAGCCAAACTATTAGAGACACAGATTCCATTTTGTATAAGCAGCGTTATACAGAGTCCCAAAACATTACTATAATCACATGGTAAGCGTTGGACTGCCCTATGTGGTTGAACACCTAATATTCCAAAAATGTCCGTTACAGCCAAACTATTAGCGTTGGACTGCAACGTGTGGTCGAACACCTAATATTCCAAAAGTGTCAGTTACAGCCAAGCCATAAGAGGCACAGAGTTCATACTGTATATGAAGCGTTATACAGAGTCCCAAAGCATTACTTTAACCACATATTAAGCTTTGCACTGATCCATGTGGTTTAACACCTAATATTCCAAAAATGTCCGTTACAGTTAAACTATTAGATACACAGTGTTCATATTTTATATGCAGGGTTTTACAGAGGCCCAAAGCATTATCATAGTCACTTATTAAGCGATGGACTGCAACATGTGGCCGAACACCTAATATTCCAAAAATGTCCGTTACAGCCAAACTATTAGAGACACAGTGTTCATATTGTACATGCTGGGTTTTACAGAGGGCCAAAGCATTAATATAGTCACTTATTAAGCGTTGGACTGCCCTATGTGGTTGAACACCTAATATTCCAAAAATGTCCGTTACAGCCAAACTATTAGAGACACAGTGTTCATATTGTACATGCAGGGTTTTACAGAGGGCCAAAGCATTAATATAGTCCCTTATTAAGCGTTGGACTGCCCTATGGGGTTGAACACCTAATATTCCAAAAATGTCCGTTACAGCCAAACTATTAGAGACACAGTGTTCATATTGTACATCAGGGTTTTACAGAGGGCCAAAGCACTAATATAGTCACTTATTAAACGTTGGACTACAACATGTGGTGGAACACCTAATATTCCAAAAATGTCCGTTACAGTTAAACTATTAGAGACACAGTGTTCATATTTTATATGCAGGGTTTTACAGAGGCCCAAAGCATTAATATAGTCACTTATTAAGCGATGGACTGCAACATGTGGCCGAACACCTAATATTCCAAAAATGTCCGTTACAGCCAAACTATTAGAGACACAGTGTTCATATTGTATATGCAGCGTTTTACAGAGGCCCAAAGCATTCATATAGTCACTTATTAAGCGTTGGACTGCCCTTTGTGGTTAAACACCTAATACTCCAAAAATGTCCGTTACAGCCAAACTATTATAAACACAGTGTTCATATTGTGTATGCAGCGTTATACAGATGCCCAAAGCATTACTATAATCACATGTTACGCGTTGGACTGCAACATGTAGTTGAACACCTAATACTCCAAAAATGTCCGTTACAGCCAAACTATTATAAACACAGTGTTCATATTGTATATGCAGCGTTTTACAGAGGCCCAAAGCATTAATATAGTCACTTATTAAGCGTTGGACTGCCCTCTGTGGTTAAACACCTAATACTCCAAAAATGTCCGTTACAGCCAAACTATTATAAACACAGTGTTCATATTGTGTATGCAGCGTTATACAGAGGTCCAAAGCATTAATATAGTCACTTATTAAGCGTTGGACTGCCCCATGTGATTGAACACCTAATATTCCAAAAATGTCCGTTACAGCCAAACTATTATAAACACAGTGTTCATATTGTATATGCAGCGTTTTACAGAGGCTTAAAGCATTAATATAGTCACTTATTAAGCGTTGGACTGCCCTCTGTGGTTAAACACCTAATACTCCAAAAATGTCCGTTACAGCCAAACTATTATAAACACAGTGTTCATATTGTGTATGCAGCGTTATACAGAGGTCCAAAGCATTAATATAGTCACTTATTAAGCGTTGGACTGCAACATGTGGCCGAACACCTAATATTCCAAAAATGTCCGTTACAGCCAAACTATTAGAGACACAGTGTTCATATTGTACATGCAGGGTTTTACAGAATGCCAAAGCATTAATATAGTCACTTATTAAGCGTTGGACTGCCCCATGTGATTGAACACCTAATATTCCAAAAATGTCCGTTACAGCCAAACTATTATAAACACAGTGTTCATATTGTATATGCAGCGTTTTACAGAGGCCCAAAGCATTAATATAGTCACTTATTAAGCGTTGGACTGCCCTATGTGGTTGAACACCTAATATTCCAAAAATGTCCGTTACAGCCAAACTATTAGCGTTGGACTGCAACGTGTGGTCGAACACCTAATATTCCAAAAATGTCAGTTACAGCCAAACTATAAGAGACACAGTGTTCATATTGTACATGCAGGGTTTTACAGAGGGCCAAAGCATTAATATAGTCACTTATTAAGCGATGGACTGCAACATGTAGCTGAACACCTAATATTCCAAAAGTGTCAGTTACAGCCAAGCCATAAGAGGCACAGAGTTCATACTGTATATGCAGCGTTATACAGAGTCCCAAAGCATTACTTTAACCACATATTAAGCTTTGCACTGCCCCATGTGGTTGAACACCTAATATTCCAAAAATGTCCGTTACAGCCAAACTATTAGAGACACAGTGTTCATATTGTACATGCAGGGTTTTACAGAGGGCCAAAGCATTAATATAGTGACTTATTAAGCGATGGACTGCAACATGTGGCCGAACACCTAATATTCCAAAAATGTCCGTTACAGCCAAACTATTAGAGACACAGTGTTCATATTGTACATGCAGGGTTTTACAGAGGGCTAAAGCATTAATATAGTCACTTATTAAACGTTGGACTACAACATGTGGCCGAACACCTAATTTTCCAAAAATGTCCGTTACAGCCAAACTATTAGAGACACAGTGTTCATATTGTATATGCAGCGTTTTACAGAGGCCCAAAGCATTACTTTAACCACATATTAAGCTTTGCACTGCCCCATGTGGTTGAACACCTAATATTCCAAAAATGTCCGTTACAGTTAAACTATTAGAGACACAGTGTTCATATTTTATATGCAGGGTTTTACAGAGGCCCAAAGCATTAATATAGTGACTTATTAAGCGATGGACTGCAACATGTGGCCGAACACCTAATATTCCAAAAATGTCCGTTACAGCCAAACTATTAGAGACACAGTGTTCATATTGTACATGCAGGGTTTTACAGAGGCCCAAAGCATTAATATAGTCACTTATTAAGCGATGGACTGCAACATGTGGCCGAACACCTAATATTCCAAAAATGTCCGTTACAGCCATACTATAAGAGGCATAAAGTTCATATTGTATATGCAGCGTTAAACAGAGGCCCAAAGCATTACTTTAACCACATACTAAGCGTTGGACTGCCCCATGTGCTTGAACACCTAATATTCCAAAAATGACCGTTACAGCCAAACTATTATAAACACAGTGTTCATATTGTATATGCAGCGTTTTACAGAGGCCCAAAGCATTAATATAGTCACTTATTAAGCGTTGGACTGCCCTATGTGGTTGAACACCTAATATTCCAAAAATGTCCGTTACAGCCAAACTATTAGCGTTGGACTGCAACATGTGGTCGAACACCTAATATTCCAAAAATGTCAGTTACAGCCAAACTATAAGAGACACAGTGTTCATATTGTACATGCAGGGTTTTACAGAGGGCCAAAGCATTAATATAGTCACTTATTAAGCGATGGACTGCAACATGTGGCCGAACACCTAATACTCCAAAAATGTCCGTTACAGCCAAACTATTAGAGACACAGTGTTCATATTGTACATGCAGGGTTTCACAGAGGGCCAAAGCATTAATATAGTCACTTATTAAGCGATGGACTGCAACATGTGGCCGAACACCTAATATTCCAAAAATGTCCGTTACAGCCAAACTATTAGAGACACAGTGTTCATATTGTGTATGCAGCGTTATACAGAGGTCCAAAGCATTAATATAGTCACTTATTAAGCGTTGGACTGCAACATGTGGCCGAACACCTAATATTCCAAAAATGTCCGTTACAGCCAAACTATTAGAGACACAGTGTTCATATTGTACATGCAAGGTTTTACAGAATGCCAAAGCATTAATATAGTCACTTATTAAGCGTTGGACTGCCCCATGTGGTTGAACACCTAATATTCCAAAAATGTCCGTTACAGCCAAACTATTAGCGTTGGACTGCAACGTGTGGTCGAACACCTAATATTCCAAAAATGTCAGTTACAGCCAAACTATAAGAGACACAGTGTTCATATTGTACATGCAGGGTTTTACAGAGGGCCAAAGCATTAATATAGTCACTTATTAAGCGATGGACTGCAACATGTAGCTGAACACCTAATATTCCAAAAGTGTCAGTTACAGCCAAGCCATAAGAGGCACAGAGTTCATACTGTATATGCAGCGTTATACAGAGTCCCAAAGCATTACTTTAACCACATATTAAGCTTTGCACTGCCCCATGTGGTTGAACACCTAATATTAAAAAAATGTCCGTTACAGCCAAACTATTAGAGACACAGTGTTCATATTGTACATGCAGGGTTTTACAGAGGGCCAAAGCATTAATATAGTCACTTATTAAGCGATGGACAGCAACATGTGGCCGAACAACTAATATTCCAAAAATGTTCGTTACAGCCAAACTATTAGAGACACAGTGTTCATATTGTACATGCAGGGTTTTACAGAGGCCCAAAGCATTAATATAGTCACTTATTAAGCGTTGGACTGCAACATGTGGTCGAACACCTAATATTCCAAAAATGTCCGTTACAGCCAAACTATTAGAGACACAGTGTTCATATTGTACATGCAGGGTTTTACAGAGGCCCAAAGCATTAATATAGTCACTTATTAAGCGTTGGACTGCCCTATGTGGTTGAACACCTAATATTCCAAAAATGTCCGTTACAGCCAAACTATTAGAGACACAGTGTTCATATTGTACATGCAGGGTTTTACAGAGGGCCAAAGCATTAATATAGTCACTTATTAAGCGTTGGACTGCAACATGTGGTCGAACACCTAATATTCCAAAAATGTCCGTTACAGCCAAACTATTAGAGACACAGTGTTCATATTGTACATGCAGGGTTTTACAGAGGCCCAAAGCATTAATATAGTCACTTATTAAGCGTTGGACTGCCCTATGTGGTTAAACACCTAATATTCCAAAAATGTCCGTTACAGCCAAACTATTAGAGACACAGTGTTCATATTGTACATGCAGAGTATCACAGAGGGCCAAAGCATTAATATAGTCACTTATTAAGCGATAGACTGCAACATGTGGTCGAACACCTAATATTCCAAAAATGTCAGTTACAGCCAAACTATAAGAGACACAGTGTTCATATTGTACATGCAGGGTTTTACAGAGGGCCAAAGCATTAATATAGTCACTTATTAAGCGTTGGACTGCAACATGTGGTCGAACACCTAATATTCCAAAAATGTCCGTTACAGCCAAACTATTAGAGACACAGTGTTCATATTGTACATGCAGGGTTTTACAGAGGGCCAAAGCATTAATATAGTCGCTTATTAAGCGTTGGACTGCAACATGTGGTCGAACACCTAATATTCCAAAAATGTCCGTTACAGCCAAACTATTAGAGACACAGTGTTCATATTGTACATGCAGGGTTTTACAGAGGGCCAAAGCATTAATATAGTCACTTATTAAGCGTTGGACTGCAACATGTGGTCGAACACTTAATATTCCAAAAATGTCCGTTACAGCCAAACTATTAGAGACACAGATTCCATTTTGTATAAGCAGCGTTATACAGAGTCCCAAAACATTACTATAATCACATGGTAAGCGTTGGACTGCCCTATGTGGTTGAACACCTAATATTCCAAAAATGTCCGTTACAGCCAAACTATTAGCGTTGGACTGCAACGTGTGGTCGAACACCTAATATTCCAAAAGTGTCAGTTACAGCCAAGCCATAAGAGGCACAGAGTTCATACTGTATATGCAGCGTTATACAGAGTCCCAAAGCATTACTTTAACCACATATTAAGCTTTGCACTGATCCATGTGGTTTAACACCTAATATTCCAAAAATGTCCGTTACAGCCAAACTATTAGAGACACAGATTCCATTTTGTATAAGCAGCGTTATACAGAGTCCCAAAACATTACTATAATCACATGTTAAGCGATGGACTGCAACATGTAGTTGAACACCTAATATTGCAAAAGTGTCAGTTACAGCCAAACTATAAGAGGCATAAAGTTCATATTGTATATGCAGCGTTAAACAGAGGCCCAAAGCATTAATATAGTCACTTATTAAGCGTTGGACTGCCTTATGTGGTTGATCACCTAATATTCCAAAAATGTCCGTTACAGCCAAACTATTAGAGACACAGTGTTCATATTGTACATGCAGGGTTTTACAGAGGCCTAAAGCATTAATATAGTCACTTATTAAGCGTTGGACTGCAACATGTTGTCGAACACCAAATATTGCAAAAGTGTCAGTTACAGAAAAACTAGAAGAGGCATTAAGTTCATATTGTATATGCAGCGTTATACAGAGGCCCTAAGCATTACTATAATCACATGTTACGCGTTGGACTGCAACATGTAGTTGAACACCTAATATTCCAAAAGTTTCAGTTACAGCCAAACTATAAGAGGCATAAAGTTCATATTGTATATGCAGCGTTAAACAGAGGCCCAAAGCATTAATATAGTCACATATTAAGCGTTGGACTGCCCCATGTGGTTGAACACCTAATATTCCAAAAATGTCCGATACAGCCAAACTATTAGAGACACAGTGTTCATATTTTATATGCAGGGTTTTACAGAGGCCCAAAGCATTAACATAGTCACTTATTAAGCGATGGACTGCAACATGTGGCCGAACACCTAATATTCCAAAAATGTCCATTACAGCCAAACTATTAGAGACACAGTGTTCATATTGTACATGCGGGGTTTTACAGAATGCCAAAGCATTAATATAGTCACTTATTAAGCGTTATACTGCAACATGTGGTCGAACACCTAATATTCCAAAAATGTCAGTTACAGCCAAACTATTAGAGACACAGTGTTCATATTTTATATGCAGGGTTTTACAGAGGCCCAAAGCATTAATATAGTCACTTATTAAGCGATGGACTGCAACATGTGGCCGAACACCTAATATTCCAAAAATGTCTGTTACAGCCAAACTATAAGAGACACAGTGTTCATATTTTATATGCAGGGTTTTACAGAGGCCCAAAGCATTAATATAGTCACTTAATAAGCGTTGGACTGCCCCATGTGGTTGAACACCTAATATTCCAAAAGTGTCCGTTACAGCCAAATTATTAGAGGCACAAAGTTCATATCGAATATGCAGCGTTTTACAGAGGCCCAAAGCATTAATATAGTCACTTATTAAGCGATGGACAGCAACATGTGGCCGAACAACTAATATTCCAAAAATGTTCGTTACAGCCAAACTATTAGAGACACAGTGTTCATATTGTGTATGCAGCGTTTTACAGTGGCCCAAAGCAATAATATGGTCACTTATTAAGCATTGGACTGCCCTATGTGGTTGAACACCTAATATTCCAAAAATGTCAGTTACAGCCAAACTATAAGAGGCATAAAGTTCATATTGTATATGCAGCGTTTTACAGAGGCCCAAAGCATTAATATAGTCACTTATTTAGCGATGGACTGCAACATGTGGCCGAACACCTAATATTCCAAAAATGTCCGTTACAGCCAAACTATTAGAGACACAGTGTTCATATTGTACATGCAGGGTTTTACAGAGGCCCAAAGCATTAATATAGTCACTTATTAAGCATTGGACTGCAACATGTGGTCGAACACCTAATATTGCAAAAGTGGCAGTTACAGAAAAACTAGAAGAGGCATTAAGTTCATATTGTATATGCAGCGTTATACAGAGGCCCTAAGCATTACTATAATCACATGTTACGCGTTGGACTGCAACATGTAGTTGAACACCTAATATTCCAAAAGTTTCAGTTACAGCCAAACTATAAGAGGCATAAAGTTCATATTGTATATGCAGCGTTAAACAGAGGCCCAAAGCATTAATATAGTCACTTATTAAGCGTTGGACTGCCCTATGTGGTTAAACACCTAATATTCCAAAAATGTCCGTTACAGCCAAACTATTAGAGACACAGTGTTCATATTGTGTATGCAGCGTTTTACAGAGGCCCAAAGCATTAATATAGTCCCTTATTAAGCGTTGGACTGCCCTATGTGGTTGAACACCAAATATTCCAAAAATGTCAGTTACATCCAAACTATTAGAGACACAGTGTTCATATTTTATATGCAGGGTTTTACAGAGGCCCAAAGCATTAATATAGTCACTTATTAAGCGATGGACTGCAACATGTGGTCGAACACCTAATATTCCAAAAATGTCCGTTACAGCCAAACTATTAGAGACACAGTGTTCATATTGTACATGCAGGGTTTTAAAGAGGGAAAATGCATTAATATAGTCACTTATTAAGCGTTGGACTGCCCTTTGTGGTTGAACACCTAATATTCCAAAAATGTCTGTTACAGCCAAACTATAAGAGACACAGTGTTCATATTTTATATGCAGGGTTTTACAGAGGCCCAAAGCATTAATATAGTCACTTAATAAGCGTTGGACTGCCCCATGTGGTTGAACACCTAATATTCCAAAAGTGTCCGTTACAGCCAAACTATTAGAGGCACAAAGTTCATATCGAATATGCAGCGTTTTACAGAGGCCCAAAGCATTAATATAGTCACTTATTAAGCGTTGGACTGCCCTTTGTGGTTGAAAACCTAATATTCCAAAAATGTCAGTTACAGCCAAACTATAAGAGACACAGTGTTCATATTGTGTATGCAGCGTTTTACAGTGGCCCAAAGCAATAATATGGTCACTTATTAAGCGTTGGACTGCCCTATGTGGTTGAACACCTAATATTCCAAAAATGTCAGTTACAGCCAAACTATAAGAGACACAGTGTTCATATTGTGTATGCAGCGTTTTACAGTGGCCCAAAGCAATAATATGGTCACTTATTAAGCGTTGGACTGCCGTATGTGGTTGAACACCTAATATTCCAAAAATGTCAGTTACAGCCAAACTATAAGAGGCATAAAGTTCATATTGTATATGCAGCGTTAAACAGAGGCCCAAAGCATTACTTTAACCACATATTAAGCGTTGGACTGCCCCATGTGGTTGAACACCTAATACTCCAAAAATGTCCGTTACAGCCAAACTATTAGAGACACAATGTTCATATTGTATATGCAGCGTTTTACAGAGGCCCAAAGCATTAATATAGTCACTTATTAAGCGTTGGACTGCCCTATGTGGTTGAACACCTAATACTCCAAAAATGTCCGTTACAGCCAAACTATTAGAGACACAATGTTCATATTGTATATGCAGCGTTTTACAGAGGCCCAAAGCATTAATATAGTCACTTATTAAGCGATGGACTGCAACATGTGGCCGAACACCTAATATTCCAAAAATGTCCGTTACAGCCAAACTATTAGAGACACAGTGTTTATATTGTACATGCAGGGTTTTACAGAGGGCCAAAGCATTAATATAGTCACTTATTAAGCGATGGACAGCAACATGTGGCCGAACAACTAATATTCCAAAAATGTTCGTTACAGCCAAACTATTAGAGACACAGTGTTCATATTGTACATGCAGGGTTTTACAGAGGCCCAAAGCATTAATATAGTCACTTATTAAGCGTTGGACTGCAACATGTGGTCGAACACCTAATATTGCAAAAGTGTCAGTTACAGAAAAACTAGAAGAGGCATTAAGTTCATATTGTATATGCAGCGTTATACAGAGGCCCTAAGCATTACTATAATCACATGTTACGCGTTGGACTGCAACATGTGGTCGAACACCTAATATTGCAAAAGTGTCAGTTACAGAAAAACTAGAAGAGGCATTAAGTTCATATTGTATATGCAGCGTTATACAGAGGCCCTAAGCATTACTATAATCACATGTTACGCGTTGGACTGCAACATGTAGTTGAACACCTAATATTCCAAAAATGTCCGTTACAGCCAAACTATTAGAGACACAGCGTTCATATTGTGTATGCAGCGTTTTACAGAGGCCCAAAGCATTAATATAGTCACTTATTAAGCGTTGGACAGCCCTATGTGGTTAAACACCAAATATTCCAAAAATGTCAGTTACATCCAAACTATTAGAGACACAGTGTTCATATTTTATATGCAGGGTTTTACAGAGGCCCAAAGCATTAATATAGTCACTTATTAAGCGATGGACTGCAACATGTGGTCGAACACCTAATATTCCAAAAATGTCCGTTACAGCCAAACTATTAGAGACACAGTGTTCATATTGTACATGCAGGGTTTTACAGAGGCCCAAAGCATTAATATAGTCACTTATTAAGCGTTGGACTGCCCTATGTGGTTAAACACCTAATATTCCAAAAATGTCCGTTACAGCCAAACTATTAGAGACACAGTGTTCATATTGTACATGCAGGGTTTCACAGAGGGCCAAAGCATTAATATAGTCACTTATTAAGCGTTGGACTGCCCTATGTGGTTGAACACCTAATATTCCAAAAATGTCCGCTACAGCCAAACTATTAGAGACACAGTGTTCATATTGTGTATGCAGCGTTTTACAGAGGCCCAAAGCATTAATATAGTCACTTATTAAGCGTTGGACTGCCCTATGTGGTTGAACACCAAATATTCCAAAAATGTCAGTTACATCCAAACTATTAGAGACACAGTGTTCATATTTTATATGCAGGGTTTTACAGAGGCCCAAAGCATTAATATAGTCACTTATTAAGCGTTGGACTGCCCTATGTGGTTAAACACCTAATATTCCAAAAATGTCCGTTACAGCCAAACTATTAGAGACACAGTGTTCATATTGTACATGCAGGGTTTCACAGAGGGCCAAAGCATTAATATAGTCACTTATTAAGCGTTGGTCTGCAACATGTGGTCGAACACCTAATATTCCAAAAATGTCCGTTACAGCCAAACTATTAGAGACACAGTGTTCATATTGTAGATGCAGGGTTTTACAGAGGGCCAAAGCATTAATATAGTCACTTATTAAGCGTTGGACTGCCCTTTGTGGTTGAAAACCTAATATTCCAAAAATGTCAGTTACAGCCAAACTATAAGAGACACAGTGTTCATATTGTGTATGCAGCGTTTTACAGTGGCCCAAAGCAATAATATAGTCACTTATTAAGCGATGGACTGCAACATGTGGTTGAAAACCTAATATTCCAAAAATGTCAGTTACAGCCAAACTATAAGAGACACAGTGTTCATATTGTGTATGCAGCGTTTTACAGTGGCCCAAAGCAATAATATAGTCACTTATTAAGCGATGGACTGCAACATGTGGTCGAACACCTAATATTCCAAAAATGTCAGTTACAGCCAAACTATTAGAGGCACAAAGTTCATATCGAATATGCAGCGTTTTACAGAGGCCCAAAGCATTAATATAGTCACTTATTAAGCGTTGGACTGCCCTTTGTGGTTGAAAACCTAATATTCCAAAAATGTCAGTTACAGCCAAACTATAAGAGACACAGTGTTCATATTGTGTATGCAGCGTTTTACAGTGGCCCAAAGCAATAATATAGTCACTTATTAAGCGTTGGACTGCCCTATGTGGTTGAACACCTAATATTCCAAAAATGTCCGTTACAGCCAAACTATTAGAGACACAGTGTTCATATTGTACATGCAGGGTTTTACAGAGGCCCAAAGCATTAATATAGTCACTTATTAAGCGTTGGACTGCCCTATGTGGTTAAACACCTAATATTCCAAAAATGTCCGTTACAGCCAAACTATTAGAGACACAGTGTTCATATTGTACATGCAGGGTTTCACAGAGGGCCAAAGCATTAATATAGTCACTTATTAAGCGATGGACTGCAACATGTGGTCGAACACCTAATATTCCAAAAATGTCAGTTACAGCCAAACTATAAGAGACACAGTGTTCATATTGTACATGCAGGGTTTTACAGAGGGCCAAAGCATTAATATAGTCACTTATTAAGCGTTGGACTGCAACATGTGGTCGAACACCTAATATTCCAAAAATGTCAGTTACAGCCAAACTATAAGAGACACAGTGTTCATATTTTATATGCAGGGTTTTACAGAGGCCCAAAGCATTAATATAGTCACTTATTAAGCGTTGGACTGCAACATGTGGTCGAACACCTAATATTCCAAAAATGTCCGTTACAGCCAAACTATTAGAGACACAGTGTTCATATTGTACATGCAGGGTTTTACAGAGGGCCAATGCATTAATATAGTCACTTATTAAGCGTTGGACTGCAACATGTGGTCGAACACCTAATATTCCAAAAATGTCCGTTACAGCCAAACTATTAGAGACACAGTGTTCATATTGTACATGCAGGGTTTTACAGAGGGCCAAAGCATTAATATAGTCACTTATTAAGCGTTGGACTGCAACATGTGGTCGAACACCTAATATTCCAAAAATGTCCGTTACAGCCAAACTATTAGAGACACAGTGTTCATATTGTACATGCAGGGTTTTACAGAGGCCCAAAGCATTAATATAGTCACTTATTAAGCGTTGGACTGCCCTATGTGGTTAAACACCTAATATTCCAAAAATGTCCGTTACAGCCAAACTATTTGAGACACAGTGTTCATATTGTACATGCAGGGTTTCACAGAGGGCCAAAGCATTAATATAGTCACTTATTAAGCGATGGACTGCAACATGTGGTCGAACACCTAATATTCCAAAAGTGTCAGTTACAGCCAAACTATAAGAGGCATAAAGTTCATGTTGTATATGCAGCGTTAAACAGAGGCCCAAAGCATTACTTTAACCACATATTAAGCGTTGGACTTTTCATGTGGTTGAACACCTAATATTCCAAAAATGTCCGATACAGCCAAACTATTATAGACACAGTGTTCATATTGTATATGCAGCGTTTTACAGAGGGCCAAAGCATTAATATAGTCACTTATTAAGCGTTGGACTGCCCTATGTGGTTGAACACCTAATATTCCAAAAATGTCCGTTACAGCCAAACTATTAGATACACAGTGTTCATATTGTACATGCAGGGTTTCACAGAGGGCCAAAGCATTAATATAGTCACTTACTAAGCGATGGACTGCAACATGTGGCCGAACACCTAATATTCCAAAAATGTCCGTTACAGCCAAACTATAAAAGGCATAAAGTTCATATTGTATATGCAGCGTTAAACAGAGGCCCAAAGCATTACTTTAACCACATATTAAGCGTTGGACTTTTCATGTGGTTGAACACCTAATATTCCAAAAATGTCCGTTACAACCAAACTATTAGAGACACAGTGTTCATATTGTGTATGCAGCGTTATACAGAGGCCCAAAGCATTAATATAGTCACTTATTAAGCGTTGGACTGCCCTTTGTGGTTGAAAACCTAATATTCCAAAAATGTCAGTTACAGCCAAACTATAAGAGACACAGTGTTCATATTGTGTATGCAGCGTTTTACAGTGGCCCAAAGCAATAATATGGTCACTTATTAAGCGTTGGACTGCCCTATGTGGTTGAACACCTAATATTCCAAAAATGTCAGTTACAGCCAAACTATAAGAGGCATAAAGTTCATATTGTATATGCAGCGTTAAACAGAGGCCCAAAGCATTACTTTAACCACATATTAAGCGTTGGACTGCCCCATGTGGTTGAACACCTAATATTCCAAAAATGTCCGTTACAGCCAAACTATTATAGACACAGTGTTCATATTGTATATGCAGCGTTTTACAGAGGCCCAAAGCATTAATATAGTCACTTATTAAGCGTTGGACTGCCCTATGTGGTTGAACACCTAATACTCCAAAAATGTCCGTTACAGCCAAACTATTAGAGACACAGTGTTCATATTGTATATGCAGCGTTTTACAGAGGCCCAAAGCATTAATATAGTCACTTATTAAGCGTTGGACTGCCCTATGTGGTTGAACACCTAATATTCCAAAAATGTCCGTTACAGCCAAACTATTAGAGACACAGTGTTCATATTGTACATGCAGGGTTTCACAGAGGGCCAAAGCATTAATATAGTCACTTATTAAGCGTTGGACTGCAACATGTGGTCGAACACCTAATATTCCAAAAATGTCCGTTACAGCCAAACTATTAGAGACACAGTGTTCATATTGTAGATGCAGGGTTTTACAGAGGGCCAAAGCATTAATATAGTCACTTATTAAGCGTTGGACTGCCCTTTGTGGTTGAAAACCTAATATTCCAAAAATGTCAGTTACAGCCAAACTATAAGAGACACAGTGTTCATATTGTGTATGCAGCGTTTTACAGTGGCCCAAAGCAATAATATAGTCACTTATTAAGCGATGGACTGCAACATGTGGTTGAAAACCTAATATTCCAAAAATGTCCGTTACAGCCAAACTATTAGAGACACAGTGTTCATATTGTACATGCAGGGTTTTACAGAGGGCCAAAGCATTAATATAGTCACTTATTAAGCGTTGGACTGCAACATGTGGTCGAACACCTAATATTCCAAAAATGTCCGTTACAGCCAAACTATTAGAGACACAGTGTTCATATTGTACATGCAGGGTTTTACAGAGGCCCAAAGCATTAATATAGTCACTTATTAAGCGTTGGACTGCCCTATGTGGTTAAACACCTAATATTCCAAAAATGTCCGTTACAGCCAAACTATTTGAGACACAGTGTTCATATTGTACATGCAGGGTTTCACAGAGGGCCAAAGCATTAATATAGTCACTTATTAAGCGATGGACTGCAACATGTGGTCGAACACCTAATATTCCAAAAGTGTCAGTTACAGCCAAACTATAAGAGGCATAAAGTTCATGTTGTATATGCAGCGTTAAACAGAGGCCCAAAGCATTACTTTAACCACATATTAAGCGTTGGACTTTTCATGTGGTTGAACACCTAATATTCCAAAAATGTCCGATACAGCCAAACTATTATAGACACAGTGTTCATATTGTATATGCAGCGTTTTACAGAGGGCCAAAGCATTAATATAGTCACTTATTAAGCGTTGGACTGCCCTATGTGGTTGAACACCTAATATTCCAAAAATGTCCGTTACAGCCAAACTATTAGATACACAGTGTTCATATTGTACATGCAGGGTTTCACAGAGGGCCAAAGCATTAATATAGTCACTTACTAAGCGATGGACTGCAACATGTGGCCGAACACCTAATATTCCAAAAATGTCCGTTACAGCCAAACTATAAAAGGCATAAAGTTCATATTGTATATGCAGCGTTAAACAGAGGCCCAAAGCATTACTTTAACCACATATTAAGCGTTGGACTTTTCATGTGGTTGAACACCTAATATTCCAAAAATGTCCGTTACAACCAAACTATTAGAGACACAGTGTTCATATTGTGTATGCAGCGTTATACAGAGGCCCAAAGCATTAATATAGTCACTTATTAAGCGTTGGACTGCCCTTTGTGGTTGAAAACCTAATATTCCAAAAATGTCAGTTACAGCCAAACTATAAGAGACACAGTGTTCATATTGTGTATGCAGCGTTTTACAGTGGCCCAAAGCAATAATATGGTCACTTATTAAGCGTTGGACTGCCCTATGTGGTTGAACACCTAATATTCCAAAAATGTCAGTTACAGCCAAACTATAAGAGGCATAAAGTTCATATTGTATATGCAGCGTTAAACAGAGGCCCAAAGCATTACTTTAACCACATATTAAGCGTTGGACTGCCCCATGTGGTTGAACACCTAATATTCCAAAAATGTCCGTTACAGCCAAACTATTATAGACACAGTGTTCATATTGTATATGCAGCGTTTTACAGAGGCCCAAAGCATTAATATAGTCACTTATTAAGCGTTGGACTGCCCTATGTGGTTGAACACCTAATACTCCAAAAATGTCCGTTACAGCCAAACTATTAGAGACACAGTGTTCATATTGTATATGCAGCGTTTTACAGAGGCCCAAAGCATTAATATAGTCACTTATTAAGCGATGGACTGCAACATGTGGCCGAACACCTAATATTCCAAAAATGTCCGTTACAGCCAAACTATTAGAGACACAGTGTTCATATTGTACATGCAGGGTTTTACAGAGGCCTAAAGCATTAATATAGTCACTTATTAAGCGTTGGACTGCAACATGTTGTCGAACACCAAATATTGCAAAAGTGTCAGTTACAGAAAAACTAGAAGAGGCATTAAGTTCATATTGTATATGCAGCGTTATACAGAGGCCCTAAGCATTACTATAATCACATGTTACGCGTTGGACTGCAACATGTAGTTGAACACCTAATATTCCAAAAGTTTCAGTTACAGCCAAACTATAAGAGGCATAAAGTTCATATTGTATATGCAGCGTTAAACAGAGGCCCAAAGCATTAATATAGTCACATATTAAGCGTTGGACTGCCCCATGTGGTTGAACACCTAATATTCCAAAAATGTCCGATACAGCCAAACTATTAGAGACACAGTGTTCATATTTTATATGCAGGGTTTTACAGAGGCCCAAAGCATTAACATAGTCACTTATTAAGCGATGGACTGCAACATGTGGCCGAACACCTAATATTCCAAAAATGTCCATTACAGCCAAACTATTAGAGACACAGTGTTCATATTGTACATGCGGGGTTTTACAGAATGCCAAAGCATTAATATAGTCACTTATTAAGCGTTATACTGCAACATGTGGTCGAACACCTAATATTCCAAAAATGTCAGTTACAGCCAAACTATTAGAGACACAGTGTTCATATTTTATATGCAGGGTTTTACAGAGGCCCAAAGCATTAATATAGTCACTTATTAAGCGATGGACTGCAACATGTGGCCGAACACCTAATATTCCAAAAATGTCTGTTACAGCCAAACTATAAGAGACACAGTGTTCATATTTTATATGCAGGGTTTTACAGAGGCCCAAAGCATTAATATAGTCACTTAATAAGCGTTGGACTGCCCCATGTGGTTGAACACCTAATATTCCAAAAGTGTCCGTTACAGCCAAATTATTAGAGGCACAAAGTTCATATCGAATATGCAGCGTTTTACAGAGGCCCAAAGCATTAATATAGTCACTTATTAAGCGATGGACAGCAACATGTGGCCGAACAACTAATATTCCAAAAATGTTCGTTACAGCCAAACTATTAGAGACACAGTGTTCATATTGTGTATGCAGCGTTTTACAGTGGCCCAAAGCAATAATATGGTCACTTATTAAGCATTGGACTGCCCTATGTGGTTGAACACCTAATATTCCAAAAATGTCAGTTACAGCCAAACTATAAGAGGCATAAAGTTCATATTGTATATGCAGCGTTTTACAGAGGCCCAAAGCATTAATATAGTCACTTATTAAGCGATGGACTGCAACATGTGGCCGAACACCTAATATTCCAAAAATGTCCGTTACAGCCAAACTATTAGAGACACAGTGTTCATATTGTACATGCAGGGTTTTACAGAGGCCCAAAGCATTAATATAGTCACTTATTAAGCATTGGACTGCAACATGTGGTCGAACACCTAATATTGCAAAAGTGGCAGTTACAGAAAAACTAGAAGAGGCATTAAGTTCATATTGTATATGCAGCGTTATACAGAGGCCCTAAGCATTACTATAATCACATGTTACGCGTTGGACTGCAACATGTAGTTGAACACCTAATATTCCAAAAGTTTCAGTTACAGCCAAACTATAAGAGGCATAAAGTTCATATTGTATATGCAGCGTTAAACAGAGGCCCAAAGCATTAATATAGTCACTTATTAAGCGTTGGACTGCCCTATGTGGTTAAACACCTAATATTCCAAAAATGTCCGTTACAGCCAAACTATTAGAGACACAGTGTTCATATTGTGTATGCAGCGTTTTACAGAGGCCCAAAGCATTAATATAGTCCCTTATTAAGCGTTGGACTGCCCTATGTGGTTGAACACCAAATATTCCAAAAATGTCAGTTACATCCAAACTATTAGAGACACAGTGTTCATATTTTATATGCAGGGTTTTACAGAGGCCCAAAGCATTAATATAGTCACTTATTAAGCGATGGACTGCAACATGTGGTCGAACACCTAATATTCCAAAAATGTCCGTTACAGCCAAACTATTAGAGACACAGTGTTCATATTGTACATGCAGGGTTTTAAAGAGGGAAAATGCATTAATATAGTCACTTATTAAGCGTTGGACTGCCCTTTGTGGTTGAACACCTAATATTCCAAAAATGTCTGTTACAGCCAAACTATAAGAGACACAGTGTTCATATTTTATATGCAGGGTTTTACAGAGGCCCAAAGCATTAATATAGTCACTTAATAAGCGTTGGACTGCCCCATGTGGTTGAACACCTAATATTCCAAAAGTGTCCGTTACAGCCAAACTATTAGAGGCACAAAGTTCATATCGAATATGCAGCGTTTTACAGAGGCCCAAAGCATTAATATAGTCACTTATTAAGCGTTGGACTGCCCTTTGTGGTTGAAAACCTAATATTCCAAAAATGTCAGTTACAGCCAAACTATAAGAGACACAGTGTTCATATTGTGTATGCAGCGTTTTACAGTGGCCCAAAGCAATAATATGGTCACTTATTAAGCGTTGGACTGCCCTATGTGGTTGAACACCTAATATTCCAAAAATGTCAGTTACAGCCAAACTATAAGAGACACAGTGTTCATATTGTGTATGCAGCGTTTTACAGTGGCCCAAAGCAATAATATGGTCACTTATTAAGCGTTGGACTGCCGTATGTGGTTGAACACCTAATATTCCAAAAATGTCAGTTACAGCCAAACTATAAGAGGCATAAAGTTCATATTGTATATGCAGCGTTAAACAGAGGCCCAAAGCATTACTTTAACCACATATTAAGCGTTGGACTGCCCCATGTGGTTGAACACCTAATACTCCAAAAATGTCCGTTACAGCCAAACTATTAGAGACACAATGTTCATATTGTATATGCAGCGTTTTACAGAGGCCCAAAGCATTAATATAGTCACTTATTAAGCGTTGGACTGCCCTATGTGGTTGAACACCTAATACTCCAAAAATGTCCGTTACAGCCAAACTATTAGAGACACAATGTTCATATTGTATATGCAGCGTTTTACAGAGGCCCAAAGCATTAATATAGTCACTTATTAAGCGATGGACTGCAACATGTGGCCGAACACCTAATATTCCAAAAATGTCCGTTACAGCCAAACTATTAGAGACACAGTGTTTATATTGTACATGCAGGGTTTTACAGAGGGCCAAAGCATTAATATAGTCACTTATTAAGCGATGGACAGCAACATGTGGCCGAACAACTAATATTCCAAAAATGTTCGTTACAGCCAAACTATTAGAGACACAGTGTTCATATTGTACATGCAGGGTTTTACAGAGGCCCAAAGCATTAATATAGTCACTTATTAAGCGTTGGACTGCAACATGTGGTCGAACACCTAATATTGCAAAAGTGTCAGTTACAGAAAAACTAGAAGAGGCATTAAGTTCATATTGTATATGCAGCGTTATACAGAGGCCCTAAGCATTACTATAATCACATGTTACGCGTTGGACTGCAACATGTGGTCGAACACCTAATATTGCAAAAGTGTCAGTTACAGAAAAACTAGAAGAGGCATTAAGTTCATATTGTATATGCAGCGTTATACAGAGGCCCTAAGCATTACTATAATCACATGTTACGCGTTGGACTGCAACATGTAGTTGAACACCTAATATTCCAAAAATGTCCGTTACAGCCAAACTATTAGAGACACAGCGTTCATATTGTGTATGCAGCGTTTTACAGAGGCCCAAAGCATTAATATAGTCACTTATTAAGCGTTGGACAGCCCTATGTGGTTGAACACCAAATATTCCAAAAATGTCAGTTACATCCAAACTATTAGAGACACAGTGTTCATATTTTATATGCAGGGTTTTACAGAGGCCCAAAGCATTAATATAGTCACTTATTAAGCGATGGACTGCAACATGTGGTCGAACACCTAATATTCCAAAAATGTCCGTTACTGCCAAACTATTAGAGACACAGTGTTCATATTGTACATGCAGGGTTTTACAGAGGCCCAAAGCATTAATATAGTCACTTATTAAGCGTTGGACTGCCCTATGTGGTTAAACACCTAATATTCCAAAAATGTCCGTTACAGCCAAACTATTAGAGACACAGTGTTCATATTGTACATGCAGGGTTTCACAGAGGGCCAAAGCATTAATATAGTCACTTATTAAGCGTTGGACTGCCCTATGTGGTTGAACACCTAATATTCCAAAAATGTCCGCTACAGCCAAACTATTAGAGACACAGTGTTCATATTGTGTATGCAGCGTTTTACAGAGGCCCAAAGCATTAATATAGTCACTTATTAAGCGTTGGACTGCCCTATGTGGTTGAACACCAAATATTCCAAAAATGTCAGTTACATCCAAACTATTAGAGACACAGTGTTCATATTTTATATGCAGGGTTTTACAGAGGCCCAAAGCATTAATATAGTCACTTATTAAGCGTTGGACTGCCCTATGTGGTTAAACACCTAATATTCCAAAAATGTCCGTTACAGCCAAACTATTAGAGACACAGTGTTCATATTGTACATGCAGGGTTTCACAGAGGGCCAAAGCATTAATATAGTCACTTATTAAGCGTTGGACTGCAACATGTGGTCGAACACCTAATATTCCAAAAATGTCCGTTACAGCCAAACTATTAGAGACACAGTGTTCATATTGTAGATGCAGGGTTTTACAGAGGGCCAAAGCATTAATATAGTCACTTATTAAGCGTTGGACTGCCCTTTGTGGTTGAAAACCTAATATTCCAAAAATGTCAGTTACAGCCAAACTATAAGAGACACAGTGTTCATATTGTGTATGCAGCGTTTTACAGTGGCCCAAAGCAATAATATAGTCACTTATTAAGCGATGGACTGCAACATGTGGTTGAAAACCTAATATTCCAAAAATGTCAGTTACAGCCAAACTATAAGAGACACAGTGTTCATATTGTGTATGCAGCGTTTTACAGTGGCCCAAAGCAATAATATAGTCACTTATTAAGCGATGGACTGCAACATGTGGTCGAACACCTAATATTCCAAAAATGTCAGTTACAGCCAAACTATTAGAGGCACAAAGTTCATATCGAATATGCAGCGTTTTACAGAGGCCCAAAGCATTAATATAGTCACTTATTAAGCGTTGGACTGCCCTTTGTGGTTGAAAACCTAATATTCCAAAAATGTCAGTTACAGCCAAACTATAAGAGACACAGTGTTCATATTGTGTATGCAGCGTTTTACAGTGGCCCAAAGCAATAATATAGTCACTTATTAAGCGTTGGACTGCCCTATGTGGTTGAACACCTAATATTCCAAAAATGTCCGTTACAGCCAAACTATTAGAGACACAGTGTTCATATTGTACATGCAGGGTTTTACAGAGGCCCAAAGCATTAATATAGTCACTTATTAAGCGTTGGACTGCCCTATGTGGTTAAACACCTAATATTCCAAAAATGTCCGTTACAGCCAAACTATTAGAGACACAGTGTTCATATTGTACATGCAGGGTTTCACAGAGGGCCAAAGCATTAATATAGTCACTTATTAAGCGATGGACTGCAACATGTGGTCGAACACCTAATATTCCAAAAATGTCAGTTAGAGCCAAACTATAAGAGACACAGTGTTCATATTGTACATGCAGGGTTTTACAGAGGGCCAAAGCATTAATATAGTCACTTATTAAGCGTTGGACTGCAACATGTGGTCGAACACCTAATATTCCAAAAATGTCAGTTACAGCCAAACTATAAGAGACACAGTGTTCATATTTTATATGCAGGGTTTTACAGAGGCCCAAAGCATTAATATAGTCACTTATTAAGCGTTGGACTGCAACATGTGGTCGAACACCTAATATTCCAAAAATGTCCGTTACAGCCAAACTATTAGAGACACAGTGTTCATATTGTACATGCAGGGTTTTACAGAGGGCCAATGCATTAATATAGTCACTTATTAAGCGTTGGACTGCAACATGTGGTCGAACACCTAATATTCCAAAAATGTCCGTTACAGCCAAACTATTAGAGACACAGTGTTCATATTGTACATGCAGGGTTTTACAGAGGGCCAAAGCATTAATATAGTCACTTATTAAGCGTTGGACTGCAACATGTGGTCGAACACCTAATATTCCAAAAATGTCCGTTACAGCCAAACTATTAGAGACACAGTGTTCATATTGTACATGCAGGGTTTTACAGAGGCCCAAAGCATTAATATAGTCACTTATTAAGCGTTGGACTGCCCTATGTGGTTAAACACCTAATATTCCAAAAATGTCCGTTACAGCCAAACTATTTGAGACACAGTGTTCATATTGTACATGCAGGGTTTCACAGAGGGCCAAAGCATTAATATAGTCACTTATTAAGCGATGGACTGCAACATGTGGTCGAACACCTAATATTCCAAAAGTGTCAGTTACAGCCAAACTATAAGAGGCATAAAGTTCATGTTGTATATGCAGCGTTAAACAGAGGCCCAAAGCATTACTTTAACCACATATTAAGCGTTGGACTTTTCATGTGGTTGAACACCTAATATTCCAAAAATGTCCGATACAGCCAAACTATTATAGACACAGTGTTCATATTGTATATGCAGCGTTTTACAGAGGGCCAAAGCATTAATATAGTCACTTATTAAGCGTTGGACTGCCCTATGTGGTTGAACACCTAATATTCCAAAAATGTCCGTTACAGCCAAACTATTAGATACACAGTGTTCATATTGTACATGCAGGGTTTCACAGAGGGCCAAAGCATTAATATAGTCACTTACTAAGCGATGGACTGCAACATGTGGCCGAACACCTAATATTCCAAAAATGTCCGTTACAGCCAAACTATAAAAGGCATAAAGTTCATATTGTATATGCAGCGTTAAACAGAGGCCCAAAGCATTACTTTAACCACATATTAAGCGTTGGACTTTTCATGTGGTTGAACACCTAATATTCCAAAAATGTCCGTTACAACCAAACTATTAGAGACACAGTGTTCATATTGTGTATGCAGCGTTATACAGAGGCCCAAAGCATTAATATAGTCACTTATTAAGCGTTGGACTGCCCTTTGTGGTTGAAAACCTAATATTCCAAAAATGTCAGTTACAGCCAAACTATAAGAGACACAGTGTTCATATTGTGTATGCAGCGTTTTACAGTGGCCCAAAGCAATAATATGGTCACTTATTAAGCGTTGGACTGCCCTATGTGGTTGAACACCTAATATTCCAAAAATGTCAGTTACAGCCAAACTATAAGAGGCATAAAGTTCATATTGTATATGCAGCGTTAAACAGAGGCCCAAAGCATTACTTTAACCACATATTAAGCGTTGGACTGCCCCATGTGGTTGAACACCTAATATTCCAAAAATGTCCGTTACAGCCAAACTATTATAGACACAGTGTTCATATTGTATATGCAGCGTTTTACAGAGGCCCAAAGCATTAATATAGTCACTTATTAAGCGTTGGACTGCCCTATGTGGTTGAACACCTAATACTCCAAAAATGTCCGTTACAGCCAAACTATTAGAGACACAGTGTTCATATTGTATATGCAGCGTTTTACAGAGGCCCAAAGCATTAATATAGTCACTTATTAAGCGTTGGACTGCCCTATGTGGTTGAACACCTAATATTCCAAAAATGTCCGTTACAGCCAAACTATTAGAGACACAGTGTTCATATTGTACATGCAGGGTTTCACAGAGGGCCAAAGCATTAATATAGTCACTTATTAAGCGTTGGACTGCAACATGTGGTCGAACACCTAATATTCCAAAAATGTCCGTTACAGCCAAACTATTAGAGACACAGTGTTCATATTGTAGATGCAGGGTTTTACAGAGGGCCAAAGCATTAATATAGTCACTTATTAAGCGTTGGACTGCCCTTTGTGGTTGAAAACCTAATATTCCAAAAATGTCAGTTACAGCCAAACTATAAGAGACACAGTGTTCATATTGTGTATGCAGCGTTTTACAGTGGCCCAAAGCAATAATATAGTCACTTATTAAGCGATGGACTGCAACATGTGGTTGAAAACCTAATATTCCAAAAATGTCCGTTACAGCCAAACTATTAGAGACACAGTGTTCATATTGTACATGCAGGGTTTTACAGAGGGCCAAAGCATTAATATAGTCACTTATTAAGCGTTGGACTGCAACATGTGGTCGAACACCTAATATTCCAAAAATGTCCGTTACAGCCAAACTATTAGAGACACAGTGTTCATATTGTACATGCAGGGTTTTACAGAGGCCCAAAGCATTAATATAGTCACTTATTAAGCGTTGGACTGCCCTATGTGGTTGAACACCTAATATTCCAAAAATGTCCGTTACAGCCAAACTATTAGAGACACAGTGTTCATATTGTACATGCAGGGTTTCACAGAGGGCCAAAGCATTAATATAGTCACTTATTAAGCGTTGGACTGCAACATGTGGTCGAACACCTAATATTCCAAAAATGTCCGTTACAGCCAAACTATTAGAGACACAGTGTTCATATTGTACATGCAGGGTTTCACAGAGGGCCAAAGCATTAATATAGTCACTTATTAAGCGTTGGACTGCAACATGTGGTCGAACACCTAATATTCCAAAAATGTCCGTTACAGCCAAACTATTAGAGACACAGTGTTCATATTGTAGATGCAGGGTTTTACAGAGGGCCAAAGCATTAATATAGTCACTTATTAAGCGTTGGACTGCCCTTTGTGGTTGAAAACCTAATATTCCAAAAATGTCAGTTACAGCCAAACTATAAGAGACACAGTGTTCATATTGTGTATGCAGCGTTTTACAGTGGCCCAAAGCAATAATATAGTCACTTATTAAGCGATGGACTGCAACATGTGGTTGAAAACCTAATATTCCAAAAATGTCCGTTACAGCCAAACTATTAGAGACACAGTGTTCATATTGTACATGCAGGGTTTTACAGAGGGCCAAAGCATTAATATAGTCACTTATTAAGCGTTGGACTGCAACATGTGGTCGAACACCTAATATTCCAAAAATGTCCGTTACAGCCAAACTATTAGAGACACAGTGTTCATATTGTACATGCAGGGTTTTACAGAGGCCCAAAGCATTAATATAGTCACTTATTAAGCGTTGGACTGCCCTATGTGGTTAAACACCTAATATTCCAAAAATGTCCGTTACAGCCAAACTATTAGAGACACAGTGTTCATATTGTGTATGCAGCGTTTTACAGTGGCCCAAAGCAATAATATGGTCACTTATTAAGCGTTGGACTGCCCTATGTGGTTGAACACCTAATATTCCAAAAATGTCAGTTACAGCCAAACTATAAGAGGCATAAAGTTCATATTGTATATGCAGCGTTAAACAGAGGCCCAAAGCATTACTTTAACCACATATTAAGCGTTGGACTGCCCCATGTGGTTGAACACCTAATATTCCAAAAATGTCCGTTACAGCCAAACTATTATAGACACAGTGTTCATATTGTATATGCAGCGTTTTACAGAGGCCCAAAGCATTAATATAGTCACTTATTAAGCGTTGGACTGCCCTATGTGGTTGAACACCTAATACTCCAAAAATGTCCGTTACAGCCAAACTATTAGAGACACAGTGTTCATATTGTATATGCAGCGTTTTACAGAGGCCCAAAGCATTAATATAGTCACTTATTAAGCGTTGGACTGCCCTATGTGGTTGAACACCTAATATTCCAAAAATGTCCGTTACAGCCAAACTATTAGAGACACAGTGTTCATATTGTACATGCAGGGTTTCACAGAGGGCCAAAGCATTAATATAGTCACTTATTAAGCGTTGGACTGCAACATGTGGTCGAACACCTAATATTCCAAAAATGTCCGTTACAGCCAAACTATTAGAGACACAGTGTTCATATTGTAGATGCAGGGTTTTACAGAGGGCCAAAGCATTAATATAGTCACTTATTAAGCGTTGGACTGCCCTTTGTGGTTGAAAACCTAATATTCCAAAAATGTCAGTTACAGCCAAACTATAAGAGACACAGTGTTCATATTGTGTATGCAGCGTTTTACAGTGGCCCAAAGCAATAATATAGTCACTTATTAAGCGATGGACTGCAACATGTGGTTGAAAACCTAATATTCCAAAAATGTCCGTTACAGCCAAACTATTAGAGACACAGTGTTCATATTGTACATGCAGGGTTTTACAGAGGGCCAAAGCATTAATATAGTCACTTATTAAGCGTTGGACTGCAACATGTGGTCGAACACCTAATATTCCAAAAATGTCCGTTACAGCCAAACTATTAGAGACACAGTGTTCATATTGTACATGCAGGGTTTTACAGAGGCCCAAAGCATTAATATAGTCACTTATTAAGCGTTGGACTGCCCTATGTGGTTAAACACCTAATATTCCAAAAATGTCCGTTACAGCCAAACTATTTGAGACACAGTGTTCATATTGTACATGCAGGGTTTCACAGAGGGCCAAAGCATTAATATAGTCACTTATTAAGCGATGGACTGCAACATGTGGTCGAACACCTAATATTCCAAAAGTGTCAGTTACAGCCAAACTATAAGAGGCATAAAGTTCATGTTGTATATGCAGCGTTAAACAGAGGCCCAAAGCATTACTTTAACCACATATTAAGCGTTGGACTTTTCATGTGGTTGAACACCTAATATTCCAAAAATGTCCGATACAGCCAAACTATTATAGACACAGTGTTCATATTGTATATGCAGCGTTTTACAGAGGGCCAAAGCATTAATATAGTCACTTATTAAGCGTTGGACTGCCCTATGTGGTTGAACACCTAATATTCCAAAAATGTCCGTTACAGCCAAACTATTAGATACACAGTGTTCATATTGTACATGCAGGGTTTCACAGAGGGCCAAAGCATTAATATAGTCACTTACTAAGCGATGGACTGCAACATGTGGCCGAACACCTAATATTCCAAAAATGTCCGTTACAGCCAAACTATAAAAGGCATAAAGTTCATATTGTATATGCAGCGTTAAACAGAGGCCCAAAGCATTACTTTAACCACATATTAAGCGTTGGACTTTTCATGTGGTTGAACACCTAATATTCCAAAAATGTCCGTTACAACCAAACTATTAGAGACACAGTGTTCATATTGTGTATGCAGCGTTATACAGAGGCCCAAAGCATTAATATAGTCACTTATTAAGCGTTGGACTGCCCTTTGTGGTTGAAAACCTAATATTCCAAAAATGTCAGTTACAGCCAAACTATAAGAGACACAGTGTTCATATTGTGTATGCAGCGTTTTACAGTGGCCCAAAGCAATAATATGGTCACTTATTAAGCGTTGGACTGCCCTATGTGGTTGAACACCTAATATTCCAAAAATGTCAGTTACAGCCAAACTATAAGAGGCATAAAGTTCATATTGTATATGCAGCGTTAAACAGAGGCCCAAAGCATTACTTTAACCACATATTAAGCGTTGGACTGCCCCATGTGGTTGAACACCTAATATTCCAAAAATGTCCGTTACAGCCAAACTATTATAGACACAGTGTTCATATTGTATATGCAGCGTTTTACAGAGGCCCAAAGCATTAATATAGTCACTTATTAAGCGTTGGACTGCCCTATGTGGTTGAACACCTAATACTCCAAAAATGTCCGTTACAGCCAAACTATTAGAGACACAGTGTTCATATTGTATATGCAGCGTTTTACAGAGGCCCAAAGCATTAATATAGTCACTTATTAAGCGTTGGACTGCCCTATGTGGTTGAACACCTAATATTCCAAAAATGTCCGTTACAGCCAAACTATTAGAGACACAGTGTTCATATTGTACATGCAGGGTTTCACAGAGGGCCAAAGCATTAATATAGTCACTTATTAAGCGTTGGACTGCAACATGTGGTCGAACACCTAATATTCCAAAAATGTCCGTTACAGCCAAACTATTAGAGACACAGTGTTCATATTGTAGATGCAGGGTTTTACAGAGGGCCAAAGCATTAATATAGTCACTTATTAAGCGTTGGACTGCCCTTTGTGGTTGAAAACCTAATATTCCAAAAATGTCAGTTACAGCCAAACTATAAGAGACACAGTGTTCATATTGTGTATGCAGCGTTTTACAGTGGCCCAAAGCAATAATATAGTCACTTATTAAGCGATGGACTGCAACATGTGGTTGAAAACCTAATATTCCAAAAATGTCAGTTACAGCCAAACTATAAGAGACACAGTGTTCATATTGTGTATGCAGCGTTTTACAGTGGCCCAAAGCAATAATATAGTCACTTATTAAGCGATGGACTGCAACATGTGGTCGAACACCTAATATTCCAAAAATGTCAGTTACAGCCAAACTATTAGAGGCACAAAGTTCATATCGAATATGCAGCGTTTTACAGAGGCCCAAAGCATTAATATAGTCACTTATTAAGCGTTGGACTGCCCTTTGTGGTTGAAAACCTAATATTCCAAAAATGTCAGTTACAGCCAAACTATAAGAGACACAGTGTTCATATTGTGTATGCAGCGTTTTACAGTGGCCCAAAGCAATAATATAGTCACTTATTAAGCGTTGGACTGCCCTATGTGGTTGAACACCTAATATTCCAAAAATGTCCGTTACAGCCAAACTATTAGAGACACAGTGTTCATATTGTACATGCAGGGTTTTACAGAGGCCCAAAGCATTAATATAGTCACTTATTAAGCGTTGGACTGCCCTATGTGGTTAAACACCTAATATTCCAAAAATGTCCGTTACAGCCAAACTATTAGAGACACAGTGTTCATATTGTACATGCAGGGTTTCACAGAGGGCCAAAGCATTAATATAGTCACTTATTAAGCGATGGACTGCAACATGTGGTCGAACACCTAATATTCCAAAAATGTCAGTTAGAGCCAAACTATAAGAGACACAGTGTTCATATTGTACATGCAGGGTTTTACAGAGGGCCAAAGCATTAATATAGTCACTTATTAAGCGTTGGACTGCAACATGTGGTCGAACACCTAATATTCCAAAAATGTCAGTTACAGCCAAACTATAAGAGACACAGTGTTCATATTTTATATGCAGGGTTTTACAGAGGCCCAAAGCATTAATATAGTCACTTATTAAGCGTTGGACTGCAACATGTGGTCGAACACCTAATATTCCAAAAATGTCCGTTACAGCCAAACTATTAGAGACACAGTGTTCATATTGTACATGCAGGGTTTTACAGAGGGCCAATGCATTAATATAGTCACTTATTAAGCGTTGGACTGCAACATGTGGTCGAACACCTAATATTCCAAAAATGTCCGTTACAGCCAAACTATTAGAGACACAGTGTTCATATTGTACATGCAGGGTTTTACAGAGGGCCAAAGCATTAATATAGTCACTTATTAAGCGTTGGACTGCAACATGTGGTCGAACACCTAATATTCCAAAAATGTCCGTTACAGCCAAACTATTAGAGACACAGTGTTCATATTGTACATGCAGGGTTTTACAGAGGCCCAAAGCATTAATATAGTCACTTATTAAGCGTTGGACTGCCCTATGTGGTTAAACACCTAATATTCCAAAAATGTCCGTTACAGCCAAACTATTTGAGACACAGTGTTCATATTGTACATGCAGGGTTTCACAGAGGGCCAAAGCATTAATATAGTCACTTATTAAGCGATGGACTGCAACATGTGGTCGAACACCTAATATTCCAAAAGTGTCAGTTACAGCCAAACTATAAGAGGCATAAAGTTCATGTTGTATATGCAGCGTTAAACAGAGGCCCAAAGCATTACTTTAACCACATATTAAGCGTTGGACTTTTCATGTGGTTGAACACCTAATATTCCAAAAATGTCCGATACAGCCAAACTATTATAGACACAGTGTTCATATTGTATATGCAGCGTTTTACAGAGGGCCAAAGCATTAATATAGTCACTTATTAAGCGTTGGACTGCCCTATGTGGTTGAACACCTAATATTCCAAAAATGTCCGTTACAGCCAAACTATTAGATACACAGTGTTCATATTGTACATGCAGGGTTTCACAGAGGGCCAAAGCATTAATATAGTCACTTACTAAGCGATGGACTGCAACATGTGGCCGAACACCTAATATTCCAAAAATGTCCGTTACAGCCAAACTATAAAAGGCATAAAGTTCATATTGTATATGCAGCGTTAAACAGAGGCCCAAAGCATTACTTTAACCACATATTAAGCGTTGGACTTTTCATGTGGTTGAACACCTAATATTCCAAAAATGTCCGTTACAACCAAACTATTAGAGACACAGTGTTCATATTGTGTATGCAGCGTTATACAGAGGCCCAAAGCATTAATATAGTCACTTATTAAGCGTTGGACTGCCCTTTGTGGTTGAAAACCTAATATTCCAAAAATGTCAGTTACAGCCAAACTATAAGAGACACAGTGTTCATATTGTGTATGCAGCGTTTTACAGTGGCCCAAAGCAATAATATGGTCACTTATTAAGCGTTGGACTGCCCTATGTGGTTGAACACCTAATATTCCAAAAATGTCAGTTACAGCCAAACTATAAGAGGCATAAAGTTCATATTGTATATGCAGCGTTAAACAGAGGCCCAAAGCATTACTTTAACCACATATTAAGCGTTGGACTGCCCCATGTGGTTGAACACCTAATATTCCAAAAATGTCCGTTACAGCCAAACTATTATAGACACAGTGTTCATATTGTATATGCAGCGTTTTACAGAGGCCCAAAGCATTAATATAGTCACTTATTAAGCGTTGGACTGCCCTATGTGGTTGAACACCTAATACTCCAAAAATGTCCGTTACAGCCAAACTATTAGAGACACAGTGTTCATATTGTATATGCAGCGTTTTACAGAGGCCCAAAGCATTAATATAGTCACTTATTAAGCGTTGGACTGCCCTATGTGGTTGAACACCTAATATTCCAAAAATGTCCGTTACAGCCAAACTATTAGAGACACAGTGTTCATATTGTACATGCAGGGTTTCACAGAGGGCCAAAGCATTAATATAGTCACTTATTAAGCGTTGGACTGCAACATGTGGTCGAACACCTAATATTCCAAAAATGTCCGTTACAGCCAAACTATTAGAGACACAGTGTTCATATTGTAGATGCAGGGTTTTACAGAGGGCCAAAGCATTAATATAGTCACTTATTAAGCGTTGGACTGCCCTTTGTGGTTGAAAACCTAATATTCCAAAAATGTCAGTTACAGCCAAACTATAAGAGACACAGTGTTCATATTGTGTATGCAGCGTTTTACAGTGGCCCAAAGCAATAATATAGTCACTTATTAAGCGATGGACTGCAACATGTGGTTGAAAACCTAATATTCCAAAAATGTCCGTTACAGCCAAACTATTAGAGACACAGTGTTCATATTGTACATGCAGGGTTTTACAGAGGGCCAAAGCATTAATATAGTCACTTATTAAGCGTTGGACTGCAACATGTGGTCGAACACCTAATATTCCAAAAATGTCCGTTACAGCCAAACTATTAGAGACACAGTGTTCATATTGTACATGCAGGGTTTTACAGAGGCCCAAAGCATTAATATAGTCACTTATTAAGCGTTGGACTGCCCTATGTGGTTGAACACCTAATATTCCAAAAATGTCCGTTACAGCCAAACTATTAGAGACACAGTGTTCATATTGTACATGCAGGGTTTCACAGAGGGCCAAAGCATTAATATAGTCACTTATTAAGCGTTGGACTGCAACATGTGGTCGAACACCTAATATTCCAAAAATGTCCGTTACAGCCAAACTATTAGAGACACAGTGTTCATATTGTACATGCAGGGTTTCACAGAGGGCCAAAGCATTAATATAGTCACTTATTAAGCGTTGGACTGCAACATGTGGTCGAACACCTAATATTCCAAAAATGTCCGTTACAGCCAAACTATTAGAGACACAGTGTTCATATTGTAGATGCAGGGTTTTACAGAGGGCCAAAGCATTAATATAGTCACTTATTAAGCGTTGGACTGCCCTTTGTGGTTGAAAACCTAATATTCCAAAAATGTCAGTTACAGCCAAACTATAAGAGACACAGTGTTCATATTGTGTATGCAGCGTTTTACAGTGGCCCAAAGCAATAATATAGTCACTTATTAAGCGATGGACTGCAACATGTGGTTGAAAACCTAATATTCCAAAAATGTCCGTTACAGCCAAACTATTAGAGACACAGTGTTCATATTGTACATGCAGGGTTTTACAGAGGGCCAAAGCATTAATATAGTCACTTATTAAGCGTTGGACTGCAACATGTGGTCGAACACCTAATATTCCAAAAATGTCCGTTACAGCCAAACTATTAGAGACACAGTGTTCATATTGTACATGCAGGGTTTTACAGAGGCCCAAAGCATTAATATAGTCACTTATTAAGCGTTGGACTGCCCTATGTGGTTAAACACCTAATATTCCAAAAATGTCCGTTACAGCCAAACTATTAGAGACACAGTGTTCATATTGTGTATGCAGCGTTTTACAGTGGCCCAAAGCAATAATATGGTCACTTATTAAGCGTTGGACTGCCCTATGTGGTTGAACACCTAATATTCCAAAAATGTCAGTTACAGCCAAACTATAAGAGGCATAAAGTTCATATTGTATATGCAGCGTTAAACAGAGGCCCAAAGCATTACTTTAACCACATATTAAGCGTTGGACTGCCCCATGTGGTTGAACACCTAATATTCCAAAAATGTCCGTTACAGCCAAACTATTATAGACACAGTGTTCATATTGTATATGCAGCGTTTTACAGAGGCCCAAAGCATTAATATAGTCACTTATTAAGCGTTGGACTGCCCTATGTGGTTGAACACCTAATACTCCAAAAATGTCCGTTACAGCCAAACTATTAGAGACACAGTGTTCATATTGTATATGCAGCGTTTTACAGAGGCCCAAAGCATTAATATAGTCACTTATTAAGCGTTGGACTGCCCTATGTGGTTGAACACCTAATATTCCAAAAATGTCCGTTACAGCCAAACTATTAGAGACACAGTGTTCATATTGTACATGCAGGGTTTCACAGAGGGCCAAAGCATTAATATAGTCACTTATTAAGCGTTGGACTGCAACATGTGGTCGAACACCTAATATTCCAAAAATGTCCGTTACAGCCAAACTATTAGAGACACAGTGTTCATATTGTAGATGCAGGGTTTTACAGAGGGCCAAAGCATTAATATAGTCACTTATTAAGCGTTGGACTGCCCTTTGTGGTTGAAAACCTAATATTCCAAAAATGTCAGTTACAGCCAAACTATAAGAGACACAGTGTTCATATTGTGTATGCAGCGTTTTACAGTGGCCCAAAGCAATAATATAGTCACTTATTAAGCGATGGACTGCAACATGTGGTTGAAAACCTAATATTCCAAAAATGTCCGTTACAGCCAAACTATTAGAGACACAGTGTTCATATTGTACATGCAGGGTTTTACAGAGGGCCAAAGCATTAATATAGTCACTTATTAAGCGTTGGACTGCAACATGTGGTCGAACACCTAATATTCCAAAAATGTCCGTTACAGCCAAACTATTAGAGACACAGTGTTCATATTGTACATGCAGGGTTTTACAGAGGCCCAAAGCATTAATATAGTCACTTATTAAGCGTTGGACTGCCCTATGTGGTTAAACACCTAATATTCCAAAAATGTCCGTTACAGCCAAACTATTTGAGACACAGTGTTCATATTGTACATGCAGGGTTTCACAGAGGGCCAAAGCATTAATATAGTCACTTATTAAGCGATGGACTGCAACATGTGGTCGAACACCTAATATTCCAAAAGTGTCAGTTACAGCCAAACTATAAGAGGCATAAAGTTCATGTTGTATATGCAGCGTTAAACAGAGGCCCAAAGCATTACTTTAACCACATATTAAGCGTTGGACTTTTCATGTGGTTGAACACCTAATATTCCAAAAATGTCCGATACAGCCAAACTATTATAGACACAGTGTTCATATTGTATATGCAGCGTTTTACAGAGGGCCAAAGCATTAATATAGTCACTTATTAAGCGTTGGACTGCCCTATGTGGTTGAACACCTAATATTCCAAAAATGTCCGTTACAGCCAAACTATTAGATACACAGTGTTCATATTGTACATGCAGGGTTTCACAGAGGGCCAAAGCATTAATATAGTCACTTACTAAGCGATGGACTGCAACATGTGGCCGAACACCTAATATTCCAAAAATGTCCGTTACAGCCAAACTATAAAAGGCATAAAGTTCATATTGTATATGCAGCGTTAAACAGAGGCCCAAAGCATTACTTTAACCACATATTAAGCGTTGGACTTTTCATGTGGTTGAACACCTAATATTCCAAAAATGTCCGTTACAACCAAACTATTAGAGACACAGTGTTCATATTGTGTATGCAGCGTTATACAGAGGCCCAAAGCATTAATATAGTCACTTATTAAGCGTTGGACTGCCCTTTGTGGTTGAAAACCTAATATTCCAAAAATGTCAGTTACAGCCAAACTATAAGAGACACAGTGTTCATATTGTGTATGCAGCGTTTTACAGTGGCCCAAAGCAATAATATGGTCACTTATTAAGCGTTGGACTGCCCTATGTGGTTGAACACCTAATATTCCAAAAATGTCAGTTACAGCCAAACTATAAGAGGCATAAAGTTCATATTGTATATGCAGCGTTAAACAGAGGCCCAAAGCATTACTTTAACCACATATTAAGCGTTGGACTGCCCCATGTGGTTGAACACCTAATATTCCAAAAATGTCCGTTACAGCCAAACTATTATAGACACAGTGTTCATATTGTATATGCAGCGTTTTACAGAGGCCCAAAGCATTAATATAGTCACTTATTAAGCGTTGGACTGCCCTATGTGGTTGAACACCTAATACTCCAAAAATGTCCGTTACAGCCAAACTATTAGAGACACAGTGTTCATATTGTATATGCAGCGTTTTACAGAGGCCCAAAGCATTAATATAGTCACTTATTAAGCGTTGGACTGCCCTATGTGGTTGAACACCTAATATTCCAAAAATGTCCGTTACAGCCAAACTATTAGAGACACAGTGTTCATATTGTACATGCAGGGTTTCACAGAGGGCCAAAGCATTAATATAGTCACTTATTAAGCGTTGGACTGCAACATGTGGTCGAACACCTAATATTCCAAAAATGTCCGTTACAGCCAAACTATTAGAGACACAGTGTTCATATTGTAGATGCAGGGTTTTACAGAGGGCCAAAGCATTAATATAGTCACTTATTAAGCGTTGGACTGCCCTTTGTGGTTGAAAACCTAATATTCCAAAAATGTCAGTTACAGCCAAACTATAAGAGACACAGTGTTCATATTGTGTATGCAGCGTTTTACAGTGGCCCAAAGCAATAATATAGTCACTTATTAAGCGATGGACTGCAACATGTGGTTGAAAACCTAATATTCCAAAAATGTCAGTTACAGCCAAACTATAAGAGACACAGTGTTCATATTGTGTATGCAGCGTTTTACAGTGGCCCAAAGCAATAATATAGTCACTTATTAAGCGATGGACTGCAACATGTGGTCGAACACCTAATATTCCAAAAATGTCAGTTACAGCCAAACTATTAGAGGCACAAAGTTCATATCGAATATGCAGCGTTTTACAGAGGCCCAAAGCATTAATATAGTCACTTATTAAGCGTTGGACTGCCCTTTGTGGTTGAAAACCTAATATTCCAAAAATGTCAGTTACAGCCAAACTATAAGAGACACAGTGTTCATATTGTGTATGCAGCGTTTTACAGTGGCCCAAAGCAATAATATAGTCACTTATTAAGTGTTGGACTGCCCTATGTGGTTGAACACCTAATATTCCAAAAATGTCCGTTACAGCCAAACTATTAGAGACACAGTGTTCATATTGTACATGCAGGGTTTTACAGAGGCCCAAAGCATTAATATAGTCACTTATTAAGCGTTGGACTGCCCTATGTGGTTAAACACCTAATATTCCAAAAATGTCCGTTACAGCCAAACTATTAGAGACACAGTGTTCATATTGTACATGCAGGGTTTCACAGAGGGCCAAAGCATTAATATAGTCACTTATTAAGCGATGGACTGCAACATGTGGTCGAACACCTAATATTCCAAAAATGTCAGTTACAGCCAAACTATAAGAGACACAGTGTTCATATTGTACATGCAGGGTTTTACAGAGGGCCAAAGCATTAATATAGTCACTTATTAAGCGTTGGACTGCAACATGTGGTCGAACACCTAATATTCCAAAAATGTCAGTTACAGCCAAACTATAAGAGACACAGTGTTCATATTTTATATGCAGGGTTTTACAGAGGCCCAAAGCATTAATATAGTCACTTATTAAGCGTTGGACTGCAACATGTGGTCGAACACCTAATATTCCAAAAATGTCCGATACAGCCAAACTATTATAGACACAGTGTTCATATTGTATATGCAGCGTTTTACAGAGGCCCAAAGCATTAATATAGTCACTTATTAAGCGATGGACTGCAACATGTGGTCGAACACCTAATATTCCAAAAATGTCAGTTACAGCCAAACTATAAGAGACACAGTGTTCATATTGTACATGCAGGGTTTTACAGAGGGCCAAAGCATTAATATAGTCACTTATTAAGCGTTGGACTGCAACATGTGGTCGAACACCTAATATTCCAAAAATGTCAGTTACAGCCAAACTATAAGAGACACAGTGTTCATATTTTATATGCAGGGTTTTACAGAGGCCCAAAGCATTAATATAGTCACTTATTAAGCGTTGGACTGCAACATGTGGTCGAACACCTAATATTCCAAAAATGTCCGTTACAGCCAAACTATTAGAGACACAGTGTTCATATTGTACATGCAGGGTTTTACAGAGGCCCAAAGCATTAATATAGTCACTTATTAAGCGTTGGACTGCCCTATGTGGTTAAACACCTAATATTCCAAAAATGTCCGTTACAGCCAAACTATTTGAGACACAGTGTTCATATTGTACATGCAGGGTTTCACAGAGGGCCAAAGCATTAATATAGTCACTTATTAAGCGATGGACTGCAACATGTGGTCGAACACCTAATATTCCAAAAGTGTCAGTTACAGCCAAACTATAAGAGGCATAAAGTTCATGTTGTATATGCAGCGTTAAACAGAGGCCCAAAGCATTACTTTAACCACATATTAAGCGTTGGACTTTTCATGTGGTTGAACACCTAATATTCCAAAAATGTCCGATACAGCCAAACTATTATAGACACAGTGTTCATATTGTATATGCAGCGTTTTACAGAGGGCCAAAGCATTAATATAGTCACTTATTAAGCGTTGGACTGCCCTATGTGGTTGAACACCTAATATTCCAAAAATGTCCGTTACAGCCAAACTATTAGATACACAGTGTTCATATTGTACATGCAGGGTTTCACAGAGGGCCAAAGCATTAATATAGTCACTTACTAAGCGATGGACTGCAACATGTGGCCGAACACCTAATATTCCAAAAATGTCCGTTACAGCCAAACTATAAAAGGCATAAAGTTCATATTGTATATGCAGCGTTAAACAGAGGCCCAAAGCATTACTTTAACCACATATTAAGCGTTGGACTTTTCATGTGGTTGAACACCTAATATTCCAAAAATGTCCGTTACAACCAAACTATTAGAGACACAGTGTTCATATTGTGTATGCAGCGTTATACAGAGGCCCAAAGCATTAATATAGTCACTTATTAAGCGTTGGACTGCCCTTTGTGGTTGAAAACCTAATATTCCAAAAATGTCAGTTACAGCCAAACTATAAGAGACACAGTGTTCATATTGTGTATGCAGCGTTTTACAGTGGCCCAAAGCAATAATATGGTCACTTATTAAGCGTTGGACTGCCCTATGTGGTTGAACACCTAATATTCCAAAAATGTCAGTTACAGCCAAACTATAAGAGGCATAAAGTTCATATTGTATATGCAGCGTTAAACAGAGGCCCAAAGCATTACTTTAACCACATATTAAGCGTTGGACTGCCCCATGTGGTTGAACACCTAATATTCCAAAAATGTCCGTTACAGCCAAACTATTATAGACACAGTGTTCATATTGTATATGCAGCGTTTTACAGAGGCCCAAAGCATTAATATAGTCACTTATTAAGCGTTGGACTGCCCTATGTGGTTGAACACCTAATATTCCAAAAATGTCAGTTACAGCCAAACTATAAGAGGCATAAAGTTCATATTGTATATGCAGCGTTAAACAGAGGCCCAAAGCATTACTTTAACCACATATTAAGCGTTGGACTGCCCCATGTGGTTGAACACCTAATATTCCAAAAATGTCCGTTACAGCCAAACTATTATAGACACAGTGTTCATATTGTATATGCAGCGTTTTACAGAGGCCCAAAGCATTAATATAGTCACTTATTAAGCGTTGGACTGCCCTATGTGGTTGAACACCTAATACTCCAAAAATGTCCATTACAGCCAAACTATTAGAGACACAGTGTTCATATTGTATATGCAGCGTTTTACAGAGGCCCAAAGCATTAATATAGTCACTTATTAAGCGATGGACTGCAACATGTGGCCGAACACCTAATATTCCAAAAATGTCCGTTACAGCCAAACTATTAGAGACACAGTGTTCATATTGTACATGCAGGGTTTTACAGAGGGCCAAAGCATTAATATAGTCACTTATTAAGCGATGGACAGCAACATGTGGCCGAACAACTAATATTCCAAAAATGTTCGTTACAGCCAAACTATTAGAGACACAGTGTTCATATTGTACATGCAGGGTTTTACAGAGGCCCAAAGCATTAATATAGTCACTTATTAAGCGTTGGACTGCAACATGTGGTCGAACACCTAATATTGCAAAAGTGTCAGTTACAGAAAAACTAGAAGAGGCATTAAGTTCATATTGTATATGCAGCGTTATACAGAGGCCCTAAGCATTACTATAATCACATGTTACGCGTCGGACTGCAACATGTAGTTGAACACCTAATATTCCAAAAATGTCCGTTACAGCCAAACTATTAGAGACACAGCGTTCATATTGTGTATGCAGCGTTTTACAGAGGCCCAAAGCATTAATATAGTCACTTATTAAGCGTTGGACAGCCCTATGTGGTTGAACACCAAATATTCCAAAAATGTCAGTTACATCCAAACTATTAGAGACACAGTGTTCATATTTTATATGCAGGGTTTTACAGAGGTCCAAAGCATTAATATAGTCACTTATTAAGCGATGGACTGCAACATGTGGTCGAACACCTAATATTCCAAAAATGTCCGTTACAGCCAAACTATTAGAGACACAGTGTTCATATTGTACATGCAGGGTTTTAAAGAGGGCCAATGCATTAATATAGTCACTTATTAAGCGTTGGACTGCCCTTTGTGGTTGAACACCTAATATTCCAAAAATGTCTGTTACAGCCAAACTATAAGAGACACAGTGTTCATATTTTATATGCAGGGTTTTACAGAGGCCCAAAGCATTAATATAGTCACTTAATAAGCGTTGGACTGCCCCATGGGGTTGAACACCTAATATTCCAAAAGTGTCCGTTACAGCCAAACTATTAGAGGCACAAAGTTCATATCGAATATGCAGCGTTTTACAGAGGCCCAAAGCATTAATATAGTCACTTATTAAGCGTTGGACTGCCCTTTGTGGTTGAAAACCTAATATTCCAAAAATGTCAGTTACAGCCAAACTATAAGAGACACAGTGTTCATATTGTGTATGCAGCGTTTTACAGTGGCCCAAAGCAATAATATGGTCACTTATTAAGCGTTGGACTGCAACATGTGGCCGAACACCTAATATTCCAAAAATGTCCGTTACAGCCAAACTATTAGAGACACAGTATTCATATTGTACATGCAGGGTTTTACAGAGGCCCAAAGCATTAATATAGTAACTTATTAAGCGATGGACTGCAACATGTGGACGAACACCTAATATTGCAAAAGTGTCAGTTACAGAAAAACTAGAAGAGGCATTAAGTTCATATTGTATATGCAGCGTTATACAGAGGCCCTAAGCATTACTATAATCACATGTTACGCGTTGGACTGCAACATGTAGTTGAACACCTAATATTCCAAAAGTTTCAGTTACAGCCAAACTATGAGAGGCATAAAGTTCATATTGTATATGCAGCGTTAAACAGAGGCCCAAAGCATTAATATAGTCACTTATTAAGCGTTGGACTGCAACATGTGGTCGAACACCTAATATTACAAAAATGTCAGTTACAGCCAAACTATTAGAGACACAGATTTCATTTTGTATAAGCAGCGTTATACAGAGTCCCAAAAGATTACTGTAATCACATGTTAAACGATGGACTGCAACATGTAGCTGAACACCTAATATTCCAAAAGTGTCAGTTACAGCCAAGCCATAAGAGGCACAGAGTTCATACTGTATATGCAGCGTTATACAGAGTCCCAAAGCATTACTTTAACCACATATTAAGCTTTGCACTGATCCATGTGGTTTAACACCTAATATTCCAAAAATGTCCGTTACAGTTAAACTATTAGATACACAGTGTTCATATTTTATATGCAGGGTTTTACAGAGGCCCAAAGCATTAACATAGTCACTTATTAAGCGATGGACTGCAACATGTGGCCGAACACCTAATATTCCAAAAATGTCCGTTACAGCCAAACTTGTAAAGACACAGTGTTCATATTGTACATGCAGGGTTTTACAGAGGGCCAAAGCAATAATATAGTCACTTATTAAGCGTTGGACTGCAACATGTGGTCGAACACCTAATATTCCAAAAATGTCCGTTACAGCCAAACTATTAGAGACACAGTGTTCATATTATACATGCAGGGTTTTACAGAGGCCCAAAGCAATAATATAGTCACTTATTAAGCGTTGGACTGCAACATGTGGTCGAACACCTAATATTCCAAAAATGTCCGTTACAGCCAAACTATTAGAGACACAGTGTTCATATTGTATATGCAGCGTTTTACAGAGGCCCAAAGCATTAATATAGTCACTTATTAAGCGTTGGACTGCCCTATGTAATTAAACACCTAATATTCCAAAAATGTCCGTTACAGCCAAACTATTAGAGACACAGTGTTCATATTGTACATGCAGGGTTTCACAGAGGGCCAAAGCATTAATATAGTCACTTATTAAGCGATGGACTGCAACATGTGGCCGAACACCTAATATTCCAAAAATGTCCGTTACAGCCAAACTATAAGAGGCATAAAGTTCATATTGTATATGCAGCGTTAAACAGAGGCCCAAAGCATTACTTTAACCACTTATTAAGCGTTGGACTGCCCTCTGTGGTTGAACACCTAATACTCCAAAAATGTCCGTTACAGCCAAACTATTAGAGACACAGTGTTCATATTGTATATGCAGCGTTTTACAGAGGCCCAAAGCATTAATATAGTCTCTTATTAAGCGTTGGACTGCCCTATGAGGTTGAACACCTAATACTCCAAAAATGTCCGTTACAGCCAAACTATTAGAGACACAGTGTTCATATTGTATATGCAGCGTTTTACAGAGGCCCAAAGCATTAATATAGTCACTTACTAAGCGTTGGACTGCCCTATGTGGTTAAACACCAATATTCCAAAAATGTCCGTTACAGCCAAACTATTAGAGACACAGTGTTCATATTGTACATGCAGGGTTTCACAGAGGGCCAAAACATTAATATAGTCACTTATTAAGCGATGGACTGCAACTTGTGGCCGAACACCTAATATTCTAAAAATGTCCGTTACAGCCAAACTATAAGAGGCATAAAGTTCATATTGTATATGCAGCGGTAAACAGAGGCCCAAAGCATTACTTTAACCACTTATTAAGCGTTGGACTGCCCTCTGTGGTTGAACACCTAATACTCCAAAAATGTCCGTTACAGCCAAACTATTAGAGACACAGTGTTCATATTGTATATGCAGCGTTTTACAGAGGCCCAAAGCATTAATATAGTCACTTATTAAGCCTTGGACTGCAACATGTGGTCGAACACCTAATATTCCAAAAATGTCAGTTACAGCCAAACTATAAGAGACACAGTGTTCATATTTTATATGCAGGGTTTTACAGAGGCCCAAAGCATTAATATAGTCACTTATTAAGCGTTGGACTGCCCCATGTGGTTGAACACCAATTATTCCAAAAGTGTCCGTTACAGCCAAACTATTAGAGGCACAAAGTTCATATCGAATATGCAGCGTTTCACAGAGGCCCAAAGCATTAATATAGTCACTTATTAAGCGTTGGACTGCCCTATGTGGTTGAACACCTAATATTTCAAAAATGTCCGTTACAGCCAAACTATTAGAGACACAGTGTTCATATTGTACATGCAGGGTTTCACAGAGGGCCAAAGCATTAATAAAGTCACTTATTAAGCGATGGACTGCAACATGTGGCCGAACACCTAATATTCCAAAAATGTCCGTTACAGCCAAACTGTAAGAGGCATAAAGTTCATATTGTATATGCAGCGTTAAACAGAGGCCCAAAGCATTACTTTAACCACATATTAAGCGTTGGACTGCCCCATGTGGTTGAACACCTAATATTCCAAAAGTGTCCGTTACAGCCAAACTATTAGAGGCACAAAGTTCATATCGAATATGCAGCGTTTCACAGAGGCCCAAAGCATTAATATAGTCACTTATTAAGCGTTGGACTGCCCTATGTGGTTAAACACCTAATATTCCAAAAATGTCCGTTACAGCCAAACTATTAGAGACACAGTGTTCATATTGTACATGCAGGGTTTCACAGAGGGCCAAAGCATTAATATAGTCACTTATTAAGCGATGGACTGCAACATGTGGTCGAACACCTAATATTCCAAAAATGTCAGTTACAGCCAAACTATAAGAGACACAGTGTTCATATTTTATATGCAGGGTTTTACAGAGGCCCAAAGCATTAATATAGTCACTTATTAAGCGTTGGACTGCCCCATGTGGTTGAACACCTAATATTCCAAAAATGTCCGTTACAGCCAAACTATTATAGACACAGTGTTCATATTGTATATGCAGCGTTTTACAGAGGCCCAAAGCATTAATATAGTCACTTATTAAGCGTTGGACCGCCCTATGTGGTTGAACACCTAATATTCCAAAAATGTCCGTTACAGCCAAACTATTAGAGACACAGAGTTCATATTGTACATGCAGGGTTTCACAGAGGGCCAAAGCATTAATATAGTCACTTATTAAGCGATGGACTGCAACATGTGGTCAAACACCTAATATTCCAAAAATGTCAGTTACAGCCAAACTATAAGACACACAGTGTTCATATTTTATATGCAGGGTTTTACAGAGGCCCAAAGCATTAATATAGTCACTTATTAAGCGTTGGACTGCAACATGTGGTCGAACACCTAATATTCCAAAAATGTCCGTTACAGCCAAACTATTAGAGACACAGTGTTCATATTGTACATGCAGGGTTTTACAGAGGGCCAAAGCATAATATAGTCACTTATTAAGCGTTGGACTGCAACATGTGGTCGAACACCTAATATTCCAAAAATGTCCGTTACAGCCAAACTATTAGAGACACAGTGTTCATATTGTACATGCAGGGTTTTACAGAGGCCCAAAGCATTAATATAGTCACTTATTAAGCGATGGACTGCAACATGTGGTCGAACACCTAATATTCCAAAAATGTCCGTTACAGCCCAACTATTAGAGACACAGTGTTCATATTGTACATGCAGGGTTTTGCAGAGGCCCAAAGCATTAATATAGTCACTCATTAAGCGATGGACTGCAACATGTGGCCGAACACCTAATATTCCAAAAATGTCCGTTACAGCCAAACTATTAGAGACACAGTGTTCATATTGTACATGCAGGGTTTAACAGAGGCCCAAAGCATTAATATAGTCACTTATTAAGCGATGGACTGCAACATGTGGCCGAACACCTAATATTCCAAAAATGTCCGTTACAGCCAAACTTGTAAAGACACAGTGTTCATATTGTACATGCAGGGTTTTACAGAGGGCCAAAGCAATAATATAGTCACTTATTAAGCGTTGGACTGCAACATGTGGTCGAACACCTAATATTCCAAAAATGTCCGTTACAGCCAAACTATTAGAGACACAGTGTTCATATTATACATGCAGGGTTTTACAGAGGCCCAAAGCAATAATATAGTCACTTATTAAGCGTTGGACTGCAACATGTGGTCGAACACCTAATATTCCAAAAATGTCCGTTACAGCCAAACTATTAGAGACACAGTGTTCATATTGTACATGCAGGGTTTTACAGAGGCCCAAAGCATTAATATAGTCACTTATTAAGCGTTGGACTGCCCTATGTGGTTAAACACCTAATATTCCAAAAATGTCCGTTACAGCCAAACTATTAGAGACACAGTGTTCATATTGTACATGCAGGGTTTCACAGAGGGCCAAAGCATTAATATAGTCACTTATTAAGCGATGGACTGCAACATGTGGCCGAACACCTAATATTCCAAAAATGTCCGTTACAGCCAAACTATAAGAGGCATAAAGTTCATATTGTATATGCAGCGTTAAACAGAGGCCCAAAGCATTACTTTAACCACTTATTAAGCGTTGGACTGCCCTCTGTGGTTGAACACCTAATACTCCAAAAATGTCCGTTACAGCCAAACTATTAGAGACACAGTGTTCATATTGTATATGCAGCGTTTTACAGAGGCCCAAAGCATTAATATAGTCTCTTATTAAGCGTTGGACTGCCCTATGAGGTTGAACACCTAATACTCCAAAAATGTCCGTTACAGCCAAACTATTAGAGACACAGTGTTCATATTGTATATGCAGCGTTTTACAGAGGCCCAAAGCATTAATATAGTCACTTACTAAGCGTTGGACTGCCCTATGTGGTTAAACACCAATATTCCAAAAATGTCCGTTACAGCCAAACTATTAGAGACACAGTGTTCATATTGTACATGCAGGGTTTCACAGAGGGCCAAAACATTAATATAGTCACTTATTAAGCGATGGACTGCAACTTGTGGCCGAACACCTAATATTCTAAAAATGTCCGTTACAGCCAAACTATAAGAGGCATAAAGTTCATATTGTATATGCAGCGGTAAACAGAGGCCCAAAGCATTACTTTAACCACTTATTAAGCGTTGGACTGCCCTCTGTGGTTGAACACCTAATACTCCAAAAATGTCCGTTACAGCCAAACTATTAGAGACACAGTGTTCATATTGTATATGCAGCGTTTTACAGAGGCCCAAAGCATTAATATAGTCACTTATTAAGCGTTGGACTGCAACATGTGGTCGAACACCTAATATTCCAAAAATGTCAGTTACAGCCAAACTATAAGAGACACAGTGTTCATATTGTACATGCAGGGTTTTACAGAGGCCCAAAGCATTAATATAGTCACTTATTAAGCGTTGGACTGCCCTATGTGGTAAAACACCTAATATTCCAAAAATGTCCGTTACAGCCAAACTATTAGAGACACAGTGTTCATATTGTACATGCAGGGTTTCACAGAGGGCCAAAGCATTAATATAGTCACTTATTAAGCGATGGACTGCAACATGTGGTCGAACACCTAATATTCCAAAAATGTCAGTTACAGCCAAACTATAAGAGACACAGTGTTCATATTTTATATGCAGGGTTTTACAGAGGCATAAAGCATTAATATAGTCACTTATTAAGCGTTGGACTGCCCCATGTGGTTGAACACCTAATATTCCAAAAGTGTCCGTTACAGCCAAACTATTAGAGGCACAAAGTTCATATCGAATATGCAGCGTTTCACAGAGGCCCAAAGCATTAATATAGTCACTTATTAAGCGTTGGACTGCCCTATGTGGTTGAACACCTAATATTCCAAAAATGTCCGTTACAGCCAAACTATTAGAGACACAGTGTTCATATTGTACATGCAGGGTTTCACAGAGGGCCAAAGCATTAATAAAGTCACTTATTAAGCGATGGACTGCAACATGTGGCCGAACACCTAATAATCCAAAAATGTCCGTTACAGCCAAACTATAAGAGGCATAAAGTTCATATTGTATATGCAGCGTTAAACAGAGGCCCAAAGCATTACTTTAACCACATATTAAGCGTTGGACTGCCCCATGTGGTTGAACACCTAATATTCCAAAAGTGTCCGTTACAGCCAAACTATTAGAGGCACAAAGTTCATATCGAATATGCAGCGTTTCACAGAGGCCCAAAGCATTAATATAGTCACTTATTAAGCGTTGGACTGCCCTATGTGGTTAAACACCTAATATTCCAAAAATGTCCGTTACAGCCAAACTATTAGAGACACAGTGTTCATATTGTACATGCAGGGTTTCACAGAGGGCCAAAGCATTAATATAGTCACTTATTAAGCGATGGACTGCAACATGTGGTCGAACACCTAATATTCCAAAAATGTCAGTTACAGCCAAACTATAAGAGACACAGTGTTCATATTTTATATGCAGGGTTTTACAGAGGCATAAAGCATTAATATAGTCACTTATTAAGCGTTGGACTGCCCCATGTGGTTGAACACCTAATATTCCAAAAGTGTCCGTTACAGCCAAACTATTAGAGGCACAAAGTTCATATCGAATATGCAGCGTTTCACAGAGGCCCAAAGCATTAATATAGTCACTTATTAAGCGTTGGACTGCCCTATGTGGTTGAACACCTAATATTCCAAAAATGTCCGTTACAGCCAAACTATTAGAGACACAGTGTTCATATTGTACATGCAGGGTTTCACAGAGGGCCAAAGCATTAATAAAGTCACTTATTAAGCGATGGACTGCAACATGTGGCCGAACACCTAATATTCCAAAAATGTCCGTTACAGCCAAACTATAAGAGGCATAAAGTTCATATTGTATATGCAGCGTTAAACAGAGGCCCAAAGCATTACTTTAACCACATATTAAGCGTTGGACTGCCCCATGTGGTTGAACACCTAATATTCCAAAAGTGTCCGTTACAGCCAAACTATTAGAGGCACAAAGTTCATATCGAATATGCAGCGTTTCACAGAGGCCCAAAGCATTAATATAGTCACTTATTAAGCGTTGGACTGCCCTATGTGGTTAAACACCTAATATTCCAAAAATGTCCGTTACAGCCAAACTATTAGAGACACAGTGTTCATATTGTACATGCAGGGTTTCACAGAGGGCCAAAGCATTAATATAGTCACTTATTAAGCGATGGACTGCAACATGTGGTCGAACACCTAATATTCCAAAAATGTCAGTTACAGCCAAACTATAAGAGACACAGTGTTCATATTTTATATGCAGGGTTTTACAGAGGCCCAAAGCATTAATATAGTCACTTATTAAGCGTTGGACTGCCCTATGTGGTTGAACACCTAATATTCCAAAAATGTCAGTTACAGCCAAACTATAAGAGGCATAAAGTTCATATTGTATATGCAGCGTTAAACAGAGGCCCAAAGCATTACTTTAACCACATATTAAGCGTTGGACTGCCCCATGTGGTTGAACACCTAATATTCCAAAAATGTCCGTTACAGCCAAACTATTATAGACACAGTGTTCATATTGTATATGCAGCGTTTTACAGAGGCCCAAAGCATTAATATAGTCGCTTATTAAGCGTTGGACCGCCCTATGTGGTTGAACACCTAATATTCTAAAAATGTCCGTTACAGCCAAACTATTAGAGACACAGAGTTCATATTGTACATGCAGGGTTTCACAGAGGGCCAAAGCATTAATATAGTCACTTATTAAGCGATGGACTGCAACATGTGGTCAAACACCTAATATTCCAAAAATGTCAGTTACAGCCAAACTATAAGAGACACAGTGTTCATATTTTATATGCAGGGTTTTACAGAGGCCCAAAGCATTAATATAGTCACTTATTAAGCGTTGGACTGCAACATGTGGTCGAACACCTAATATTCCAAAAATGTCCGTTACAGCCAAACTATTAGAGACACAGTGTTCATATTGTACATGCAGGGTTTTACAGAGGGCCAAAGCATAATATAGTCACTTATTAAGCGTTGGACTGCAACATGTGGTCGAACACCTAATATTCCAAAAATGTCCGTTACAGCCAAACTATTAGAGACACAGTGTTCATATTGTACATGCAGGGTTTTACAGAGGCCCAAAGCATTAATATAGTCACTTATTAAGCGATGGACTGCAACATGTGGTCGAACACCTAATATTCCAAAAATGTCCGTTACAGCCCAACTATTAGAGACACAGTGTTCATATTGTACATGCAGGGTTTTGCAGAGGCCCAATGCATTAATATAGTCACTCATTAAGCGATGGACTGCAACATGTGGCCGAACACCTAATATTCCAAAAATGTCCGTTACAGCCAAACTATTAGAGACACAGTGTTCATATTGTACATGCAGGGTTTAACAGAGGCCCAAAGCATTAATATAGTCACTTATTAAGCGATGGACTGCAACATGTGGCCGAACACCTAATATTCCAAAAATGTCCGTTACAGCCAAACTTGTAAAGACACAGTGTTCATATTGTACATGCAGGGTTTTACAGAGGGCCAAAGCATTAATATAGTCACTTATTAAGCGATGGACTGCAACATGTGGCCGAACACCTAATATTCCAAAAATGTCCGTTACAGCCAAACTATAAGAGGCATAAAGTTCATATTGTATATGCAGCGTTAAACAGAGGCCCAAAGCATTACTTTAACCACTTATTAAGCGTTGGACTGCCCTCTGTGGTTGAACACCTAATACTCCAAAAATGTCCGTTACAGCCAAACTATTAGAGACACAGTGTTCATATTGTATATGCAGCGTTTTACAGAGGCCCAAAGCATTAATATAGTCTCTTATTAAGCGTTGGACCGCCCTATGTGGTTGAACACCTAATATTCCAAAAATGTCCGTTACAGCCAAACTATTATAGACACAGTGTTCATATTGTATATGCAGCGTTTTACAGAGGCCCAAAGCATTAATATAGTCACTTATTAAGCGTTGGACCGCCCTATGTGGTTGAACACCTAATATTCCAAAAATGTCCGTTACAGCCAAACTATTAGAGACACAGAGTTCATATTGTACATGCAGGGTTTCACAGAGGGCCAAAGCATTAATATAGTCACTTATTAAGCGATGGACTGCAACATGTGGTCAAACACCTAATATTCCAAAAATGTCAGTTACAGCCAAACTATAAGAGACACAGTGTTCATATTTTATATGCAGGGTTTTACAGAGGCCCAAAGCATTAATATAGTCACTTATTAAGCGTTGGACTGCAACATGTGGTCGAACACCTAATATTCCAAAAGTGTCAGTTACAGAAAAACTAGAAGAGGCATTAAGTTCATATTGTATATGCAGCGTTATACAGAGGCCCAAAGCATTACTATAATCACATGTTAAGCGTTGGACTGCAACATGTAGTTGAACACCTAATATTCCAAAAATGTCCGTTACAGCCAAACTACTAGAGACACAGTGTTCATATTGTACATGCAGGGTTTTACAGAGGGCCAAAGCATTAATATAGTCACTTATTAAGCGATGGACTGCAACATGTGGCCGAACACCTAATATTCCAAAAATGTCCGTTACAGCCAAACTACTAGAGACACAGTGTTCATATTGTACATGCAGGGTTTTACAGAGGGCCAAAGCATTAATATAGTCACTTATTAAGCGATGGACTGCAATATGTAACCGAACACCTAATATTATAAAAATGTCCGTTACAGCCAAACTATTAGAGACACAGTGTTCATATTTTATATGCAGGGTTTTACAGATGCCCAAAGCATTAATATAGTCACTTATTAAGCGATGGACTGCAACATGTAACCGAACACCTAATATTCCAAAAATGTCCGTTACAGCCAAACTATTAGAGACACAGTGTTCATATTGTACATGCAGGGTTTTACAGAGGGCGAAAGCATTAATATAGTCACTGATTAAGCGTTGGACTGCAACATGTGGTCGAACACCTAATATTCCAAAAATGTCCGTTACAGCCAAACTACTAGAGACACAGTGTTCATATTGTACATGCAGGGTTTTACAGAGGGCCAAAGCATTAATATAGTCACTTATTAAGCGATGGACTGCAACATGTGGCCGAACACCTAATATTCCAAAAATGTCCGTTACAGCCAAACTACTAGAGACACAGTGTTCATATTGTACATGCAGGGTTTTACAGAGGGCCAAAGCAATAATATAGTCACTTATTAAGCGTTGGACTGCAACATGTGGTCGAACACCTAATATTCCAAAAATGTCCGTTACAGCCAAACTATTAGAGACACAGTGTTCATATTGTACATGCAGGGTTTTACAGAGGGCCAAAGCATTAACATAGTCACTTATTAAGCGATGGACTGCAACATGTGGCCGAACACCTAATATTCCAAAAATGTCCGTTACAGCCAAACTATAAGAGGCATAAAGTTCATATTGTATATGCAGCGTTAAACAGAGGCCCAAAGCATTACTTTAACCACATATTAAGCGTTGGACTGCCCCATGTGGTTGAACACCTAATATTCCAAAAGTGTCCGTTACAGCCAAACTATTAGAGGCACAAAGTTCATATCGAATATGCAGCGTTTCACAGAGGCCCAAAGCATTAATATAGTCACTTATTAAGCGTTGGACTGCCCTATGTGGTTAAACACCTAATATTCCAAAAATGTCCGTTACAGCCAAACTATTAGAGACACAGTGTTCATATTGTACATGCAGGGTTTCACAGAGGGCCAAAGCATTAATATAGTCACTTATTAAGCGATGGACTGCAACATGTGGTCGAACACCTAATATTCCAAAAATGTCAGTTACAGCCAAACTATAAGAGACACAGTGTTCATATTTTATATGCAGGGTTTTACAGAGGCCCAAAGCATTAATATAGTCACTTATTAAGCGTTGGACTGCCCTATGTGGTTGAACACCTAATATTCCAAAAATGTCAGTTACAGCCAAACTATAAGAGGCATAAAGTTCATATTGTATATGCAGCGTTAAACAGAGGCCCAAAGCATTACTTTAACCACATATTAAGCGTTGGACTGCCCCATGTGGTTGAACACCTAATATTCCAAAAATGTCCGTTACAGCCAAACTATTATAGACACAGTGTTCATATTGTATATGCAGCGTTTTACAGAGGCCCAAAGCATTAATATAGTCTCTTATTAAGCGTTGGACCGCCCTATGTGGTTGAACACCTAATATTCCAAAAATGTCCGTTACAGCCAAACTATTAGAGACACAGTGTTCATATTGTACATGCAGGGTTTTACAGAGGCCCAAAGCATTAATATAGTCACTTATTAAGCGATGGACTGCAACATGTGGTCGAACACCTAATATTCCAAAAATGTCCGTTACAGCCCAACTATTAGAGACACAGTGTTCATATTGTACATGCAGGGTTTTGCAGAGGCCCAAAGCATTAATATAGTCACTCATTAAGCGATGGACTGCAACATGTGGCCGAACACCTAATATTCCAAAAATGTCCGTTACAGCCAAACTATTAGAGACACAGTGTTCATATTGTACATGCAGGGTTTAACAGAGGCCCAAAGCATTAATATAGTCACTTATTAAGCGATGGACTGCAACATGTGGCCGAACACCTAATATTCCAAAAATGTCCGTTACAGCCAAACTTGTAAAGACACAGTGTTCATATTGTACATGCAGGGTTTTACAGAGGGCCAAAGCAATAATATAGTCACTTATTAAGCGTTGGACTGCAACATGTGGTCGAACACCTAATAATCCAAAAATGTCCGTTACAGCCAAACTATTAGAGACACAGTGTTCATATTATACATGCAGGGTTTTACAGAGGCCCAAAGCAATAATATAGTCACTTATTAAGCGTTGGACTGCAACATGTGGTCGAACACCTAATATTCCAAAAATGTCCGTTACAGCCAAACTATTAGAGACACAGTGTTCATATTGTACATGCAGGGTTTTACAGAGGCCCAAAGCATTAATATAGTCACTTATTAAGCGTTGGACTGCCCTATGTGGTTAAACACCTAATATTCCAAAAATGTCCGTTACAGCCAAACTATTAGAGACACAGTGTTCATATTGTATATGCAGCGTTTTACAGAGGCCCAAAGCATTAATATAGTCACTTATTAAGCGTTGGACCGCCCTATGTGGTTGAACACCTAATATTCCAAAAATGTCCGTTACAGCCAAACTATTAGAGACACAGAGTTCATATTGTACATGCAGGGTTTCACAGAGGGCCAAAGCATTAATATAGTCACTTATTAAGCGATGGACTGCAACATGTGGTCAAACACCTAATATTCCAAAAATGTCAGTTACAGCCAAACTATAAGAGACACAGTGTTCATATTTTATATGCAGGGTTTTACAGAGGCCCAAAGCATTAATATAGTCACTTATTAAGCGTTGGACTGCAACATGTGGTCGAACACCTAATATTCCAAAAGTGTCAGTTACAGAAAAACTAGAAGAGGCATTAAGTTCATATTGTATATGCAGCGTTATACAGAGGCCCAAAGCATTACTATAATCACATGTTAAGCGTTGGACTGCAACATGTAGTTGAACACCTAATATTCCAAAAATGTCCGTTACAGCCAAACTACTAGAGACACAGTGTTCATATTGTACATGCAGGGTTTTACAGAGGGCCAAAGCATTAATATAGTCACTTATTAAGCGATGGACTGCAACATGTGGCCGAACACCTAATATTCCAAAAATGTCCGTTACAGCCAAACTACTAGAGACACAGTGTTCATATTGTACATGCAGGGTTTTACAGAGGGCCAAAGCATTAATATAGTCACTTATTAAGCGATGGACTGCAATATGTAACCGAACACCTAATATTATAAAAATGTCCGTTACAGCCAAACTATTAGAGACACAGTGTTCATATTTTATATGCAGGGTTTTACAGATGCCCAAAGCATTAATATAGTCACTTATTAAGCGATGGACTGCAACATGTAACCGAACACCTAATATTCCAAAAATGTCCGTTACAGCCAAACTATTAGAGACACAGTGTTCATATTGTACATGCAGGGTTTTACAGAGGGCGAAAGCATTAATATAGTCACTGATTAAGCGTTGGACTGCAACATGTGGTCGAACACCTAATATTCCAAAAATGTCCGTTACAGCCAAACTACTAGAGACACAGTGTTCATATTGTACATGCAGGGTTTTACAGAGGGCCAAAGCATTAATATAGTCACTTATTAAGCGATGGACTGCAACATGTGGCCGAACACCTAATATTCCAAAAATGTCCGTTACAGCCAAACTACTAGAGACACAGTGTTCATATTGTACATGCAGGGTTTTACAGAGGGCCAAAGCAATAATATAGTCACTTATTAAGCGTTGGACTGCAACATGTGGTCGAACACCTAATATTCCAAAAATGTCCGTTACAGCCAAACTATTAGAGACACAGTGTTCATATTGTACATGCAGGGTTTTACAGAGGGCCAAAGCATTAACATAGTCACTTATTAAGCGATGGACTGCAACATGTGGCCGAACACCTAATATTCCAAAAATGTCCGTTACAGCCAAACTATAAGAGGCATAAAGTTCATATTGTATATGCAGCGTTAAACAGAGGCCCAAAGCATTACTTTAACCACATATTAAGCGTTGGACTGCCCCATGTGGTTGAACACCTAATATTCCAAAAGTGTCCGTTACAGCCAAACTATTAGAGGCACAAAGTTCATATCGAATATGCAGCGTTTCACAGAGGCCCAAAGCATTAATATAGTCACTTATTAAGCGTTGGACTGCCCTATGTGGTTAAACACCTAATATTCCAAAAATGTCCGTTACAGCCAAACTATTAGAGACACAGTGTTCATATTGTACATGCAGGGTTTCACAGAGGGCCAAAGCATTAATATAGTCACTTATTAAGCGATGGACTGCAACATGTGGTCGAACACCTAATATTCCAAAAATGTCAGTTACAGCCAAACTATAAGAGACACAGTGTTCATATTTTATATGCAGGGTTTTACAGAGGCCCAAAGCATTAATATAGTCACTTATTAAGCGTTGGACTGCCCTATGTGGTTGAACACCTAATATTCCAAAAATGTCAGTTACAGCCAAACTATAAGAGGCATAAAGTTCATATTGTATATGCAGCGTTAAACAGAGGCCCAAAGCATTACTTTAACCACATATTAAGCGTTGGACTGCCCCATGTGGTTGAACACCTAATATTCCAAAAATGTCCGTTACAGCCAAACTATTATAGACACAGTGTTCATATTGTATATGCAGCGTTTTACAGAGGCCCAAAGCATTAATATAGTCACTTATTAAGCGTTGGACCGCCCTATGTGGTTGAACACCTAATATTCCAAAAATGTCCGTTACAGCCAAACTATTAGAGACACAGAGTTCATATTGTACATGCAGGGTTTCACAGAGGGCCAAAGCATTAATATAGTCACTTATTAAGCGATGGACTGCAACATGTGGTCAAACACCTAATATTCCAAAAATGTCAGTTACAGCCAAACTATAAGAGACACAGTGTTCATATTTTATATGCAGGGTTTTACAGAGGCCCAAAGCATTAATATAGTCACTTATTAAGCGTTGGACTGCAACATGTGGCCGAACACCTAATATTCCAAAAATGTCCGTTACAGCCAAACTATTAGAGACACAGTGTTCATATTGTACATGCAGGGTTTAACAGAGGCCCAAAGCATTAATATAGTCACTTATTAAGCGATGGACTGCAACATGTGGCCGAACACCTAATATTCCAAAAATGTCCGTTACAGCCAAACTTGTAAAGACACAGTGTTCATATTGTACATGCAGGGTTTTACAGAGGGCCAAAGCAATAATATAGTCACTTATTAAGCGTTGGACTGCAACATGTGGTCGAACACCTAATATTCCAAAAATGTCCGTTACAGCCAAACTTGTAAAGACACAGTGTTCATATTGTACATGCAGGGTTTTACAGAGGGCCAAAGCAATAATATAGTCACTTATTAAGCGTTGGACTGCAACATGTGGTCGAACACCTAATATTCCAAAAATGTCCGTTACAGCCCAACTATTAGAGACACAGTGTTCATATTGTACATGCAGGGTTTTGCAGAGGCCCAAAGCATTAATATAGTCACTTATTAAGCGATGGACTGCAACATGTGGCCGAACACCTAATATTCCAAAAATGTCCGTTACAGCCAAACTATTAGAGACACAGTGTTCATATTGTACATGCAGGGTTTAACAGAGGGCCAAAGCAATAATATAGTCACTTATTAAGCGTTGGACTGCAACATGTGGTCGAACACCTAATATTCCAAAAATGTCCGTTACAGCCAAACTATTAGAGACACAGTGTTCATATTGTACATGCAGGGTTTTACAGAGGCCCAAAGCAATAATATAGTCACTTATTAAGCGTTGGACTGCAACATGTGGTCGAACACCTAATATTCCAAAAATGTCCGTTACAGCCAAACTATTAGAGACACAGTGTTCATATTGTACATGCAGGGTTTTACAGAGGCCCAAAGCATTAATATAGTCACTTATTAAGCGTTGGACTGCAACATGTGGTCGAACACCTAATATTCCAAAAGTGTCAGTTACAGAAAAACTAGAAGAGGCATTAAGTTCATATTGTATATGCAGCGTTATACAGAGGCCCAAAGCATTACTATAATCACATGTTAAGCGTTGGACTGCAACATGTAGTTGAACACCTAATATTCCAAAAATGTCCGTTACAGCCAAACTATTAGAGACACAGTGTTCATATTGTACATGCAGGGTTTTACAGAGGGCGAAAGCATTAATATAGTCACTGATTAAGCGTTGGACTGCAACATGTGGTCGAACACCTAATATTCCAAAAATGTCCGTTACAGCCAAACTACTAGAGACACAGTGTTCATATTGTACATGCAGGGTTTTACAGAGGGCCAAAGCATTAATATAGTCACTTATTAAGCGATGGACTGCAACATGTGGCCGAACACCTAATATTCCAAAAATGTCCGTTACAGCCAAACTACTAGAGACACAGTGTTCATATTGTACATGCAGGGTTTTACAGAGGGCCAAAGCATTAATATAGTCACTTATTAAGCGATGGACTGCAATATGTAACCGAACACCTAATATTATAAAAATGTCCGTTACAGCCAAACTATTAGAGACACAGTGTTCATATTTTATATGCAGGGTTTTACAGATGCCCAAAGCATTAATATAGTCACTTATTAAGCGATGGACTGCAACATGTAACCGAACACCTAATATTCCAAAAATGTCCGTTACAGCCAAACTATTAGAGACACAGTGTTCATATTGTACATGCAGGGTTTTACAGAGGGCCAAAGCATTAATTAACATAGTCACTTATTAAGCGATGGACTGCAACATGTGGCCGAACACCTAATATTCCAAAAATGTCCGTTACAGCCAAACTATTAGAGACACAGTGTTCATATTGTACATGAAGGGTTTTGCAGAGGCCCAAAGCATTAATCTAGTCTTTTATTATGCGTTGGACTGCAACATGTGGTCGAACACCTAATATTCCAAAAATGTCCGTTACAGCCAAACTATTAAAGACACAGTGTTCATATTGTACATCCAGGGTTTTACAGAGGGCCAAAGCAATAATATAGCCACTTATTAAGCGTTGGACTGCAACATGTGGTCGAACACCTAATATTCCAAAAATGTCCGTTACAGCCAAACTATTAGAGACACAGTGTTCATATTGTACATGCAGGGTTTTACAGAGGCCCAAAGCATTAATATAGTCACTTATTAAGCGTTGGACTGCAACATGTGGTCGAACACCTAATATTCCAAAAGTGTCAGTTACAGAAAAACTAGAAGAGGCATTAAGTTCATATTGTATATGCAGCGTTATACAGAGGCCCAAAGCATTACTATAATCACATGTTAAGCGTTGGACTGCAACATGTGGTCGAACACCTAATATTCCAAAAATGTCCGTTACAGCCAAACTATTAGAGACACAGTGTTCATATTGTACATGCAGGGTTTTACAGAGGGCCAAAGCATTAATATAGTCACTTATTAAGCGATGGACTGCAACATGTGGCCGAACACCTAATATTCCAAAAATGTCCGTTACAGCCAAACTATTAGGGACACAGTGTTCATATTGTACATGCAGGGTTTTACAGAGGGCCAAAGCATTAATATAGTCACTTATTAAGCGATGGACTGCAATATGTAACCGAACACCTAATATTCCAAAAATGTCCGTTACAGCCAAACTATTAGGGACACAGTGTTCATATTTTATATGCAGGGTTTTACAGATGCCCAAAGCATTAATATAGTCACTTATTAAGCGATGGACTGCAACATGTAACCGAACACCTAATATTCCAAAAATGTCCGTTACAGCCAAACTATTAGAGACACAGTGTTCATATTGTACATGCAGGGTTTTACAGAGGCCCAAAGGATTAATATAGTCACTTATTAAGCGATGTACTGCTACATGTGGTCGAACACCTAATATTCCAAAAATGACAGTAACAGCCAAACATTAAGAGGCAGAGAGTTCATACTGTATATGCAGCGTTATACAGTGTCCCAAAACATTACTATAATCACATGTTAAGCGTTGGACTGCAACATGTAGTTGAACACCTAATATTCCAAATGAGTCAGTTACAGCCAAACTATAAGAGACACAGGGTTCATACTGTATATGCAGCGTTATACAGAGGCCCAAAGCATTACTTTAACCACATATTAAGCGTTGGACTGCCCCATGTGGTTGAACACCTAATATTCCAAAAATGTCCGTTACAGCCAAACTATTATAGACACAGTGTTCATATTGTATATGCAGCGTTTTACAGAGGCCCAAAGCATTAATATAGTCACTTATTAAGCGTTGGACTGCCCTATGTGGTTGAACACCTAATATTCCAAAAATGTCCGTTACAGCCAAACTATTAGAGACACAGTGTTCATATGGTACATGCAGGGTTTTACAGAGGCCCATAGCATTACTTTAACCACATATTAAGCGTTGGACTGCCCCATGTGGTTGAACACCTAATATTTCAAAAATGTCCGTTACAGCCGAACTATTAGAGACACAGTGTTCATATTGTATATGCAGCGCTATACAGAGTCCCTATGCATTAATATAATCACATATTAAGCGTTAGACTGCTCCATCTGGTTAAACACCTAATATTCCAAAAATGTCCGTTACAGCCAAACTATTAGAGACACAGTGTTCATATTGTACTTGCAGGGTTTTACAGAGGCCCAAAGCATTAATATAGTCACTTATTAAGCGTTGGACTGCAACATGTGGTCGAACACCTAATATTACAAAAATGTCAGTTATAGCCAGACTATTAGGGACACTGTGTTCATATTGTATATGCAGCGTTTTACAAAGGCCCAAAGCATTAAGATAGTCACTTATTAAGCGTTGGACTGCCCCATGCGGTTGAACACCTATTATTCCAAAAATGTCCGTTACAGCCAAACTATAAGAGGCACAGAGTTCATACTGTATATGCAGCGTTATACAGAGTCCCAAAGCATTACTTTAACCACATATTAAGCTTTGCACTGCTCCATGTGGTTGAACACCTAATATTCCAAAAATGTCCGTTACAGCCAAACTATTAGAGACACAGTGTTCATATTGTACATGCAGGGTTTTACAGAGGCCCAAAGCATTAATATAGTCACTTATTAAGCGATGAACTGCTACATGTGGTCGAACACCTAATATTCCAAAAATGACAGTAACAGCCAAACATTAAGAGGCAGAGAGTTCATACTGTATATGCAGCGTTATACAGAGTCCCAAAACATTACTATAATCACATGTTAAGCGTTGGACTGCCCCATGTGGTTGAACACCTAATATTCCAAAAATGTCCGTTACAGCCAAACTATTATAGACACAGTGTTCATATTGTATATGCAGCGTTTTACAGAGGCCCAAAGCATTAATATAGTCACATATTAAGCGTTGGACTGCCCCATGTGGTTGAACACCTAATATTCCAAAAGTGTCCGTTACAGCCAAACTATTAGAGGCACAAAGTTCATATCGAATATGCAGCGTTTCACAGAGGCCCAAAGCATTAATATAGTCACTTATTAAGCGTTGGACTGCCCTATGTGGTTAAACACCTAATATTCCAAAAATGTCCGTTACAGCCAAACTATTAGAGACACAGTGTTCATATTGTACATGCAGGGTTTCACAGAGGGCCAAAGCATTAATATAGTCACTTATTAAGCGATGGACTGCAACATGTGGTCGAACACCTAATATTCCAAAAATGTCAGTTACAGCCAAACTATAAGAGACACAGTGTTCATATTTTATATGCAGGGTTTTACAGAGGCCCAAAGCATTAATATAGTCACTTATTAAGCGTTGGACTGCCCTATGTGGTTGAACACCTAATATTCCAAAAATGTCAGTTACAGCCAAACTATAAGAGGCATAAAGTTCATATTGTATATGCAGCGTTAAACAGAGGCCCAAAGCATTACTTTAACCACATATTAAGCGTTGGACTGCCCCATGTGGTTGAACACCTAATATTCCAAAAATGTCCGTTACAGCCAAACTATTATAGACACAGTGTTCATATTGTATATGCAGCGTTTTACAGAGGCCCAAAGCATTAATATAGTCACTTATTAAGCGTTGGACCGCCCTATGTGGTTGAACACCTAATATTCCAAAAATGTCCGTTACAGCCAAACTATTAGAGACACAGAGTTCATATTGTACATGCAGGGTTTCACAGAGGGCCAAAGCATTAATATAGTCACTTATTAAGCGATGGACTGCAACATGTGGTCAAACACCTAATATTCCAAAAATGTCAGTTACAGCCAAACTATAAGAGACACAGTGTTCATATTTTATATGCAGGGTTTTACAGAGGCCCAAAGCATTAATATAGTCACTTATTAAGCGTTGGACTGCAACATGTGGTCGAACACCTAATATTCCAAAAATGTCCGTTACAGCCAAACTATTAGAGACACAGTGTTCATATTGTACATGCAGGGTTTTACAGAGGGCCAAAACATAATATAGTCACTTATTAAGCGTTGGACTGCAACATGTGGTCGAACACCTAATATTCCAAAAATGTCCGTTACAGCCAAACTATTAGAGACACAGTGTTCATATTGTACATGCAGGGTTTTACAGAGGCCCAAAGCATTAATATAGTCACTTATTAAGCGATGGACTGCAACATGTGGTCGAACACCTAATATTCCAAAAATGTCCGTTACAGCCCAACTATTAGAGACACAGTGTTCATATTGTACATGCAGGGTTTTGCAGAGGCCCAAAGCATTAATATAGTCACTCATTAAGCGATGGACTGCAACATGTGGCCGAACACCTAATATTCCAAAAATGTCCGTTACAGCCAAACTATTAGAGACACAGTGTTCATATTGTACATGCAGGGTTTAACAGAGGCCCAAAGCATTAATATAGTCACTTATTAAGCGATGGACTGCAACATGTGGTCGAACACCTAATATTCCAAAAATGTCAGTTACAGCCAAACTATAAGAGACACAGTGTTCATATTTTATATGCAGGGTTTTACAGAGGCCCAAAGCATTAATATAGTCACTTATTAAGCGTTGGACTGCCCTATGTGGTTGAACACCTAATATTCCAAAAATGTCAGTTACAGCCAAACTATAAGAGGCATAAAGTTCATATTGTATATGCAGCGTTAAACAGAGGCCCAAAGCATTACTTTAACCACATATTAAGCGTTGGACTGCCCCATGTGGTTGAACACCTAATATTCCAAAAATGTCCGTTACAGCCAAACTATTATAGACACAGTGTTCATATTGTATATGCAGCGTTTTACAGAGGCCCAAAGCATTAATATAGTCACTTATTAAGCGTTGGACCGCCCTATGTGGTTGAACACCTAATATTCCAAAAATGTCCGTTACAGCCAAACTATTAGAGACACAGAGTTCATATTGTACATGCAGGGTTTCACAGAGGGCCAAAGCATTAATATAGTCACTTATTAAGCGATGGACTGCAACATGTGGTCAAACACCTAATATTCCAAAAATGTCAGTTACAGCCAAACTATAAGACACACAGTGTTCATATTTTATATGCAGGGTTTTACAGAGGCCCAAAGCATTAATATAGTCACTTATTAAGCGTTGGACTGCAACATGTGGTCGAACACCTAATATTCCAAAAATGTCCGTTACAGCCAAACTATTAGAGACACAGTGTTCATATTGTACATGCAGGGTTTTACAGAGGGCCAAAGCATAATATAGTCACTTATTAAGCGTTGGACTGCAACATGTGGTCGAACACCTAATATTCCAAAAATGTCCGTTACAGCCAAACTATTAGAGACACAGTGTTCATATTGTACATGCAGGGTTTTACAGAGGCCCAAAGCATTAATATAGTCACTTATTAAGCGATGGACTGCAACATGTGGTCGAACACCTAATATTCCAAAAATGTCCGTTACAGCCCAACTATTAGAGACACAGTGTTCATATTGTACATGCAGGGTTTTGCAGAGGCCCAAAGCATTAATATATTCACTCATTAAGCGATGGACTGCAACATGTGGCCGAACACCTAATATTCCAAAAATGTCCGTTACAGCCAAACTATTAGAGACACAGTGTTCATATTGTACATGCAGGGTTTAACAGAGGCCCAAAGCATTAATATAGTCACTTATTAAGCGATGGACTGCAACATGTGGCCGAACACCTAATATTCCAAAAATGTCCGTTACAGCCAAACTTGTAAAGACACAGTGTTTATATTGTACATGCAGGGTTTTACAGAGGGCCAAAGCAATAATATAGTCACTTATTAAGCGTTGGACTGCAACATGTGGTCGAACACCTAATATTCCAAAAATGTCCGTTACAGCCAAACTATTAGAGACACAGTGTTCATATTATACATGCAGGGTTTTACAGAGGCCCAAAGCAATAATATAGTCACTTATTAAGCGTTGGACTGCAACATGTGGTCGAACACCTAATATTCCAAAAATGTCCGTTACAGCCAAACTATTAGAGACACAGTGTTCATATTGTACATGCAGGGTTTTACAGAGGCCCAAAGCATTAATATAGTCACTTATTAAGCGTTGGACTGCCCTATGTGGTTAAACACCTAATATTCCAAAAATGTCCGTTACAGCCAAACTATTAGAGACACAGTGTTCATATTGTACATGCAGGGTTTCACAGAGGGCCAAAGCATTAATATAGTCACTTATTAAGCGATGGACTGCAACATGTGGCCGAACACCTAATATTCCAAAAATGTCCGTTACAGCCAAACTATAAGAGGCATAAAGTTCATATTGTATATGCAGCGTTAAACAGAGGCCCAAAGCATTACTTTAACCACTTATTAAGCGTTGGACTGCCCTCTGTGGTTGAACACCTAATACTCCAAAAATGTCCGTTACAGCCAAACTATTAGAGACACAGTGTTCATATTGTATATGCAGCGTTTTACAGAGGCCCAAAGCATTAATATAGTCTCTTATTAAGCGTTGGACTGCCCTATGAGGTTGAACACCTAATACTCCAAAAATGTCCGTTACAGCCAAACTATTAGAGACACAGTGTTCATATTGTATATGCAGCGTTTTACAGAGGCCCAAAGCATTAATATAGTCACTTACTAAGCGTTGGACTGCCCTATGTGGTTAAACACCAATATTCCAAAAATGTCCGTTACAGCCAAACTATTAGAGACACAGTGTTCATATTGTACATGCAGGGTTTCACAGAGGGCCAAAACATTAATATAGTCACTTATTAAGCGATGGACTGCAACTTGTGGCCGAACACCTAATATTCTAAAAATGTCCGTTACAGCCAAACTATAAGAGGCATAAAGTTCATATTGTATATGCAGCGGTAAACAGAGGCCCAAAGCATTACTTTAACCACTTATTAAGCGTTGGACTGCCCTCTGTGGTTGAACACCTAATACTCCAAAAATGTCCGTTACAGCCAAACTATTAGAGACACAGTGTTCATATTGTATATGCAGCGTTTTACAGAGGCCCAAAGCATTAATATAGTCACTTATTAAGCGTTGGACTGCAACATGTGGTCGAACACCTAATATTCCAAAAATGTCAGTTACAGCCAAACTATAAGAGACACAGTGTTCATATTGTACATGCAGGGTTTTACAGAGGCCCAAAGCATTAATATAGTCACTTATTAAGCGTTGGACTGCCCTATGTGGTAAAACACCTAATATTCCAAAAATGTCCGTTACAGCCAAACTATTAGAGACACAGTGTTCATATTGTACATGCAGGGTTTCACAGAGGGCCAAAGCATTAATATAGTCACTTATTAAGCGATGGACTGCAACATGTGGTCGAACACCTAATATTCCAAAAATGTCAGTTACAGCCAAACTATAAGAGACACAGTGTTCATATTTTATATGCAGGGTTTTACAGAGGCATAAAGCATTAATATAGTCACTTATTAAGCGTTGGACTGCCCCATGTGGTTGAACACCTAATATTCCAAAAGTGTCCGTTACAGCCAAACTATTAGAGGCACAAAGTTCATATCGAATATGCAGCGTTTCACAGAGGCCCAAAGCATTAATATAGTCACTTATTAAGCGTTGGACTGCCCTATGTGGTTGAACACCTAATATTCCAAAAATGTCCGTTACAGCCAAACTATTAGAGACACAGTGTTCATATTGTACATGCAGGGTTTCACAGAGGGCCAAAGCATTAATAAAGTCACTTATTAAGCGATGGACTGCAACATGTGGCCGAACACCTAATATTCCAAAAATGTCCGTTACAGCCAAACTATAAGAGGCATAAAGTTCATATTGTATATGCAGCGTTAAACAGAGGCCCAAAGCATTACTTTAACCACATATTAAGCGTTGGACTGCCCCATGTGGTTGAACACCTAATATTCCAAAAGTGTCCGTTACAGCCAAACTATTAGAGGCACAAAGTTCATATCGAATATGCAGCGTTTCACAGAGGCCCAAAGCATTAATATAGTCACTTATTAAGCGTTGGACTGCCCTATGTGGTTAAACACCTAATATTCCAAAAATGTCCGTTACAGCCAAACTATTAGAGACACAGTGTTCATATTGTACATGCAGGGTTTCACAGAGGGCCAAAGCATTAATATAGTCACTTATTAAGCGATGGACTGCAACATGTGGTCGAACACCTAATATTCCAAAAATGTCAGTTACAGCCAAACTATAAGAGACACAGTGTACATATTTTATATGCAGGGTTTTACAGAGGCATAAAGCATTAATATAGTCACTTATTAAGCGTTGGACTGCCCCATGTGGTTGAACACCTAATATTCCAAAAGTGTCCGTTACAGCCAAACTATTAGAGGCACAAAGTTCATATCGAATATGCAGCGTTTCACAGAGGCCCAAAGCATTAATATAGTCACTTATTAAGCGTTGGACTGCCCTATGTGGTTGAACACCTAATATTCCAAAAATGTCCGTTACAGCCAAACTATTAGAGACACAGTGTTCATATTGTACATGCAGGGTTTCACAGAGGGCCAAAGCATTAATAAAGTCACTTATTAAGCGATGGACTGCAACATGTGGCCGAACACCTAATATTCCAAAAATGTCCGTTACAGCCAAACTATAAGAGGCATAAAGTTCATATTGTATATGCAGCGTTAAACAGAGGCCCAAAGCATTACTTTAACCACATATTAAGCGTTGGACTGCCCCATGTGGTTGAACACCTAATATTCCAAAAGTGTCCGTTACAGCCAAACTATTAGAGGCACAAAGTTCATATCGAATATGCAGCGTTTCACAGAGGCCCAAAGCATTAATATAGTCACTTATTAAGCGTTGGACTGCCCTATGTGGTTAAACACCTAATATTCCAAAAATGTCCGTTACAGCCAAACTATTAGAGACACAGTGTTCATATTGTACATGCAGGGTTTCACAGAGGGCCAAAGCATTAATATAGTCACTTATTAAGCGATGGACTGCAACATGTGGTCGAACACCTAATATTCCAAAAATGTCAGTTACAGCCAAACTATAAGAGACACAGTGTTCATATTTTATATGCAGGGTTTTACAGAGGCCCAAAGCATTAATATAGTCACTTATTAAGCGTTGGACTGCCCTATGTGGTTGAACACCTAATATTCCAAAAATGTCAGTTACAGCCAAACTATAAGAGGCATAAAGTTCATATTGTATATGCAGCGTTAAACAGAGGCCCAAAGCATTACTTTAACCACATATTAAGCGTTGGACTGCCCCATGTGGTTGAACACCTAATATTCCAAAAATGTCCGTTACAGCCAAACTATTATAGACACAGTGTTCATATTGTATATGCAGCGTTTTACAGAGGCCCAAAGCATTAATATAGTCGCTTATTAAGCGTTGGACCGCCCTATGTGGTTGAACACCTAATATTCCAAAAATGTCCGTTACAGCCAAACTATTAGAGACACAGAGTTCATATTGTACATGCAGGGTTTCACAGAGGGCCAAAGCATTAATATAGTCACTTATTAAGCGATGGACTGCAACATGTGGTCAAACACCTAATATTCCAAAAATGTCAGTTACAGCCAAACTATAAGAGACACAGTGTTCATATTTTATATGCAGGGTTTTACAGAGGCCCAAAGCATTAATATAGTCACTTATTAAGCGTTGGACTGCAACATGTGGTCGAACACCTAATATTCCAAAAATGTCCGTTACAGCCAAACTATTAGAGACACAGTGTTCATATTGTACATGCAGGGTTTTACAGAGGCCCAAAGCATTAATATAGTCACTTATTAAGCGATGGACTGCAACATGTGGTCGAACACCTAATATTCCAAAAATGTCCGTTACAGCCCAACTATTAGAGACACAGTGTTCATATGGTACATGCAGGGTTTTGCAGAGGCCCAAAGCATTAATATAGTCACTCATTAAGCGATGGACTGCAACATGTGGCCGAACACCTAATATTCCAAAAATGTCCGTTACAGCCAAACTATTAGAGACACAGTGTTCATATTGTACATGCAGGGTTTAACAGAGGCCCAAAGCATTAATATAGTCACTTATTAAGCGATGGACTGCAACATGTGGCCGAACACCTAATATTCCAAAAATGTCCGTTACAGCCAAACTTGTAAAGACACAGTGTTCATATTGTACATGCAGGGTTTTACAGAGGGCCAAAGCATTAATATAGTCACTTATTAAGCGATGGACTGCAACATGTGGCCGAACACCTAATATTCCAAAAATGTCCGTTACAGCCAAACTATAAGAGGCATAAAGTTCATATTGTATATGCAGCGTTAAACAGAGGCCCAAAGCATTACTTTAACCACTTATTAAGCGTTGGACTGCCCTCTGTGGTTGAACACCTAATACTCCAAAAATGTCCGTTACAGCCAAACTATTAGAGACACAGTGTTCATATTGTATATGCAGCGTTTTACAGAGGCCCAAAGCATTAATATAGTCTCTTATTAAGCGTTGGACCGCCCTATGTGGTTGAACACCTAATATTCCAAAAATGTCCGTTACAGCCAAACTATTATAGACACAGTGTTCATATTGTATATGCAGCGTTTTACAGAGGCCCAAAGCATTAATATAGTCACTTATTAAGCGTTGGACCGCCCTATGTGGTTGAACACCTAATATTCCAAAAATGTCCGTTACAGCCAAACTATTAGAGACACAGAGTTCATATTGTACATGCAGGGTTTCACAGAGGGCCAAAGCATTAATATAGTCACTTATTAAGCGATGGACTGCAACATGTGGTCAAACACCTAATATTCCAAAAATGTCAGTTACAGCCAAACTATAAGAGACACAGTGTTCATATTTTATATGCAGGGTTTTACAGAGGCCCAAAGCATTAATATAGTCACTTATTAAGCGTTGGACTGCAACATGTGGTCGAACACCTAATATTCCAAAAGTGTCAGTTACAGAAAAACTAGAAGAGGCATTAAGTTCATATTGTATATGCAGCGTTATACAGAGGCCCAAAGCATTACTATAATCACATGTTAAGCGTTGGACTGCAACATGTAGTTGAACACCTAATATTCCAAAAATGTCCGTTACAGCCAAACTACTAGAGACACAGTGTTCATATTGTACATGCAGGGTTTTACAGAGGGCCAAAGCATTAATATAGTCACTTATTAAGCGATGGACTGCAACATGTGGCCGAACACCTAATATTCCAAAAATGTCCGTTACAGCCAAACTACTAGAGACACAGTGTTCATATTGTACATGCAGGGTTTTACAGAGGGCCAAAGCATTAATATAGTCACTTATTAAGCGATGGACTGCAATATGTAACCGAACACCTAATATTATAAAAATGTCCGTTACAGCCAAACTATTAGAGACACAGTGTTCATATTTTATATGCAGGGTTTTACAGATGATCAAAGCATTAATATAGTCACTTATTAAGCGATGGACTGCAACATGTAACCGAACACCTAATATTCCAAAAATGTCCGTTACAGCCAAACTATTAGAGACACAGTGTTCATATTGTACATGCAGGGTTTTACAGAGGGCGAAAGCATTAATATAGTCACTGATTAAGCGTTGGACTGCAACATGTGGTCGAACACCTAATATTCCAAAAATGTCCGTTACAGCCAAACTACTAGAGACACAGTGTTCATATTGTACATGCAGGGTTTTACAGAGGGCCAAAGCATTAATATAGTCACTTATTAAGCGATGGACTGCAACATGTGGCCGAACACCTAATATTCCAAAAATGTCCGTTACAGCCAAACTACTAGAGACACAGTGTTCATATTGTACATGCAGGGTTTTACAGAGGGCCAAAGCAATAATATAGTCACTTATTAAGCGTTGGACTGCAACATGTGGTCGAACACCTAATATTCCAAAAATGTCCGTTACAGCCAAACTATTAGAGACACAGTGTTCATATTGTACATGCAGGGTTTTACAGAGGGCCAAAGCATTAACATAGTCACTTATTAAGCGATGGACTGCAACATGTGGCCGAACACCTAATATTCCAAAAATGTCCGTTACAGCCAAACTATAAGAGGCATAAAGTTCATATTGTATATGCAGCGTTAAACAGAGGCCCAAAGCATTACTTTAACCACATATTAAGCGTTGGACTGCCCCATGTGGTTAAACACCTAATATTCCAAAAGTGTCCGTTACAGCCAAACTATTAGAGGCACAAAGTTCATATCGAATATGCAGCGTTTCACAGAGGCCCAAAGCATTAATATAGTCACTTATTAAGCGTTGGACTGCCCTATGTGGTTAAACACCTAATATTCCAAAAATGTCCGTTACAGCCAAACTATTAGAGACACAGTGTTCATATTGTACATGCAGGGTTTCACAGAGGGCCAAAGCATTAATATAGTCACTTATTAAGCGATGGACTGCAACATGTGGTCGAACACCTAATATTCCAAAAATGTCAGTTACAGCCAAACTATAAGAGACACAGTGTTCATATTTTATATGCAGGGTTTTACAGAGGCCCAAAGCATTAATATAGTCACTTATTAAGCGTTGGACTGCCCTATGTGGTTGAACACCTAATATTCCAAAAATGTCAGTTACAGCCAAACTATAAGAGGCATAAAGTTCATATTGTATATGCAGCGTTAAACAGAGGCCCAAAGCATTACTTTAACCACATATTAAGCGTTGGACTGCCCCATGTGGTTGAACACCTAATATTCCAAAAATGTCCGTTACAGCCAAACTATTATAGACACAGTGTTCATATTGTATATGCAGCGTTTTACAGAGGCCCAAAGCATTAATATAGTCTCTTATTAAGCGTTGGACCGCCCTATGTGGTTGAACACCTAATATTCCAAAAATGTCCGTTACAGCCAAACTATTAGAGACACAGTGTTCATATTGTACATGCAGGGTTTTACAGAGGCCCAAAGCATTAATATAGTCACTTATTAAGCGATGGACTGCAACATGTGGTCGAACACCTAATATTCCAAAAATGTCCGTTACAGCCCAACTATTAGAGACACAGTGTTCATATTGTACATGCAGGGTTTTGCAGAGGCCCAAAGCATTAATATAGTCACTCATTAAGCGATGGACTGCAACATGTGGCCGAACACCTAATATTCCAAAAATGTCCGTTACAGCCAAACTATTAGAGACACAGTGTTCATATTGTACATGCAGGGTTTAACAGAGGCCCAAAGCATTAATATAGTCACTTATTAAGCGATGGACTGCAACATGTGGCCGAACACCTAATATTCCAAAAATGTCCGTTACAGCCAAACTTGTAAAGACACAGTGTTCATATTGTACATGCAGGGTTTTACAGAGGGCCAAAGCAATAATATAGTCACTTATTAAGCGTTGGACTGCAACATGTGGTCGAACACCTAATATTCCAAAAATGTCCGTTACAGCCAAACTATTAGAGACACAGTGTTCATATTATACATGCAGGGTTTTACAGAGGCCCAAAGCAATAATATAGTCACTTATTAAGCGTTGGACTGCAACATGTGGTCGAACACCTAATATTCCAAAAATGTCCGTTACAGCCAAACTATTAGAGACACAGTGTTCATATTGTACATGCAGGGTTTTACAGAGGCCCAAAGCATTAATATAGTCACTTATTAAGCGTTGGACTGCCCTATGTGGTTAAACACCTAATATTCCAAAAATGTCCGTTACAGCCAAACTATTAGAGACACAGTGTTCATATTGTACATGCAGGGTTTCACAGAGGGCCAAAGCATTAATATAGTCACTTATTAAGCGATGGACTGCAACATGTGGCCGAACACCTAATATTCCAAAAATGTCCGTTACAGCCAAACTATAAGAGGCATAAAGTTCATATTGTATATGCAGCGTTAAACAGAGGCCCAAAGCATTACTTTAACCACTTATTAAGCGTTGGACTGCCCTCTGTGGTTGAACACCTAATACTCCAAAAATGTCCGTTACAGCCAAACTATTAGAGACACAGTGTTCATATTGTATATGCAGCGTTTTACAGAGGCCCAAAGCATTAATATAGTCTCTTATTAAGCGTTGGACCGCCCTATGTGGTTGAACACCTAATATTCCAAAAATGTCCGTTACACCCAAACTATTATAGACACAGTGTTCATATTGTATATGCAGCGTTTTACAGAGGCCCAAAGCATTAATATAGTCACTTATTAAGCGTTGGACCGCCCTATGTGGTTGAACACCTAATATTCCAAAAATGTCCGTTACAGCCAAACTATTAGAGACACAGAGTTCATATTGTACATGCAGGGTTTCACAGAGGGCCAAAGCATTAATATAGTCACTTATTAAGCGATGGACTGCAACATGTGGTCAAACACCTAATATTCCAAAAATGTCAGTTACAGCCAAACTATAAGAGACACAGTGTTCATATTTTATATGCAGGGTTTTACAGAGGCCCAAAGCATTAATATAGTCACTTATTAAGCGTTGGACTGCAACATGTGGTCGAACACCTAATATTCCAAAAGTGTCAGTTACAGAAAAACTAGAAGAGGCATTAAGTTCATATTGTATATGCAGCGTTATACAGAGGCCCAAAGCATTACTATAATCACATGTTAAGCGTTGGACTGCAACATGTAGTTGAACACCTAATATTCCAAAAATGTCCGTTACAGCCAAACTACTAGAGACACAGTGTTCATATTGTACATGCAGGGTTTTACAGAGGGCCAAAGCATTAATATAGTCACTTATTAAGCGATGGACTGCAACATGTGGCCGAACACCTAATATTCCAAAAATGTCCGTTACAGCCAAACTACTAGAGACACAGTGTTCATATTGTACATGCAGGGTTTTACAGAGGGCCAAAGCATTAATATAGTCACTTATTAAGCGATGGACTGCAATATGTAACCGAACACCTAATATTATAAAAATGTCCGTTACAGCCAAACTATTAGAGACACAGTGTTCATATTTTATATGCAGGGTTTTACAGATGCCCAAAGCATTAATATAGTCACTTATTAAGCGATGGACTGCAACATGTAACCGAACACCTAATATTCCAAAAATGTCCGTTACAGCCAAACTATTAGAGACACAGTGTTCATATTGTACATGCAGGGTTTTACAGAGGGCGAAAGCATTAATATAGTCACTGATTAAGCGTTGGACTGCAACATGTGGTCGAACACCTAATATTCCAAAAATGTCCGTTACAGCCAAACTACTAGAGACACAGTGTTCATATTGTACATGCAGGGTTTTACAGAGGGCCAAAGCATTAATATAGTCACTTATTAAGCGATGGACTGCAACATGTGGCCGAACACCTAATATTCCAAAAATGTCCGTTACAGCCAAACTACTAGAGACACAGTGTTCATATTGTACATGCAGGGTTTTACAGAGGGCCAAAGCAATAATATAGTCACTTATTAAGCGTTGGACTGCAACATGTGGTCGAACACCTAATATTCCAAAAATGTCCGTTACAGCCAAACTATTAGAGACACAGTGTTCATATTGTACATGCAGGGTTTTACAGAGGGCCAAAGCATTAACATAGTCACTTATTAAGCGATGGACTGCAACATGTGGCCGAACACCTAATATTCCAAAAATGTCCGTTACAGCCAAACTATAAGAGGCATAAAGTTCATATTGTATATGCAGCGTTAAACAGAGGCCCAAAGCATTACTTTAACCACATATTAAGCGTTGGACTGCCCCATGTGGTTGAACACCTAATATTCCAAAAGTGTCCGTTACAGCCAAACTATTAGAGGCACAAAGTTCATATCGAATATGCAGCGTTTCACAGAGGCCCAAAGCATTAATATAGTCACTTATTAAGCGTTGGACTGCCCTATGTGGTTAAACACCTAATATTCCAAAAATGTCCGTTACAGCCAAACTATTAGAGACACAGTGTTCATATTGTACATGCAGGGTTTCACAGAGGGCCAAAGCATTAATATAGTCACTTATTAAGCGATGGACTGCAACATGTGGTCGAACACCTAATATTCCAAAAATGTCAGTTACAGCCAAACTATAAGAGACACAGTGTTCATATTTTATATGCAGGGTTTTACAGAGGCCCAAAGCATTAATATAGTCACTTATTAAGCGTTGGACTGCCCTATGTGGTTGAACACCTAATATTCCAAAAATGTCAGTTACAGCCAAACTATAAGAGGCATAAAGTTCATATTGTATATGCAGCGTTAAACAGAGGCCCAAAGCATTACTTTAACCACATATTAAGCGTTGGACTGCCCCATGTGGTTGAACACCTAATATTCCAAAAATGTCCGTTACAGCCAAACTATTATAGACACAGTGTTCATATTGTATATGCAGCGTTTTACAGAGGCCCAAAGCATTAATATAGTCACTTATTAAGCGTTGGACCGCCCTATGTGGTTGAACACCTAATATTCCAAAAATGTCCGTTACAGCCAAACTATTAGAGACACAGTGTTCATATTGTACATGCAGGGTTTTGCAGAGGCCCAAAGCATTAATATAGTCACTTATTAAGCGTTGGACTGCAACATGTGGTCGAACACCTAATATTCCAAAAATGTCCGTTACAGCCAAACTATTAGAGACACAGTGTTCATATTGTACATGCAGGGTTTTACAGAGGCCCAAAGCATTAATATAGTCACTTATTAAGCGTTGGACTGCAACATGTGGTCGAACACCTAATATTCCAAAAATGTCCGTTACAGCCCAACTATTAGAGACACAGTGTTCATATTGTACATGCAGGGTTTTGCAGAGGCCCAAAGCATTAATATAGTCACTTATTAAGCGATGGACTGCAACATGTGGCCGAACACCTAATATTCCAAAAATGTCCGTTACAGCCAAACTATTAGAGACACAGTGTTCATATTGTACATGCAGGGTTTAACAGAGGGCCAAAGCAATAATATAGTCACTTATTAAGCGTTGGACTGCAACATGTGGTCGAACACCTAATATTCCAAAAATGTCCGTTACAGCCAAACTATTAGAGACACAGTGTTCATATTGTACATGCAGGGTTTTACAGAGGCCCAAAGCAATAATATAGTCACTTATTAAGCGTTGGACTGCAACATGTGGTCGAACACCTAATATTCCAAAAATGTCCGTTACAGCCAAACTATTAGAGACACAGTGTTCATATTGTACATGCAGGGTTTTACAGAGGCCCAAAGCATTAATATAGTCACTTATTAAGCGTTGGACTGCAACATGTGGTCGAACACCTAATATTCCAAAAGTGTCAGTTACAGAAAAACTAGAAGAGGCATTAAGTTCATATTGTATATGCAGCGTTATACAGAGGCCCAAAGCATTACTATAATCACATGTTAAGCGTTGGACTGCAACATGTAGTTGAACACCTAATATTCCAAAAATGTCCGTTACAGCCAAACTATTAGAGACACAGTGTTCATATTGTACATGCAGGGTTTTACAGAGGGCGAAAGCATTAATATAGTCACTGATTAAGCGTTGGACTGCAACATGTGGTCGAACACCTAATATTCCAAAAATGTCCGTTACAGCCAAACTACTAGAGACACAGTGTTCATATTGTACATGCAGGGTTTTACAGAGGGCCAAAGCATTAATATAGTCACTTATTAAGCGATGGACTGCAACATGTGGCCGAACACCTAATATTCCAAAAATGTCCGTTACAGCCAAACTACTAGAGACACAGTGTTCATATTGTACATGCAGGGTTTTACAGAGGGCCAAAGCATTAATATAGTCACTTATTAAGCGATGGACTGCAATATGTAACCGAACACCTAATATTATAAAAATGTCCGTTACAGCCAAACTATTAGAGACACAGTGTTCATATTTTATATGCAGGGTTTTACAGATGCCCAAAGCATTAATATAGTCACTTATTAAGCGATGGACTGCAACATGTAACCGAACACCTAATATTCCAAAAATGTCCGTTACAGCCAAACTATTAGAGACACAGTGTTCATATTGTACATGCAGGGTTTTACAGAGGGCCAAAGCATTAATTAACATAGTCACTTATTAAGCGATGGACTGCAACATGTGGCCGAACACCTAATATTCCAAAAATGTCCGTTACAGCCAAACTATTAGAGACACAGTGTTCATATTGTACATGAAGGGTTTTGCAGAGGCCCAAAGCATTAATCTAGTCTTTTATTATGCGTTGGACTGCAACATGTGGTCGAACACCTAATATTCCAAAAATGTCCGTTACAGCCAAACTATTAAAGACACAGTGTTCATATTGTACATCCAGGGTTTTACAGAGGGCCAAAGCAATAATATAGCCACTTATTAAGCGTTGGACTGCAACATGTGGTCGAACACCTAATATTCCAAAAATGTCCGTTACAGCCAAACTATTAGAGACACAGTGTTCATATTGTACATGCAGGGTTTTACAGAGGCCCAAAGCATTAATATAGTCACTTATTAAGCGTTGGACTGCAACATGTGGTCGAACACCTAATATTCCAAAAGTGTCAGTTACAGAAAAACTAGAAGAGGCATTAAGTTCATATTGTATATGCAGCGTTATACAGAGGCCCAAAGCATTACTATAATCACATGTTAAGCGTTGGACTGCAACATGTGGTCGAACACCTAATATTCCAAAAATGTCCGTTACAGCCAAACTATTAGAGACACAGTGTTCATATTGTACATGCAGGGTTTTACAGAGGGCCAAAGCATTAATATAGTCACTTATTAAGCGATGGACTGCAACATGTGGCCGAACACCTAATATTCCAAAAATGTCCGTTACAGCCAAACTATTAGGGACACAGTGTTCATATTGTACATGCAGGGTTTTACAGAGGGCCAAAGCATTAATATAGTCACTTATTAAGCGATGGACTGCAATATGTAACCGAACACCTAATATTCCAAAAATGTCCGTTACAGCCAAACTATTAGGGACACAGTGTTCATATTTTATATGCAGGGTTTTACAGATGCCCAAAGCATTAATATAGTCACTTATTAAGCGATGGACTGCAACATGTAACCGAACACCTAATATTCCAAAAATGTCCGTTACAGCCAAACTCTTAGAGACACAGTGTTCATATTGTACATGCAGGGTTTTACAGAGGCCCAAAGGATTAATATAGTCACTTATTAAGCGATGTACTGCTACATGTGGTCGAACACCTAATATTCCAAAAATGACAGTAACAGCCAAACATTAAGAGGCAGAGAGTTCATACTGTATATGCAGCGTTATACAGTGTCCCAAAACATTACTATAATCACATGTTAAGCGTTGGACTGCAACATGTAGTTGAACACCTAATATTCCAAATGAGTCAGTTACAGCCAAACTATAAGAGACACAGGGTTCATACTGTATATGCAGCGTTATACAGAGGCCCAAAGCATTACTTTAACCACATATTAAGCGTTGGACTGCCCCATGTGGTTGAACACCTAATATTCCAAAAATGTCCGTTACAGCCAAACTATTATAGACACAGTGTTCATATTGTATATGCAGCGTTTTACAGAGGCCCAAAGCATTAATATAGTCACTTATTAAGCGTTGGACTGCCCTATGTGGTTGAACACCTAATATTCCAAAAATGTCCGTTACAGCCAAACTATTAGAGACACAGTGTTCATATGGTACATGCAGGGTTTTACAGAGGCCCATAGCATTACTTTAACCACATATTAAGCGTTGGACTGCCCCATGTGGTTGAACACCTAATATTTCAAAAATGTCCGTTACAGCCGAACTATTAGAGACACAGTGTTCATATTGTATATGCAGCGCTATACAGAGTCCCTATGCATTAATATAATCACATATTAAGCGTTAGACTGCTCCATCTGGTTAAACACCTAATATTCCAAAAATGTCCGTTACAGCCAAACTATTAGAGACACAGTGTTCATATTGTACTTGCAGGGTTTTACAGAGGCCCAAAGCATTAATATAGTCACTTATTAAGCGTTGGACTGCAACATGTGGTCGAACACCTAATATTACAAAAATGTCAGTTATAGCCAGACTATTAGGGACACTGTGTTCATATTGTATATGCAGCGTTTTACAAAGGCCCAAAGCATTAAGATAGTCACTTATTAAGCGTTGGACTGCCCCATGCGGTTGAACACCTATTATTCCAAAAATGTCCGTTACAGCCAAACTATAAGAGGCACAGAGTTCATACTGTATATGCAGCGTTATACAGAGTCCCAAAGCATTACTTTAACCACATATTAAGCTTTGAACTGCTCCATGTGGTTGAACACCTAATATTCCAAAAATGTCCGTTACAGCCAAACTATTAGAGACACAGTGTTCATATTGTACATGCAGGGTTTTACAGAGGCCCAAAGCATTAATATAGTCACTTATTAAGCGATGAACTGCTACATGTGGTCGAACACCTAATATTCCAAAAATGACAGTAACAGCCAAACATTAAGAGGCAGAGAGTTCATACTGTATATGCAGCGTTATACAGAGTCCCAAAACATTACTATAATCACATGTTAAGCGTTGGACTGCCCCATGTGGTTGAACACCTAATATTCCAAAAATGTCCGTTACAGCCAAACTATTATAGACACAGTGTTCATATTGTATATGCAGCGTTTTACAGAGGCCCAAAGCATTAATATAGTCACATATTAAGCGTTGGACTGCCCCATGTGGTTGAACACCTAATATTCCAAAAGTGTCCGTTACAGCCAAACTATTAGAGGCACAAAGTTCATATCGAATATGCAGCGTTTCACAGAGGCCCAAAGCATTAATATAGTCACTTATTAAGCGTTGGACTGCCCTATGTGGTTAAACACCTAATATTCCAAAAATGTCCGTTACAGCCAAACTATTAGAGACACAGTGTTCATATTGTACATGCAGGGTTTCACAGAGGGCCAAAGCATTAATATAGTCACTTATTAAGCGATGGACTGCAACATGTGGTCGAACACCTAATATTCCAAAAATGTCAGTTACAGCCAAACTATAAGAGACACAGTGTTCATATTTTATATGCAGGGTTTTACAGAGGCCCAAAGCATTAATATAGTCACTTATTAAGCGTTGGACTGCCCTATGTGGTTGAACACCTAATATTCCAAAAATGTCAGTTACAGCCAAACTATAAGAGGCATAAAGTTCATATTGTATATGCAGCGTTAAACAGAGGCCCAAAGCATTACTTTAACCACATATTAAGCGTTGGACTGCCCCATGTGGTTGAACACCTAATATTCCAAAAATGTCCGTTACAGCCAAACTATTATAGACACAGTGTTCATATTGTATATGCAGCGTTTTACAGAGGCCCAAAGCATTAATATAGTCACTTATTAAGCGTTGGACCGCCCTATGTGGTTGAACACCTAATATTCCAAAAATGTCCGTTACAGCCAAACTATTAGAGACACAGAGTTCATATTGTACATGCAGGGTTTCACAGAGGGCCAAAGCATTAATATAGTCACTTATTAAGCGATGGACTGCAACATGTGGTCAAACACCTAATATTCCAAAAATGTCAGTTACAGAAAAACTATAAGAGACACAGTGTTCATATTTTATATGCAGGGTTTTACAGAGGCCCAAAGCATTAATATAGTCACTTATTAAGCGTTGGACTGCAACATGTGGTCGAACACCTAATATTCCAAAAATGTCCGTTACAGCCAAACTATTAGAGACACAGTGTTCATATTGTACATGCAGGGTTTTACAGAGGGCCAAAGCATAATATAGTCACTTATTAAGCGTTGGACTGCAACATGTGGTCGAACACCTAATATTCCAAAAATGTCCGTTACAGCCAAACTATTAGAGACACAGTGTTCATATTGTACATGCAGGGTTTTACAGAGGCCCAAAGCATTAATATAGTCACTTATTAAGCGATGGACTGCAACATGTGGTCGAACACCTAATATTCCAAAAATGTCCGTTACAGCCCAACTATTAGAGACACAGTGTTCATATTGTACATGCAGGGTTTTGCAGAGGCCCAAAGCATTAATATAGTCACTCATTAAGCGATGGACTGCAACATGTGGCCGAACACCTAATATTCCAAAAATGTCCGTTACAGCCAAACTATTAGAGACACAGTGTTCATATTGTACATGCAGGGTTTAACAGAGGCCCAAAGCATTAATATAGTCACTTATTAAGCGATGGACTGCAACATGTGGTCGAACACCTAATATTCCAAAAATGTCAGTTACAGCCAAACTATAAGAGACACAGTGTTCATATTTTATATGCAGGGTTTTACAGAGGCCCAAAGCATTAATATAGTCACTTATTAAGCGTTGGACTGCCCTATGTGGTTGAACACCTAATATTCCAAAAATGTCAGTTACAGCCAAACTATAAGAGGCATAAAGTTCATATTGTATATGCAGCGTTAAACAGAGGCCCAAAGCATTACTTTAACCACATATTAAGCGTTGGACTGCCCCATGTGGTTGAACACCTAATATTCCAAAAATGTCCGTTACAGCCAAACTATTATAGACACAGTGTTCATATTGTATATGCAGCGTTTTACAGAGGCCCAAAGCATTAATATAGTCACTTATTAAGCGTTGGACCGCCCTATGTGGTTGAACACCTAATATTCCAAAAATGTCCGTTACAGCCAAACTATTAGAGACACAGAGTTCATATTGTACATGCAGGGTTTCACAGAGGGCCAAAGCATTAATATAGTCACTTATTAAGCGATGGACTGCAACATGTGGTCAAACACCTAATATTCCAAAAATGTCAGTTACAGCCAAACTATAAGACACACAGTGTTCATATTTTATATGCAGGGTTTTACAGAGGCCCAAAGCATTAATATAGTCACTTATTAAGCGTTGGACTGCAACATGTGGTCGAACACCTAATATTCCAAAAATGTCCGTTACAGCCAAACTATTAGAGACACAGTGTTCATATTGTACATGCAGGGTTTTACAGAGGGCCAAAGCATAATATAGTCACTTATTAAGCGTTGGACTGCAACATGTGGTCGAACACCTAATATTCCAAAAATGTCCGTTACAGCCAAACTATTAGAGACACAGTGTTCATATTGTACATGCAGGGTTTTACAGAGGCCCAAAGCATTAATATAGTCACTTATTAAGCGATGGACTGCAACATGTGGTCGAACACCTAATATTCCAAAAATGTCCGTTACAGCCCAACTATTAGAGACACAGTGTTCATATTGTACATGCAGGGTTTTGCAGAGGCCCAAAGCATTAATATAGTCACTCATTAAGCGATGGACTGCAACATGTGGCCGAACACCTAATATTCCAAAAATGTCCGTTACAGCCAAACTATTAGAGACACAGTGTTCATATTGTACATGCAGGGTTTAACAGAGGCCCAAAGCATTAATATAGTCACTTATTAAGCGATGGACTGCAACATGTGGCCGAACACCTAATATTCCAAAAATGTCCGTTACAGCCAAACTTGTAAAGACACAGTGTTCATATTGTACATGCAGGGTTTTACAGAGGGCCAAAGCAATAATATAGTCACTTATTAAGCGTTGGACTGCAACATGTGGTCGAACACCTAATATTCCAAAAATGTCCGTTACAGCCAAACTATTAGAGACACAGTGTTCATATTATACATGCAGGGTTTTACAGAGGCCCAAAGCAATAATATAGTCACTTATTAAGCGTTGGACTGCAACATGTGGTCGAACACCTAATATTCCAAAAATGTCCGTTACAGCCAAACTATTAGAGACACAGTGTTCATATTGTACATGCAGGGTTTTACAGAGGCCCAAAGCATTAATATAGTCACTTATTAAGCGTTGGACTGCCCTATGTGGTTAAACACCTAATATTCCAAAAATGTCCGTTACAGCCAAACTATTAGAGACACAGTGTTCATATTGTACATGCAGGGTTTCACAGAGGGCCAAAGCATTAATATAGTCACTTATTAAGCGATGGACTGCAACATGTGGCCGAACACCTAATATTCCAAAAATGTCCGTTACAGCCAAACTATAAGAGGCATAAAGTTCATATTGTATATGCAGCGTTAAACAGAGGCCCAAAGCATTACTTTAACCACTTATTAAGCGTTGGACTGCCCTCTGTGGTTGAACACCTAATACTCCAAAAATGTCCGTTACAGCCAAACTATTAGAGACACAGTGTTCATATTGTATATGCAGCGTTTTACAGAGGCCCAAAGCATTAATATAGTCTCTTATTAAGCGTTGGACTGCCCTATGAGGTTGAACACCTAATACTCCAAAAATGTCCGTTACAGCCAAACTATTAGAGACACAGTGTTCATATTGTATATGCAGCGTTTTACAGAGGCCCAAAGCATTAATATAGTCACTTACTAAGCGTTGGACTGCCCTATGTGGTTAAACACCAATATTCCAAAAATGTCCGTTACAGCCAAACTATTAGAGACACAGTGTTCATATTGTACATGCAGGGTTTCACAGAGGGCCAAAACATTAATATAGTCACTTATTAAGCGATGGACTGCAACTTGTGGCCGAACACCTAATATTCTAAAAATGTCCGTTACAGCCAAACTATAAGAGGCATAAAGTTCATATTGTATATGCAGCGGTAAACAGAGGCCCAAAGCATTACTTTAACCACTTATTAAGCGTTGGACTGCCCTCTGTGGTTGAACACCTAATACTCCAAAAATGTCCGTTACAGCCAAACTATTAGAGACACAGTGTTCATATTGTATATGCAGCGTTTTACAGAGGCCCAAAGCATTAATATAGTCACTTATTAAGCGTTGGACTGCAACATGTGGTCGAACACCTAATATTCCAAAAATGTCAGTTACAGCCAAACTATAAGAGACACAGTGTTCATATTGTACATGCAGGGTTTTACAGAGGCCCAAAGCATTAATATAGTCACTTATTAAGCGTTGGACTGCCCTATGTGGTAAAACACCTAATATTCCAAAAATGTCCGTTACAGCCAAACTATTAGAGACACAGTGTTCATATTGTACATGCAGGGTTTCACAGAGGGCCAAAGCATTAATATAGTCACTTATTAAGCGATGGACTGCAACATGTGGTCGAACACCTAATATTCCAAAAATGTCAGTTACAGCCAAACTATAAGAGACACAGTGTTCATATTTTATATGCAGGGTTTTACAGAGGCATAAAGCATTAATATAGTCACTTATTAAGCGTTGGACTGCCCCATGTGGTTGAACACCTAATATTCCAAAAGTGTCCGTTACAGCCAAACTATTAGAGGCACAAAGTTCATATCGAATATGCAGCGTTTCACAGAGGCCCAAAGCATTAATATAGTCACTTATTAAGCGTTGGACTGCCCTATGTGGTTGAACACCTAATATTCCAAAAATGTCCGTTACAGCCAAACTATTAGAGACACAGTGTTCATATTGTACATGCAGGGTTTCACAGAGGGCCAAAGCATTAATAAAGTCACTTATTAAGCGATGGACTGCAACATGTGGCCGAACACCTAATATTCCAAAAATGTCCGTTACAGCCAAACTATAAGAGGCATAAAGTTCATATTGTATATGCAGCGTTAAACAGAGGCCCAAAGCATTACTTTAACCACATATTAAGCGTTGGACTGCCCCATGTGGTTGAACACCTAATATTCCAAAAGTGTCCGTTACAGCCAAACTATTAGAGGCACAAAGTTCATATCGAATATGCAGCGTTTCACAGAGGCCCAAAGCATTAATATAGTCACTTATTAAGCGTTGGACTGCCCTATGTGGTTAAACACCTAATATTCCAAAAATGTCCGTTACAGCCAAACTATTAGAGACACAGTGTTCATATTGTACATGCAGGGTTTCACAGAGGGCCAAAGCATTAATATAGTCACTTATTAAGCGATGGACTGCAACATGTGGTCGAACACCTAATATTCCAAAAATGTCAGTTACAGCCAAACTATAAGAGACAAAGTGTTCATATTTTATATGCAGGGTTTTACAGAGGCATAAAGCATTAATATAGTCACTTATTAAGCGTTGGACTGCCCCATGTGGTTGAACACCTAATATTCCAAAAGTGTCCGTTACAGCCAAACTATTAGAGGCACAAAGTTCATATCGAATATGCAGCGTTTCACAGAGGCCCAAAGCATTAATATAGTCACTTATTAAGCGTTGGACTGCCCTATGTGGTTGAACACCTAATATTCCAAAAATGTCCGTTACAGCCAAACTATTAGAGACACAGTGTTCATATTGTACATGCAGGGTTTCACAGAGGGCCAAAGCATTAATAAAGTCACTTATTAAGCGATGGACTGCAACATGTGGCCGAACACCTAATATTCCAAAAATGTCCGTTACAGCCAAACTATAAGAGGCATAAAGTTCATATTGTATATGCAGCGTTAAACAGAGGCCCAAAGCATTACTTTAACCACATATTAAGCGTTGGACTGCCCCATGTGGTTGAACACCTAATATTCCAAAAGTGTCCGTTACAGCCAAACTATTAGAGGCACAAAGTTCATATCGAATATGCAGCGTTTCACAGAGGCCCAAAGCATTAATATAGTCACTTATTAAGCGTTGGACTGCCCTATGTGGTTAAACACCTAATATTCCAAAAATGTCCGTTACAGCCAAACTATTAGAGACACAGTGTTCATATTGTACATGCAGGGTTTCACAGAGGGCCAAAGCATTAATATAGTCACTTATTAAGCGATGGACTGCAACATGTGGTCGAACACCTAATATTCCAAAAATGTCAGTTACAGCCAAACTATAAGAGACACAGTGTTCATATTTTATATGCAGGGTTTTACAGAGGCCCAAAGCATTAATATAGTCACTTATTAAGCGTTGGACTGCCCTATGTGGTTGAACACCTAATATTCCAAAAATGTCAGTTACAGCCAAACTATAAGAGGCATAAAGTTCATATTGTATATGCAGCGTTAAACAGAGGCCCAAAGCATTACTTTAACCACATATTAAGCGTTGGACTGCCCCATGTGGTTGAACACCTAATATTCCAAAAATGTCCGTTACAGCCAAACTATTATAGACACAGTGTTCATATTGTATATGCAGCGTTTTACAGAGGCCCAAAGCATTAATATAGTCGCTTATTAAGCGTTGGACCGCCCTATGTGGTTGAACACCTAATATTCCAAAAATGTCCGTTACAGCCAAACTATTAGAGACACAGAGTTCATATTGTACATGCAGGGTTTCACAGAGGGCCAAAGCATTAATATAGTCACTTATTAAGCGATGGACTGCAACATGTGGTCAAACACCTAATATTCCAAAAATGTCAGTTACAGCCAAACTATAAGAGACACAGTGTTCATATTTTATATGCAGGGTTTTACAGAGGCCCAAAGCATTAATATAGTCACTTATTAAGCGTTGGACTGCAACATGTGGTCGAACACCTAATATTCCAAAAATGTCCGTTACAGCCAAACTATTAGAGACACAGTGTTCATATTGTACATGCAGGGTTTTACAGAGGGCCAAAGCATAATATAGTCACTTATTAAGCGTTGGACTGCAACATGTGGTCGAACACCTAATATTCCAAAAATGTCCGTTACAGCCAAACTATTAGAGACACAGTGTTCATATTGTACATGCAGGGTTTTACAGAGGCCCAAAGCATTAATATAGTCACTTATTAAGCGATGGACTGCAACATGTGGTCGAACACCTAATATTCCAAAAATGTCCGTTACAGCCCAACTATTAGAGACACAGTGTTCATATGGTACATGCAGGGTTTTGCAGAGGCCCAAAGCATTAATATAGTCACTCATTAAGCGATGGACTGCAACATGTGGCCGAACACCTAATATTCCAAAAATGTCCGTTACAGCCAAACTATTAGAGACACAGTGTTCATATTGTACATGCAGGGTTTAACAGAGGCCCAAAGCATTAATATAGTCACTTATTAAGCGATGGACTGCAACATGTGGCCGAACACCTAATATTCCAAAAATGTCCGTTACAGCCAAACTTGTAAAGACACAGTGTTCATATTGTACATGCAGGGTTTTACAGAGGGCCAAAGCATTAATATAGTCACTTATTAAGCGATGGACTGCAACATGTGGCCGAACACCTAATATTCCAAAAATGTCCGTTACAGCCAAACTATAAGAGGCATAAAGTTCATATTGTATATGCAGCGTTAAACAGAGGCCCAAAGCATTACTTTAACCACTTATTAAGCGTTGGACTGCCCTCTGTGGTTGAACACCTAATACTCCAAAAATGTCCGTTACAGCCAAACTATTAGAGACACAGTGTTCATATTGTATATGCAGCGTTTTACAGAGGCCCAAAGCATTAATATAGTCTCTTATTAAGCGTTGGACCGCCCTATGTGGTTGAACACCTAATATTCCAAAAATGTCCGTTACAGCCAAACTATTATAGACACAGTGTTCATATTGTATATGCAGCGTTTTACAGAGGCCCAAAGCATTAATATGGTCACTTATTAAGCGTTGGACCGCCCTATGTGGTTGAACACCTAATATTCCAAAAATGTCCGTTACAGCCAAACTATTAGAGACACAGAGTTCATATTGTACATGCAGGGTTTCACAGAGGGCCAAAGCATTAATATAGTCACTTATTAAGCGATGGACTGCAACATGTGGTCAAACACCTAATATTCCAAAAATGTCAGTTACAGCCAAACTATAAGAGACACAGTGTTCATATTTTATATGCAGGGTTTTACAGAGGCCCAAAGCATTAATATAGTCACTTATTAAGCGTTGGACTGCAACATGTGGTCGAACACCTAATATTCCAAAAGTGTCAGTTACAGAAAAACTAGAAGAGGCATTAAGTTCATATTGTATATGCAGCGTTATACAGAGGCCCAAAGCATTACTATAATCACATGTTAAGCGTTGGACTGCAACATGTAGTTGAACACCTAATATTCCAAAAATGTCCGTTACAGCCAAACTACTAGAGACACAGTGTTCATATTGTACATGCAGGGTTTTACAGAGGGCCAAAGCATTAATATAGTCACTTATTAAGCGATGGACTGCAACATGTGGCCGAACACCTAATATTCCAAAAATGTCCGTTACAGCCAAACTACTAGAGACACAGTGTTCATATTGTACATGCAGGGTTTTACAGAGGGCCAAAGCATTAATATAGTCACTTATTAAGCGATGAACTGCAATATGTAACCGAACACCTAATATTATAAAAATGTCCGTTACAGCCAAACTATTAGAGACACAGTGTTCATATTTTATATGCAGGGTTTTACAGATGCCCAAAGCATTAATATAGTCACTTATTAAGCGATGGACTGCAACATGTAACCGAACACCTAATATTCCAAAAATGTCCGTTACAGCCAAACTATTAGAGACACAGTGTTCATATTGTACATGCAGGGTTTTACAGAGGGCGAAAGCATTAATATAGTCACTGATTAAGCGTTGGACTGCAACATGTGGTCGAACACCTAATATTCCAAAAATGTCCGTTACAGCCAAACTACTAGAGACACAGTGTTCATATTGTACATGCAGGGTTTTACAGAGGGCCAAAGCATTAATATAGTCACTTATTAAGCGATGGACTGCAACATGTGGCCGAACACCTAATATTCCAAAAATGTCCGTTACAGCCAAACTACTAGAGACACAGTGTTCATATTGTACATGCAGGGTTTTACAGAGGGCCAAAGCAATAATATAGTCACTTATTAAGCGTTGGACTGCAACATGTGGTCGAACACCTAATATTCCAAAAATGTCCGTTACAGCCAAACTATTAGAGACACAGTGTTCATATTGTACATGCAGGGTTTTACAGAGGGCCAAAGCATTAACATAGTCACTTATTAAGCGATGGACTGCAACATGTGGCCGAACACCTAATATTCCAAAAATGTCCGTTACAGCCAAACTATAAGAGGCATAAAGTTCATATTGTATATGCAGCGTTAAACAGAGGCCCAAAGCATTACTTTAACCACATATTAAGCGTTGGACTGCCCCATGTGGTTGAACACCTAATATTCCAAAAGTGTCCGTTACAGCCAAACTATTAGAGGCACAAAGTTCATATCGAATATGCAGCGTTTCACAGAGGCCCAAAGCATTAATATAGTCACTTATTAAGCGTTGGACTGCCCTATGTGGTTAAACACCTAATATTCCAAAAATGTCCGTTACAGCCAAACTATTAGAGACACAGTGTTCATATTGTACATGCAGGGTTTCACAGAGGGCCAAAGCATTAATATAGTCACTTATTAAGCGATGGACTGCAACATGTGGTCGAACACCTAATATTCCAAAAATGTCAGTTACAGCCAAACTATAAGAGACACAGTGTTCATATTTTATATGCAGGGTTTTACAGAGGCCCAAAGCATTAATATAGTCACTTATTAAGCGTTGGACTGCCCTATGTGGTTGAACACCTAATATTCCAAAAATGTCAGTTACAGCCAAACTATAAGAGGCATAAAGTTCATATTGTATATGCAGCGTTAAACAGAGGCCCAAAGCATTACTTTAACCACATATTAAGCGTTGGACTGCCCCATGTGGTTGAACACCTAATATTCCAAAAATGTCCGTTACAGCCAAACTATTATAGACACAGTGTTCATATTGTATATGCAGCGTTTTACAGAGGCCCAAAGCATTAATATAGTCTCTTATTAAGCGTTGGACCGCCCTATGTGGTTGAACACCTAATATTCCAAAAATGTCCGTTACAGCCAAACTATTAGAGACACAGTGTTCATATTGTACATGCAGGGTTTTACAGAGGCCCAAAGCATTAATATAGTCACTTATTAAGCGATGGACTGCAACATGTGGTCGAACACCTAATATTCCAAAAATGTCCGTTACAGCCCAACTATTAGAGACACAGTGTTCATATTGTACATGCAGGGTTTTGCAGAGGCCCAAAGCATTAATATAGTCACTCATTAAGCGATGGACTGCAACATGTGGCCGAACACCTAATATTCCAAAAATGTCCGTTACAGCCAAACTATTAGAGACACAGTGTTCATATTGTACATGCAGGGTTTAACAGAGGCCCAAAGCATTAATATAGTCACTTATTAAGCGATGGACTGCAACATGTGGCCGAACACCTAATATTCCAAAAATGTCCGTTACAGCCAAACTTGTAAAGACACAGTGTTCATATTGTACATGCAGGGTTTTACAGAGGGCCAAAGCAATAATATAGTCACTTATTAAGCGTTGGACTGCAACATGTGGTCGAACACCTAATATTCCAAAAATGTCCGTTACAGCCAAACTATTAGAGACACAGTGTTCATATTATACATGCAGGGTTTTACAGAGGCCCAAAGCAATAATATAGTCACTTATTAAGCGTTGGACTGCAACATGTGGTCGAACACCTAATATTCCAAAAATGTCCGTTACAGCCAAACTATTAGAGACACAGTGTTCATATTGTACATGCAGGGTTTTACAGAGGCCCAAAGCATTAATATAGTCACTTATTAAGCGTTGGACTGCCCTATGTGGTTAAACACCTAATATTCCAAAAATGTCCGTTACAGCCAAACTATTAGAGACACAGTGTTCATATTGTACATGCAGGGTTTCACAGAGGGCCAAAGCATTAATATAGTCACTTATTAAGCGATGGACTGCAACATGTGGCCGAACACCTAATATTCCAAAAATGTCCGTTACAGCCAAACTATAAGAGGCATAAAGTTCATATTGTATATGCAGCGTTAAACAGAGGCCCAAAGCATTACTTTAACCACTTATTAAGCGTTGGACTGCCCTCTGTGGTTGAACACCTAATACTCCAAAAATGTCCGTTACAGCCAAACTATTAGAGACACAGTGTTCATATTGTATATGCAGCGTTTTACAGAGGCCCAAAGCATTAATATAGTCTCTTATTAAGCGTTGGACCGCCCTATGTGGTTGAACACCTAATATTCCAAAAATGTCCGTTACAGCCAAACTATTATAGACACAGTGTTCATATTGTATATGCAGCGTTTTACAGAGGCCCAAAGCATTAATATAGTCACTTATTAAGCGTTGGACCGCCCTATGTGGTTGAACACCTAATATTCCAAAAATGTCCGTTACAGCCAAACTATTAGAGACACAGAGTTCATATTGTACATGCAGGGTTTCACAGAGGGCCAAAGCATTAATATAGTCACTTATTAAGCGATGGACTGCAACATGTGGTCAAACACCTAATATTCCAAAAATGTCAGTTACAGCCAAACTATAAGAGACACAGTGTTCATATTTTATATGCAGGGTTTTACAGAGGCCCAAAGCATTAATATAGTCACTTATTAAGCGTTGGACTGCAACATGTGGTCGAACACCTAATATTCCAAAAGTGTCAGTTACAGAAAAACTAGAAGAGGCATTAAGTTCATATTGTATATGCAGCGTTATACAGAGGCCCAAAGCATTACTATAATCACATGTTAAGCGTTGGACTGCAACATGTAGTTGAACACCTAATATTCCAAAAATGTCCGTTACAGCCAAACTACTAGAGACACAGTGTTCATATTGTACATGCAGGGTTTTACAGAGGGCCAAAGCATTAATATAGTCACTTATTAAGCGATGGACTGCAACATGTGGCCGAACACCTAATATTCCAAAAATGTCCGTTACAGCCAAACTACTAGAGACACAGTGTTCATATTGTACATGCAGGGTTTTACAGAGGGCCAAAGCATTAATATAGTCACTTATTAAGCGATGGACTGCAATATGTAACCGAACACCTAATATTATAAAAATGTCCGTTACAGCCAAACTATTAGAGACACAGTGTTCATATTTTATATGCAGGGTTTTACAGATGCCCAAAGCATTAATATAGTCACTTATTAAGCGATGGACTGCAACATGTAACCGAACACCTAATATTCCAAAAATGTCCGTTACAGCCAAACTATTAGAGACACAGTGTTCATATTGTACATGCAGGGTTTTACAGAGGGCGAAAGCATTAATATAGTCACTGATTAAGCGTTGGACTGCAACATGTGGTCGAACACCTAATATTCCAAAAATGTCCGTTACAGCCAAACTACTAGAGACACAGTGTTCATATTGTACATGCAGGGTTTTACAGAGGGCCAAAGCATTAATATAGTCACTTATTAAGCGATGGACTGCAACATGTGGCCGAACACCTAATATTCCAAAAATGTCCGTTACAGCCAAACTACTAGAGACACAGTGTTCATATTGTACATGCAGGGTTTTACAGAGGGCCAAAGCAATAATATAGTCACTTATTAAGCGTTGGACTGCAACATGTGGTCGAACACCTAATATTCCAAAAATGTCCGTTACAGCCAAACTATTAGAGACACAGTGTTCATATTGTACATGCAGGGTTTTACAGAGGGCCAAAGCATTAACATAGTCACTTATTAAGCGATGGACTGCAACATGTGGCCGAACACCTAATATTCCAAAAATGTCCGTTACAGCCAAACTATAAGAGGCATAAAGTTCATATTGTATATGCAGCGTTAAACAGAGGCCCAAAGCATTACTTTAACCACATATTAAGCGTTGGACTGCCCCATGTGGTTGAACACCTAATATTCCAAAAGTGTCCGTTACAGCCAAACTATTAGAGGCACAAAGTTCATATCGAATATGCAGCGTTTCACAGAGGCCCAAAGCATTAATATAGTCACTTATTAAGCGTTGGACTGCCCTATGTGGTTAAACACCTAATATTCCCAAAATGTTCGTTACAGCCAAACTATTAGAGACACAGTGTTCATATTGTACATGCAGGGTTTCACAGAGGGCCAAAGCATTAATATAGTCACTTATTAAGCGATGGACTGCAACATGTGGTCGAACACCTAATATTCCAAAAATGTCAGTTACAGCCAAACTATAAGAGACACAGTGTTCATATTTTATATGCAGGGTTTTACAGAGGCCCAAAGCATTAATATAGTCACTTATTAAGCGTTGGACTGCCCTATGTGGTTGAACACCTAATATTCCAAAAATGTCAGTTACAGCCAAACTATAAGAGGCATAAAGTTCATATTGTATATGCAGCGTTAAACAGAGGCCCAAAGCATTACTTTAACCACATATTAAGCGTTGGACTGCCCCATGTGGTTGAACACCTAATATTCCAAAAATGTCCGTTACAGCCAAACTATTATAGACACAGTGTTCATATTGTATATGCAGCGTTTTACAGAGGCCCAAAGCATTAATATAGTCACTTATTAAGCGTTGGACCGCCCTATGTGGTTGAACACCTAATATTCCAAAAATGTCCGTTACAGCCAAACTATTAGAGACACAGAGTTCATATTGTACATGCAGGGTTTCACAGAGGGCCAAAGCATTAATATAGTCACTTATTAAGCGATGGACTGCAACATGTGGTCAAACACCTAATATTCCAAAAATGTCAGTTACAGCCAAACTATAAGAGACACAGTGTTCATATTTTATATGCAGGGTTTTACAGAGGCCCAAAGCATTAATATAGTCACTTATTAAGCGTTGGACTGCAACATGTGGCCGAACACCTAATATTCCAAAAATGTCCGTTACAGCCAAACTATTAGAGACACAGTGTTCATATTGTACATGCAGGGTTTAACAGAGGCCCAAAGCATTAATATAGTCACTTATTAAGCGATGGACTGCAACATGTGGCCGAACACCTAATATTCCAAAAATGTCCGTTACAGCCAAACTTGTAAAGACACAGTGTTCATATTGTACATGCAGGGTTTTACAGAGGGCCAAAGCAATAATATAGTCACTTATTAAGCGTTGGACTGCAACATGTGGTCGAACACCTAATATTCCAAAAATGTCCGTTACAGCCAAACTTGTAAAGACACAGTGTTCATATTGTACATGCAGGGTTTTACAGAGGGCCAAAGCAATAATATAGTCACTTATTAAGCGTTGGACTGCAACATGTGGTCGAACACCTAATATTCCAAAAATGTCCGTTACAGCCCAACTATTAGAGACACAGTGTTCATATTGTACATGCAGGGTTTTGCAGAGGCCCAAAGCATTAATATAGTCACTTATTAAGCGATGGACTGCAACATGTGGCCGAACACCTAATATTCCAAAAATGTCCGTTACAGCCAAACTATTAGAGACACAGTGTTCATATTGTACATGCAGGGTTTAACAGAGGGCCAAAGCAATAATATAGTCACTTATTAAGCGTTGGACTGCAACATGTGGTCGAACACCTAATATTCCAAAAATGTCCGTTACAGCCAAACTATTAGAGACACAGTGTTCATATTGTACATGCAGGGTTTTACAGAGGCCCAAAGCAATAATATAGTCACTTATTAAGCGTTGGACTGCAACATGTGGTCGAACACCTAATATTCCAAAAATGTCCGTTACAGCCAAACTATTAGAGACACAGTGTTCATATTGTACATGCAGGGTTTTACAGAGGCCCAAAGCATTAATATAGTCACTTATTAAGCGTTGGACTGCAACATGTGGTCGAACACCTAATATTCCAAAAGTGTCAGTTACAGAAAAACTAGAAGAGGCATTAAGTTCATATTGTATATGCAGCGTTATACAGAGGCCCAAAGCATTACTATAATCACATGTTAAGCGTTGGACTGCAACATGTAGTTGAACACCTAATATTCCAAAAATGTCCGTTACAGCCAAACTATTAGAGACACAGTGTTCATATTGTACATGCAGGGTTTTACAGAGGGCGAAAGCATTAATATAGTCACTGATTAAGCGTTGGACTGCAACATGTGGTCGAACACCTAATATTCCAAAAATGTCCGTTACAGCCAAACTACTAGAGACACAGTGTTCATATTGTACATGCAGGATTTTACAGAGGGCCAAAGCATTAATATAGTCACTTATTAAGCGATGGACTGCAACATGTGGCCGAACACCTAATATTCCAAAAATGTCCGTTACAGCCAAACTACTAGAGACACAGTGTTCATATTGTACATGCAGGGTTTTACAGAGGGCCAAAGCATTAATATAGTCACTTATTAAGCGATGGACTGCAATATGTAACCGAACACCTAATATTATAAAAATGTCCGTTACAGCCAAACTATTAGAGACACAGTGTTTATATTTTATATGCAGGGTTTTACAGATGCCCAAAGCATTAATATAGTCACTTATTAAGCGATGGACTGCAACATGTAACCGAACACCTAATATTCCAAAAATGTCCGTTACAGCCAAACTATTAGAGACACAGTGTTCATATTGTACATGCAGGGTTTTACAGAGGGCCAAAGCATTAATTAACATAGTCACTTATTAAGCGATGGACTGCAACATGTGGCCGAACACCTAATATTCCAAAAATGTCCGTTACAGCCAAACTATTAGAGACACAGTGTTCATATTGTACATGAAGGGTTTTGCAGAGGCCCAAAGCATTAATCTAGTCTTTTATTATGCGTTGGACTGCAACATGTGGTCGAACACCTAATATTCCAAAAATGTCCGTTACAGCCAAACTATTAAAGACACAGTGTTCATATTGTACATCCAGGGTTTTACAGAGGGCCAAAGCAATAATATAGCCACTTATTAAGCGTTGGACTGCAACATGTGGTCGAACACCTAATATTCCAAAAATGTCCGTTACAGCCAAACTATTAGAGACACAGTGTTCATATTGTACATGCAGGGTTTTACAGAGGCCCAAAGCATTAATATAGTCACTTATTAAGCGTTGGACTGCAACATGTGGTCGAACACCTAATATTCCAAAAGTGTCAGTTACAGAAAAACTAGAAGAGGCATTAAGTTCATATTGTATATGCAGCGTTATACAGAGGCCCAAAGCATTACTATAATCACATGTTAAGCGTTGGACTGCAACATGTGGTCGAACACCTAATATTCCAAAAATGTCCGTTACAGCCAAACTATTAGAGACACAGTGTTCATATTGTACATGCAGGGTTTTACAGAGGGCCAAAGCATTAATATAGTCACTTATTAAGCGATGGACTGCAACATGTGGCCGAACACCTAATATTCCAAAAATGTCCGTTACAGCCAAACTATTAGGGACACAGTGTTCATATTGTACATGCAGGGTTTTACAGAGGGCCAAAGCATTAATATAGTCACTTATTAAGCGATGGACTGCAATATGTAACCGAACACCTAATATTCCAAAAATGTCCGTTACAGCCAAACTATTAGGGACACAGTGTTCATATTTTATATGCAGGGTTTTACAGATGCCCAAAGCATTAATATAGTCACTTATTAAGCGATGGACTGCAACATGTAACCGAACACCTAATATTCCAAAAATGTCCGTTACAGCCAAACTATTAGAGACACAGTGTTCATATTGTACATGCAGGGTTTTACAGAGGCCCAAAGGATTAATATAGTCACTTATTAAGCGATGTACTGCTACATGTGGTCGAACACCTAATATTCCAAAAATGACAGTAACAGCCAAACATTAAGAGGCAGAGAGTTCATACTGTATATGCAGCGTTATACAGTGTCCCAAAACATTACTATAATCACATGTTAAGCGTTGGACTGCAACATGTAGTTGAACACCTAATATTCCAAATGAGTCAGTTACAGCCAAACTATAAGAGACACAGGGTTCATACTGTATATGCAGCGTTATACAGAGGCCCAAAGCATTACTTTAACCACATATTAAGCGTTGGACTGCCCCATGTGGTTGAACACCTAATATTCCAAAAATGTCCGTTACAGCCAAACTATTATAGACACAGTGTTCATATTGTATATGCAGCGTTTTACAGAGGCCCAAAGCATTAATATAGTCACTTATTAAGCGTTGGACTGCCCTATGTGGTTGAACACCTAATATTCCAAAAATGTCCGTTACAGCCAAACTATTAGAGACACAGTGTTCATATGGTACATGCAGGGTTTTACAGAGGCCCATAGCATTACTTTAACCACATATTAAGCGTTGGACTGCCCCATGTGGTTGAACACCTAATATTTCAAAAATGTCCGTTACAGCCGAACTATTAGAGACACAGTGTTCATATTGTATATGCAGCGCTATACAGAGTCCCTATGCATTAATATAATCAAATATTAAGCGTTAGACTGCTCCATCTGGTTAAACACCTAATATTCCAAAAATGTCCGTTACAGCCAAACTATTAGAGACACAGTGTTCATATTGTACTTGCAGGGTTTTACAGAGGCCCAAAGCATTAATATAGTCACTTATTAAGCGTTGGACTGCAACATGTGGTCGAACACCTAATATTACAAAAATGTCAGTTATAGCCAGACTATTAGGGACACTGTGTTCATATTGTATATGCAGCGTTTTACAAAGGCCCAAAGCATTAAGATAGTCACTTATTAAGCGTTGGACTGCCCCATGCGGTTGAACACCTATTATTCCAAAAATGTCCGTTACAGCCAAACTATAAGAGGCACAGAGTTCATACTGTATATGCAGCGTTATACAGAGTCCCAAAGCATTACTTTAACCACATATTAAGCTTTGCACTGCTCCATGTGGTTGAACACCTAATATTCCAAAAATGTCCGTTACAGCCAAACTATTAGAGACACAGTGTTCATATTGTACATGCAGGGTTTTACAGAGGCCCAAAGCATTAATATAGTCACTTATTAAGCGATGAACTGCTACATGTGGTCGAACACCTAATATTCCAAAAATGACAGTAACAGCCAAACATTAAGAGGCAGAGAGTTCATACTGTATATGCAGCGTTATACAGAGTCCCAAAACATTACTATAATCACATGTTAAGCGTTGGACTGCCCCATGTGGTTGAACACCTAATATTCCAAAAATGTCCGTTACAGCCAAACTATTATAGACACAGTGTTCATATTGTATATGCAGCGTTTTACAGAGGCCCAAAGCATTAATATAGTCACTTATTAAGCGTTGGACTGCCCTATGTGGTTGAACACCTAATATTCCAAAAATGTCCGTTACAGCCAAACTATTAGAGATACAGTGTTCATATTGTGTATGCAGCGTTATACAGAGTCCCAAAACATTACTATAATCACATATTAAGCGTTGGACTGCCCCATGTGGTTGAACACCTAATATTCCAAAAATGTCCGTTACAGCCAAACTATTAGAGACACAGTGTTCATATTGTACTTGCAGGGTTTTACAGAGGCCCAAAGCATTAATATAGTCATTTATTAAGCGTTGGACTGCAACATGTGGTTGAACTCCTAATATTCCAAAAATGTCAGTAACAGCCAAACTATAAGAGTCAGAGAGTTCAAACTGTATATGCAGCGTTATACAGAGTCCCAAAGCATTAATATATTCACTTATTAAGCGTTGGACTGCAATATGTGGTCGAACACCTAATATTTCAAAAATGTCCGTTACAGCCAAACTATTAGAGACACAGTGTTCATATTTTATTTGCAGGGTTTTACAGAGGCCCAAAGCATTAATATAGTCACTTATTAAGCGTTGGACTGCAATATGTGGTCGAACACCTAATATTCCAAAAATGCCCGTTACAGCAAAACTATTAGAGACACAGTGTTCATATTTTATATGCAGGGTTTTACAGAGGCCCAAAGCATTAATATATTCACTTATTAAGCGTTGGACTGCAATATGTGGTCGAACACCTAATATTCCAAAAATGCCCGTTACAGCAAAACTATTAGAGACACAGTGTTCATATTTTATATGCAGGGTTTTACAGAGGCCCAAAGCATCAATATAGTCACTTATTAAGCGATGGACTGCAACATGTGGCCGAACACCTAATATTCCAAAAATGTCAGTTACAGCCAAACTATTGGAGACACAGTGTTCATATTTTATATGCAGGGTTTTGCAGAGGCCCAAAGCATTAATATAGTCACTTATTAAGCGATGGACTGCAACATGTGGCCGAACACCTAATATTTCAAAAATGTCCGTTACAGCCATACTATAAGAGGCATAAAGTTCATATTGTATATGCAGCGTTTAACAGAGGCCCAAAGCATTACTTTAACCACATACTAAGCGTTGGACTGCCCCATGTGGTTGAACACCTAATATTCCAATAATGTCCGTTACAGCCAAACTATTATAGACACAGTGTTCATATTGTATATGCAGCGTTTTACAGAGGCCCAAAGCATTAATATAGTCACTTATTAAGCGTTGGACTGCACTATGTGGTTGAACACCTAATATTCCAAAAATGTCCGTTACAGCCAAACTATTAGAGGCACAGTGTTCATATTGTGTATGCAGCGTTATACAGAGTCCCAAAACATTACTATAATCACATATTAAGCGTTGGACTGCCCCATGTGGTTAAACACCTAATATTCCAAAAATGTTCGTTACAGCCAAACTATTAGAGACACAGTGTTCATATTGTACATGCAGGGTTTTACAGAGGCCCAAAGGATTAATATAGTCACTTATTAAGCGATGTACTGCTACATGTGGTCGAACACCTAATATTCCAAAAATGACAGTAACAGCCAAACATTAAGAGGCAGAGAGTTCATACTGTATATGCAGCGTTATACAGTGTCCCAAAACATTACTATAATCACATGTTAAGCGTTGGACTGCAACATGTAGTTGAACACCTAATATTCCAAATGAGTCAGTTACAGCCAAACTATAAGAGACACAGGGTTCATACTGTATATGCAGCGTTATACAGAGGCCCAAAGCATTACTTTAACCACATATTAAGCGTTGGACTGCCCCATGTGGTTGAACACCTAATATTCCAAAAATGTCCGTTACAGCCAAACTATTATAGACACAGTGTTCATATTGTATATGCAGCGTTTTACAGAGGCCCAAAGCATTAATATAGTCACTTATTAAGCGTTGGACTGCCCTATGTGGTTGAACACCTAATATTCCAAAAATGTCCGTTACAGCCAAACTATTAGAGACACAGTGTTCATATGGTACATGCAGGGTTTTACAGAGGCCCATAGCATTACTTTAACCACATATTAAGCGTTGGACTGCCCCATGTGGTTGAACACCTAATATTTCAAAAATGTCCGTTACAGCCGAACTATTAGAGACACAGTGTTCATATTGTATATGCAGCGCTATACAGAGTCCCTATGCATTAATATAATCACATATTAAGCGTTAGACTGCTCCATCTGGTTAAACACCTAATATTCCAAAAATGTCCGTTACAGCCAAACTATTAGAGACACAGTGTTCATATTGTACTTGCAGGGTTTTACAGAGGCCCAAAGCATTAATATAGTCACTTATTAAGCGTTGGACTGCAACATGTGGTCGAACACCTAATATTACAAAAATGTCAGTTATAGCCAGACTATTAGGGACACTGTGTTCATATTGTATATGCAGCGTTTTACAAAGGCCCAAAGCATTAAGATAGTCACTTATTAAGCGTTGGACTGCCCCATGCGGTTGAACACCTATTATTCCAAAAATGTCCGTTACAGCCAAACTATAAGAGGCACAGAGTTCATACTGTATATGCAGCGTTATACAGAGTCCCAAAGCATTACTTTAACCACATATTAAGCTTTGCACTGCTCCATGTGGTTGAACACCTAATATTCCAAAAATGTCCGTTACAGCCAAACTATTAGAGACACAGTGTTCATATTGTACATGCAGGGTTTTACAGAGGCCCAAAGCATTAATATAGTCACTTATTAAGCGATGAACTGCTACATGTGGTCGAACACCTAATATTCCAAAAATGACAGTAACAGCCAAACATTAAGAGGCAGAGAGTTCATACTGTATATGCAGCGTTATACAGAGTCCCAAAACATTACTATAATCACATGTTAAGCGTTGGACTGCCCCATGTGGTTGAACACCTAATATTCCAAAAATGTCCGTTACAGCCAAACTATTATAGACACAGTGTTCATATTGTATATGCAGCGTTTTACAGAGGCTCAAAGCATTAATATAGTCACTTATTAAGCGTTGGACTGCCCTATGTGGTTGAACACCTAATATTCCAAAAATGTCCGTTACAGCCAAACTATTAGAGACACAGTGTTCATATTGTGTATGCAGCGTTATACAGAGTCCCAAAACATTACTATAATCACATATTAAGCGTTGGACTGCCCCATGTGGTTGAACACCTAATATTCCAAAAATGTCCGTTACAGCCAAACTATTAGAGACACAGTGTTCATATTGTACTTGCAGGGTTTTACAGAGGCCCAAAGCATTAATATAGTCATTTATTAAGCGTTGGACTGCAACATGTGGTTGAACTCCTAATATTCCAAAAATGTCAGTAACAGCCAAACTATAAGAGTCAGAGAGTTCAAACTGTATATGCAGCGTTATACAGAGTCCCAAAGCATTAATATATTCACTTATTAAGCGTTGGACTGCAATATGTGGTCGAACACCTAATATTTCAAAAATGTCCGTTACAGCCAAACTATTAGAGACACAGTGTTCATATTTTATTTGCAGGGTTTTACAGAGGCCCAAAGCATTAATATAGTCACTTATTAAGCGTTGGACTGCAATATGTGGTCGAACACCTAATATTCCAAAAATGCCCGTTACAGCCAAACTATTCGAGACACAGTGTTCATATTTTATTTGCAGGGTTTTACAGAGGCCCAAAGCATTAATATAGTCACTTATTAAGCGTTGGACTGCAATATGTGGTCGAACACCTAATATTCCAAAAATGCCCGTTGCAGCAAAACTATTAGAGACACAGTGTTCATATTTTATATGCAGGGTTTTACAGAGGCCAAAAAGCATTAATATATTCACTTATTAAGCGTTGGACTGCAATATGTGGTCGAACACCTAATATTCCAAAAATGCCCGTTACAGCAAAACTATTAGAGACACAGTGTTCATATTTTATATGCAGGGTTTTACAGAGGCCCAAAGCATCAATATAGTCACTTATTAAGCGATGGACTGCAACATGTGGCCGAACACCTAATATTCCAAAAATGTCAGTTACAGCCAAACTATTGGAGACACAGTGTTCATATTTTATATGCAGGGTTTTGCAGAGGCCCAAAGCATTAATATAGTCACTTATTAAGCGATGGACTGCAACATGTGGCCGAACACCTAATATTTCAAAAATGTCCGTTACAGCCATACTATAAGAGGCATAAAATTCATATTGTATATGCAGCGTTAAACAGAGGCCCAAAGCATTACTTTAACCACATACTAAGCGTTGGACTGCCCCATGTGGTTGAACACCTAATATTCCAAAAATGTCCGTTACAGCCAAACTATTATAGACACAGTGTTCATATTGTATATGCAGCGTTTTACAGAGGCCCAAAGCATTAATATAGTCACTTATTAAGCGTTGGACTGCACTATGTGGTTGAACACCTAATATTCCAAAAATGTCCGTTACAGCCAAACTATTAGAGGCACAGTGTTCATATTGTGTATGCAGCGTTATACAGAGTCCCAAAACATTACTATAATCACATATTAAGCGTTGGACTGCCCCATGTGGTTAAACACCTAATATTCCAAAAATGTTCGTTACAGCCAAACTATTAGAGACACAGTGTTCATATTGTACATGCAGGGTTTTACAGAGGCCCAAAGGATTAATATAGTCACTTATTAAGCGATGTACTGCTACATGTGGTCGAACACCTAATATTCCAAAAATGACAGTAACAGCCAAACATTAAGAGGCAGAGAGTTCATACTGTATATGCAGCGTTATACAGTGTCCCAAAACATTACTATAATCACATGTTAAGCGTTGGACTGCAACATGTAGTTGAACACCTAATATTCCAAATGAGTCAGTTACAGCCAAACTATAAGAGACACAGGGTTCATACTGTATATGCAGCGTTATACAGAGGCCCAAAGCATTACTTTAACCACATATTAAGCGTTGGACTGCCCCATGTGGTTGAACACCTAATATTCCAAAAATGTCCGTTACAGCCAAACTATTATAGACACAGTGTTCATATTGTATATGCAGCGTTTTACAGAGGCCCAAAGCATTAATATAGTCACTTATTAAGCGTTGGACTGCCCTATGTGGTTGAACACCTAATATTCCAAAAATGTCCGTTACAGCCAAACTATTAGAGACACAGTGTTCATATGGTACATGCAGGGTTTTACAGAGGCCCATAGCATTACTTTAACCACATATTAAGCGTTGGACTGCCCCATGTGGTTGAACACCTAATATTTCAAAAATGTCCGTTACAGCCGAACTATTAGAGACACAGTGTTCATATTGTATATGCAGCGCTATACAGAGTCCCTATGCATTAATATAATCACATATTAAGCGTTAGACTGCTCCATCTGGTTGAACACCTAATATTCCAAAAATGTCCGTTACAGCCAAACTATTAGAGACACAGTGTTCATATTGTACTTGCAGGGTTTTACAGAGGCCAAAAAGCATTAATATATTCACTTATTAAGCGTTGGACTGCAATATGTGGTCGAACACCTAATATTCCAAAAATGCCCGTTACAGCAAAACTATTAGAGACACAGTGTTCATATTTTATATGCAGGGTTTTACAGAGGCCCAAAGCATCAATATAGTCACTTATTAAGCGATGGACTGCAACATGTGGCCGAACACCTAATATTCCAAAAATGTCAGTTACAGCCAAACTATTGGAGACACAGTGTTCATATTTTATATGCAGGGTTTTGCAGAGGCCCAAAGCATTAATATAGTCACTTATTAAGCGATGGACTGCAACATGTGGCCGAACACCTAATATTTCAAAAATGTCCGTTACAGCCATACTATAAGAGGCATAAAATTCATATTGTATATGCAGCGTTAAACAGAGGCCCAAAGCATTACTTTAACCACATACTAAGCGTTGGACTGCCCCATGTGGTTGAACACCTAATATTCCAAAAATGTCCGTTACAGCCAAACTATTATAGACACAGTGTTCATATTGTATATGCAGCGTTTTACAGAGGCCCAAAGCATTAATATAGTCACTTATTAAGCGTTGGACTGCACTATGTGGTTGAACACCTAATATTCCAAAAATGTCCGTTACAGCCAAACTATTAGAGGCACAGTGTTCATATTGTGTATGCAGCGTTATACAGAGTCCCAAAACATTACTATAATCACATATTAAGCGTTGGACTGCCCCATGTGGTTAAACACCTAATATTCCAAAAATGTTCGTTACAGCCAAACTATTAGAGACACAGTGTTCATATTGTACATGCAGGGTTTTACAGAGGCCCAAAGGATTAATATAGTCACTTATTAAGCGATGTACTGCTACATGTGGTCGAACACCTAATATTCCAAAAATGACAGTAACAGCCAAACATTAAGAGGCAGAGAGTTCATACTGTATATGCAGCGTTATACAGTGTCCCAAAACATTACTATAATCACATGTTAAGCGTTGGACTGCAACATGTAGTTGAACACCTAATATTCCAAATGAGTCAGTTACAGCCAAACTATAAGAGACACAGGGTTCATACTGTATATGCAGCGTTATACAGAGGCCCAAAGCATTACTTTAACCACATATTAAGCGTTGGACTGCCCCATGTGGTTGAACACCTAATATTCCAAAAATGTCCGTTACAGCCAAACTATTATAGACACAGTGTTCATATTGTATATGCAGCGTTTTACAGAGGCCCAAAGCATTAATATAGTCACTTATTAAGCGTTGGACTGCCCTATGTGGTTGAACACCTAATATTCCAAAAATGTCCGTTACAGCCAAACTATTAGAGACACAGTGTTCATATGGTACATGCAGGGTTTTACAGAGGCCCATAGCATTACTTTAACCACATATTAAGCGTTGGACTGCCCCATGTGGTTGAACACCTAATATTTCAAAAATGTCCGTTACAGCCGAACTATTAGAGACACAGTGTTCATATTGTATATGCAGCGCTATACAGAGTCCCTATGCATTAATATAATCACATATTAAGCGTTAGACTGCTCCATCTGGTTGAACACCTAATATTCCAAAAATGTCCGTTACAGCCAAACTATTAGAGACACAGTGTTCATATTGTACTTGCAGGGTTTTACAGAGGCCCAAAGCATTAATATAGTCACTTATTAAGCGTTGGACTGCAACATGTGGTCGAACACCTAATATTACAAAAATGTCAGTTATAGCCAGACTATTAGAGACACTGTGTTCATATTGTATATGCAGCGTTTTACAAAGGCCCAAAGCATTATGATAGTCACTTATTAAGCGTTGGACTGCCCCATGCGGTTGAACACCTATTATTCCAAAAATGTCCGTTACAGCCAAACTATAAGAGGCACAGAGTTCATACTGTATATGCAGCGTTATACAGAGTCCCAAAGCATTACTTTAACCACATATTAAGCTTTGCACTGCTCCATGTGGTTGAACACCTAATATTCCAAAAATGTCCGTTACAGCCAAACTATTAGAGACACAGTGTTCATATTGTACATGCAGGGTTTTACAGAGGCCCAAAGCATTAATATAGTCATTTATTAAGCGTTGGACTGCAACATGTGGTTGAACTCCTAATATTCCAAAAATGTCAGTAACAACCAAACTATAAGAGTCAGAGAGTTCATACTGTATATGCAGCGTTATACAGAGTCCCAAAGCATTAATATAATCACATATTAAGCGTTGGACTGCTCCATGTGGTTGAAGACCTAATATTTAAAAAATGTCCGTTACAGCCTAACTATTAGTAGCACAGTGCTCATATTGTATATGCAGCGCTGTACAGAGTCCCTATGCATTAATATAATCACATATTAAGCGTTGGACTGCTCCATCAGGTTGAACACCTAATATTCCAAAAATGTCCGTTACAGCCGAACTATTAGAGACACAGTGTTCATATTTTATATGCAGGGTTTTACAGAGGCCCAAAGCATCAATATAGTCACTTATTAAGCGATGGACTGCAACATGTGGCCGAACACCTAATATTCCAAAAATGTCCGTTACAGCAAAACTGTTAGAGACAAAGTGTTCATATTGTACATGCAGGGTTTTACAGAGGGCCAAAGCACTAATATAGTCACATATTAAGCGTTGGACTGCAACATGTGGTGGAACACCTAATATTCCAAAAATGTCAGTTACAGCCAAACTATTAGAGACACAGTGTTCATATTTTATATGCAGGGTTTTGCAGAGGCCCAAAGCATTAATATAGTCACTTATTAAGCGATGGACTGCAACATGTGGCCGAACACCTAATATTCCAAAAATGTCCGTTACAGCCATACTATAAGAGGCATAAAGTTCATATTGTATATGCAGCGTTAAACAGAGGCCCAAAGCATTACTTTAACCACATACTAAGCGTTGGACTGCCCCATGTGGTTGAACACCTAATATTCCAAAAATGTCCGTTACAGCCAAACTATTATAGACACAGTGTTCATATTGTATATGCAGCGTTTTACAGAGGCCCAAAGCATTAATATAGTCACTTATTAAGCGTTGGACTGCCCTATGTGGTTGAACACCTAATATTCCAAAAATGTCCGTTACAGCCAAACTATTAGAGACACAGTGTTCATATTGTGTATGCAGCGTTATACAGAGTCCCAAAACATTACTATAATCACATATTAAGCGTTGGACTGCCCCATGTGGTTGAACACCTAATATTCCAAAAATGTCCGTTACAGCCAAACTATTAGAGACACAGTGTTCATATTGTACTTGCAGGGTTTTACAGAGGCCCAAAGCATTAATATATTCACTTATTAAGCGTTGGACTGCAATATGTGGTCGAACACCTAATATTCCAAAAATGCCCGTTACAGCAAAACTATTAGAGACACAGTGTTCATATTTTATATGCAGGGTTTTACAGAGGCCCAAAGCATCAATATAGTCACTTATTAAGCGATGGACTGCAACATGTGGCCGAACACCTAATATTCCAAAAATGTCAGTTACAGCCAAACTATTGGAGACACAGTGTTCATATTTTATATGCAGGGTTTTGCAGAGGCCCAAAGCATTAATATAGTCACTTATTAAGCGATGGACTGCAACATGTGGCCGAACACCTAATATTTCAAAAATGTCCGTTACAGCCATACTATAAGAGGCATAAAGTTCATATTGTATATGCAGCGTTTAACAGAGGCCCAAAGCATTACTTTAACCACATACTAAGCGTTGGACTGCCCCATGTGGTTGAACACCTAATATTCCAAAAATGTCCGTTACAGCCAAACTATTATAGACACAGTGTTCATATTGTATATGCAGCGTTTTACAGAGGCCCAAAGCATTAATATAGTCACTTATTAAGCGTTGGACTGCACTATGTGGTTGAACACCTAATATTCCAAAAATGTCCGTTACAGCCAAACTATTAGAGGCACAGTGTTCATATTGTGTATGCAGCGTTATACAGAGTCCCAAAACATTACTATAATCACATATTAAGCGTTGGACTGCCCCATGTGGTTAAACACCTAATATTCCAAAAATGTTCGTTACAGCCAAACTATTAGAGACACAGTGTTCATATTGTACATGCAGGGTTTTACAGAGGCCCAAAGGATTAATATAGTCACTTATTAAGCGATGTACTGCTACATGTGGTCGAACACCTAATATTCCAAAAATGACAGTAACAGCCAAACATTAAGAGGCAGAGAGTTCATACTGTATATGCAGCGTTATACAGTGTCCCAAAACATTACTATAATCACATGTTAAGCGTTGGACTGCAACATGTAGTTGAACACCTAATATTCCAAATGAGTCAGTTACAGCCAAACTATAAGAGACACAGGGTTCATACTGTATATGCAGCGTTATACAGAGGCCCAAAGCATTACTTTAACCACATATTAAGCGTTGGACTGCCCCATGTGGTTGAACACCTAATATTCCAAAAATGTCCGTTACAGCCAAACTATTATAGACACAGTGTTCATATTGTATATGCAGCGTTTTACAGAGGCCCAAAGCATTAATATAGTCACTTATTAAGCGTTGGACTGCCCTATGTGGTTGAACACCTAATATTCCAAAAATGTCCGTTACAGCCAAACTATTAGAGACACAGTGTTCATATGGTACATGCAGGGTTTTACAGAGGCCCATAGCATTACTTTAACCACATATTAAGCGTTGGACTGCCCCATGTGGTTGAACACCTAATATTTCAAAAATGTCCGTTACAGCCGAACTATTAGAGACACAGTGTTCATATTGTATATGCAGCGCTATACAGAGTCCCTATGCATTAATATAATCACATATTAAGCGTTAGACTGCTCCATCTGGTTGAACACCTAATAGTCCAAAATTGTCCGTTACAGCCAAACTATTAGAGACACAGTGTTCATATTGTACTTGCAGGGTTTTACAGAGGCCCAAAGCATTAATATAGTCACTTATTAAGCGTTGGACTGCAACATGTGGTCGAACACCTAATATTACAAAAATGTCAGTTATAGCCAGACTATTAGAGACACTGTGTTCATATTGTATATGCAGCGTTTTACAAAGGCCCAAAGCATTAAGATAGTCACTTATTAAGCGTTGGACTGCCCCATGCGGTTGAACACCTATTATTCCAAAAATGTCCGTTACAGCCAAACTATAAGAGGCACAGAGTTCATACTGTATATGCAGCGTTATACAGAGTCCCAAAGCATTACTTTAACCACATATTAAGCTTTGCACTGCTCCATGTGGTTGAACACCTAATATTCCAAAAATGTCCGTTACAGCCAAACTATTAGAGACACAGTGTTCATATTGTACATGCAGGGTTTTACAGAGGCCCAAAGCATTAATATAGTCACTTATTAAGCGATGAACTGCTACATGTGGTCGAACACCTAATATTCCAAAAATGACAGTAACAGCCAAACATTAAGAGGCAGAGAGTTCATACTGTATATGCAGCGTTATACAGTGTCCCAAAACATTACTATAATCACATGTTAAGCGTTGGACTGCCCCATGTGGTTGAACACCTAATATTCCAAAAATGTCCGTTACAGCCAAACTATTATAGACACAGTGTTCATATTGTATATGCAGCGTTTTACAGAGGCTCAAAGCATTAATATAGTCACTTATTAAGCGTTGGACTGCCCTATGTGGTTGAACACCTAATATTCCAAAAATGTCCGTTACAGCCAAACTATTAGAGACACAGTGTTCATATTGTGTATGCAGCGTTATACAGAGTCCCAAAACATTACTATAATCACATATTAAGCGTTGGACTGCCCCATGTGGTTGAACACCTAATATTCCAAAAATGTCCGTTACAGCCAAACTATTAGAGACACAGTGTTCATATTGTACATGCAGGGTTTTACAGAGGCCCAAAGGATTAATATAGTCACTTATTAAGCGATGTACTGCTACATGTGGTCGAACACCTAATATTCCAAAAATGACAGTAACAGCTAAACATTAAGAGGCAGAGAGTTCATACTGTATATGCAGCGTTATACAGTGTCCCAAAACATTACTATAATCACATGTTAAGCGTTGGACTGCAACATGTAGTTGAACACCTAATATTCCAAATGAGTCAGTTACAGCCAAACTATAAGAGACACAGGGTTCATACTGTATATGCAGCGTTATACAGAGGCCCAAAGCATTACTTTAACCACATATTAAGCGTTGGACTGCCCCATGTGGTTGAACACCTAATATTCCAAAAATGTCCGTTACAGCCAAACTATTATAGACACAGTGTTCATATTGTATATGCAGCGTTTTACAGAGGCCCAAAGCATTAATATAGTCACTTATTAAGCGTTGGACTGCCCTATGTGGTTGAACACCTAATATTCCAAAAATGTCCGTTACAGCCAAACTATTAGAGACACAGTGTTCATATGGTACATGCAGGGTTTTACAGAGGCCCATAGCATTACTTTAACCACATATTAAGCGTTGGACTGCCCCATGTGGTTGAACACCTAATATTTCAAAAATGTCCGTTACAGCCGAACTATTAGAGACACAGTGTTCATATTGTATATGCAGCGCTATACAGAGTCCCTATGCATTAATATAATCACATATTAAGCGTTAGACTGCTCCATCTGGTTGAACACCTAATATTCCAAAAATGTCCGTTACAGCCAAACTATTAGAGACACAGTGTTCATATTGTACTTGCAGGGTTTTACAGAGGCCCAAAGCATTAATATAGTCACTTATTAAGCGTTGGACTGCAACATGTGGTCGAACACCTAATATTACAAAAATGTCAGTTATAGCCAGACTATTAGAGACACTGTGTTCATATTGTATATGCAGCGTTTTACAAAGGCCCAAAGCATTATGATAGTCACTTATTAAGCGTTGGACTGCCCCATGCGGTTGAACACCTATTATTCCAAAAATGTCCGTTACAGCCAAACTATAAGAGGCACAGAGTTCATACTGTATATGCAGCGTTATACAGAGTCCCAAAGCATTACTTTAACCACATATTAAGCTTTGCACTGCTCCATGTGGTTGAACACCTAATATTCCAAAAATGTCCGTTACAGCCAAACTATTAGAGACACAGTGTTCATATTGTACATGCAGGGTTTTACAGAGGCCCAAAGCATTAATATAGTCATTTATTAAGCGTTGGACTGCAACATGTGGTTGAACTCCTAATATTCCAAAAATGTCAGTAACAGCCAAACTATAAGAGTCAGAGAGTTCATACTGTATATGCAGCGTTATACAGAGTCCCAAAGCATTAATATAATCACATATTAAGCGTTGGACTGCTCCATGTGGTTGAAGACCTAATATTTAAAAAATGTCCGTTACAGCCTAACTATTAGTAGCACAGTGCTCATATTGTATATGCAGCGCTGTACAGAGTCCCTATGCATTAATATAATCACATATTAAGCGTTGGACTGCTCCATCAGGTTGAACACCTAATATTCCAAAAATGTCCGTTACAGCCGAACTATTAGAGACACAGTGTTCATATTTTATATGCAGGGTTTTACAGAGGCCCAAAGCATCAATATAGTCACTTATTAAGCGATGGACTGCAACATGTGGCCGAACACCTAATATTCCAAAAATGTCCGTTACAGCAAAACTGTTAGAGACAAAGTGTTCATATTGTACATGCAGGGTTTTACAGAGGGCCAAAGCACTAATATAGTCACATATTAAGCGTTGGACTGCAACATGTGGTGGAACACCTAATATTCCAAAAATGTCAGTTACAGCCAAACTATTAGAGACACAGTGTTCATATTTTATATGCAGGGTTTTGCAGAGGCCCAAAGCATTAATATAGTCACTTATTAAGCGATGGACTGCAACATGTGGCCGAACACCTAATATTCCAAAAATGTCCGTTACAGCCATACTATAAGAGGCATAAAGTTCATATTGTATATGCAGCGTTAAACAGAGGCCCAAAGCATTACTTTAACCACATACTAAGCGTTGGACTGCCCCATGTGGTTGAACACCTAATATTCCAAAAATGTCCGTTACAGCCAAACTATTATAGACACAGTGTTCATATTGTATATGCAGCGTTTTACAGAGGCCCAAAGCATTAATATAGTCACTTATTAAGCGTTGGACTGCCCTATGTGGTTGAACACCTAATATTCCAAAAATGTCCGTTACAGCCAAACTATTAGAGACACAGTGTTCATATTGTGTATGCAGCGTTATACAGAGTCCCAAAACATTACTATAATCACATATTAAGCGTTGGACTGCCCCATGTGGTTGAACACCTAATATTCCAAAAATGTCCGTTACAGCCAAACTATTAGAGACACAGTGTTCATATTGTACTTGCAGGGTTTTACAGAGGCCCAAAGCATTAATATAGTCATTTATTAAGCGTTGGACTGCAACATGTGGTTGAACTCCTAATATTCCAAAAATGTCAGTAACAGCCAAACTATAAGAGTCAGAGAGTTCAAACTGTATATGCAGCGTTATACAGAGTCCCAAAGCATTAATATATTCACTTATTAAGCGTTGGACTGCAATATGTGGTCGAACACCTAATATTTCAAAAATGTCCGTTACAGCCAAACTATTAGAGACACAGTGTTCATATTTTATTTGCAGGGTTTTACAGAGGCCCAAAGCATTAATATAGTCACTTATTAAGCGTTGGACTGCAATATGTGGTCGAACACCTAATATTCCAAAAATGCCCGTTACAGCCAAACTATTAGAGACACAGTGTTCATATTTTATTTGCAGGGTTTTACAGAGGCCCAAAGCATTAATATAGTCACTTATTAAGCGTTGGACTGCAATATGTGGTCGAACACCTAATATTCCAAAAATGCCCGTTGCAGCAAAACTATTAGAGACACAGTGTTCATATTTTATATGCAGGGTTTTACAGAGGCCCAAAGCATTAATATATTCACTTATTAAGCGTTGGACTGCAATATGTGGTCGAACACCTAATATTCCAAAAATGCCCGTTACAGCAAAACTATTAGAGACACAGTGTTCATATTTTATATGCAGGGTTTTACAGAGGCCCAAAGCATCAATATAGTCACTTATTAAGCGATGGACTGCAACATGTGGCCGAACACCTAATATTCCAAAAATGTCAGTTACAGCCAAACTATTGGAGACACAGTGTTCATATTTTATATGCAGGGTTTTGCAGAGGCCCAAAGCATTAATATAGTCACTTATTAAGCGATGGACTGCAACATGTGGCCGAACACCTAATATTTCAAAAATGTCCGTTACAGCCATACTATAAGAGGCATAAAATTCATATTGTATATGCAGCGTTAAACAGAGGCCCAAAGCATTACTTTAACCACATACTAAGCGTTGGACTGCCCCATGTGGTTGAACACCTAATATTCCAAAAATGTCCGTTACAGCCAAACTATTAGAGACACAGTGTTCATATTGTACATGCAGGGTTTTACAGAGGCCCAAAGGATTAATATAGTCACTTATTAAGCGATGTACTGCTACATGTGGTCGAACACCTAATATTCCAAAAATGACAGTAACAGCCAAACATTAAGAGGCAGAGAGTTCATACTGTATATGCAGCGTTATACAGTGTCCCAAAACATTACTATAATCACATGTTAAGCGTTGGACTGCAACATGTAGTTGAACACCTAATATTCCAAATGAGTCAGTTACAGCCAAACTATAAGAGACACAGGGTTCATACTGTATATGCAGCGTTATACAGAGGCCCAAAGCATTACTTTAACCACATATTAAGCGTTGGACTGCCCCATGTGGTTGAACACCTAATATTCCAAAAATGTCCGTTACAGCCAAACTATTATAGACACAGTGTTCATATTGTATATGCAGCGTTTTACAGAGGCCCAAAGCATTAATATAGTCACTTATTAAGCGTTGGACTGCCCTATGTGGTTGAACACCTAATATTCCAAAAATGTCCGTTACAGCCAAACTATTAGAGACACAGTGTTCATATGGTACATGCAGGGTTTTACAGAGGCCCATAGCATTACTTTAACCACATATTAAGCGTTGGACTGCCCCATGTGGTTGAACACCTAATATTTCAAAAATGTCCGTTACAGCCGAACTATTAGAGACACAGTGTTCATATTGTATATGCAGCGCTATACAGAGTCCCTATGCATTAATATAATCACATATTAAGCGTTAGACTGCTCCATCTGGTTGAACACCTAATATTCCAAAAATGTCCGTTACAGCCAAACTATTAGAGACACAGTGTTCATATTGTACTTGCAGGGTTTTACAGAGGCCCAAAGCATTAATATAGTCAATTATTAAGCGTTGGACTGCAACATGTGGTCGAACACCTAATATTACAAAAATGTCAGTTATAGCCAGACTATTAGAGACACTGTGTTCATATTGTATATGCAGCGTTTTACAAAGGCCCAAAGCATTATGATAGTCACTTATTAAGCGTTGGACTGCCCCATGCGGTTGAACACCTATTATTCCAAAAATGTCCGTTACAGCCAAACTATAAGAGGCACAGAGTTCATACTGTATATGCAGCGTTATACAGAGTCCCAAAGCATTACTTTAACCACATATTAAGCTTTGCACTGCTCCATGTGGTTGAACACCTAATATTCCAAAAATGTCCGTTACAGCCAAACTATTAGAGACACAGTGTTCATATTGTACATGCAGGGTTTTACAGAGGCCCAAAGCATTAATATAGTCATTTATTAAGCGTTGGACTGCAACATGTGGTTGAACTCCTAATATTCCAAAAATGTCAGTAACAGCCAAACTATAAGAGTCAGAGAGTTCATACTGTATATGCAGCGTTATACAGAGTCCCAAAGCATTAATATAATCACATATTAAGCGTTGGACTGCTCCATGTGGTTGAAGACCTAATATTTAAAAAATGTCCGTTACAGCCTAACTATTAGTAGCACAGTGCTCATATTGTATATGCAGCGCTGTACAGAGTCCCTATGCATTAATATAATCACATATTAAGCGTTGGACTGCTCCATCAGGTTGAACACCTAATATTCCAAAAATGTCCGTTACAGCCGAACTATTAGAGACACAGTGTTCATATTTTATATGCAAGGTTTTACAGAGGCCCAAAGCATCAATATAGTCACTTATTAAGCGATGGACTGCAACATGTGGCCGAACACCTAATATTCCAAAAATGTCCGTTACAGCAAAACTGTTAGAGACAAAGTGTTCATATTGTACATGCAGGGTTTTACAGAGGGCCAAAGCACTAATATAGTCACATATTAAGCGTTGGACTGCAACATGTGGTGGAACACCTAATATTCCAAAAATGTCAGTTACAGCCAAACTATTAGAGACACAGTGTTCATATTTTATATGCAGGGTTTTGCAGAGGCCCAAAGCATTAATATAGTCACTTATTAAGCGATGGACTGCAACATGTGGCCGAACACCTAATATTCCAAAAATGTCCGTTACAGCCATACTATAAGAGGCATAAAGTTCATATTGTATATGCAGCGTTAAACAGAGGCCCAAAGCATTACTTTAACCACATACTAAGCGTTGGACTGCCCCATGTGGTTGAACACCTAATATTCCAAAAATGTCCGTTACAGCCAAACTATTATAGACACAGTGTTCATATTGTATATGCAGCGTTTTACAGAGGCCCAAAGCATTAATATAGTCACTTATTAAGCGTTGGACTGCCCTATGTGGTTGAACACCTAATATTCCAAAAATGTCCGTTACAGCCAAACTATTAGAGACACAGTGTTCATATTGTGTATGCAGCGTTATACAGAGTCCCAAAACATTACTATAATCACATATTAAGCGTTGGACTGCCCCATGTGGTTGAACACCTAATATTCCAAAAATGTCCGTTACAGCCAAACTATTAGAGACACAGTGTTCATATTGTACTTGCAGGGTTTTACAGAGGCCCAAAGCATTAATATAGTCATTTATTAAGCGTTGGACTGCAACATGTGGTTGAACTCCTAATATTCCAAAAATGTCAGTAACAGCCAAACTATAAGAGTCAGAGAGTTCAAACTGTATATGCAGCGTTATACAGAGTCCCAAAGCATTAATATATTCACTTATTAAGCGTTGGACTGCAATATGTGGTCGAACACCTAATATTTCAAAAATGTCCGTTACAGCCAAACTATTAGAGACACAGTGTTCATATTTTATTTGCAGGGTTTTACAGAGGCCCAAAGCATTAATATAGTCACTTATTAAGCGTTGGACTGCAATATGTGGTCGAACACCTAATATTCCAAAAATGCCCGTTACAGCCAAACTATTAGAGACACAGTGTTCATATTTTATTTGCAGGGTTTTACAGAGGCCCAAAGCATTAATATAGTCACTTATTAAGCGTTGGACTGCAATATGTGGTCGAACACCTAATATTCCAAAAATGCCCGTTGCAGCAAAACTATTAGAGACACAGTGTTCATATTTTATATGCAGGGTTTTACAGAGGCCCAAAGCATTAATATATTCACTTATTAAGCGTTGGACTGCAATATGTGGTCGAACACCTAATATTCCAAAAATGCCCGTTACAGCAAAACTATTAGAGACACAGTGTTCATATTTTATATGCAGGGTTTTACAGAGGCCCAAAGCATCAATATAGTCACTTATTAAGCGATGGACTGCAACATGTGGCCGAACACCTAATATTCCAAAAATGTCAGTTACAGCCAAACTATTGGAGACACAGTGTTCATATTTTATATGCAGGGTTTTGCAGAGGCCCAAAGCATTAATATAGTCACTTATTAAGCGATGGACTGCAACATGTGGCCGAACACCTAATATTTCAAAAATGTCCGTTACAGCCATACTATAAGAGGCATAAAATTCATATTGTATATGCAGCGTTAAACAGAGGCCCAAAGCATTACTTTAACCACATACTAAGCGTTGGACTGCCCCATGTGGTTGAACACCTAATATTCCAAAAATGTCCGTTACAGCCAAACTATTATAGACACAGTGTTCATATTGTATATGCAGCGTTTTACAGAGGCCCAAAGCATTAATATAGTCACTTATTAAGCGTTGGACTGCACTATGTGGTTGAACACCTAATATTCCAAAAATGTCCGTTACAGCCAAACTATTAGAGGCACAGTGTTCATATTGTGTATGCAGCGTTATACAGAGTCCCAAAACATTACTATAATCACATATTAAGCGTTGGACTGCCCCATGTGGTTAAACACCTAAAATTCCAAAAATGTTCGTTACAGCCAAACTATTAGAGACACAGTGTTCATATTGTACATGCAGGGTTTTACAGAGGCCCAAAGGATTAATATAGTCACTTATTAAGCGATGTACTGCTACATGTGGTCGAACACCTAATATTCCAAAAATGACAGTAACAGCCAAACATTAAGAGGCAGAGAGTTCATACTGTATATGCAGCGTTATACAGTGTCCCAAAACATTACTATAATCACATGTTAAGCGTTGGACTGCAACATGTAGTTGAACACCTAATATTCCAAATGAGTCAGTTACAGCCAAACTATAAGAGACACAGGGTTCATACTGTATATGCAGCGTTATACAGAGGCCCAAAGCATTACTTTAACCACATATTAAGCGTTGGACTGCCCCATGTGGTTGAACACCTAATATTCCAAAAATGTCCGTTACAGCCAAACTATTATAGACACAGTGTTCATATTGTATATGCAGCGTTTTACAGAGGCCCAAAGCATTAATATAGTCACTTATTAAGCGTTGGACTGCCCTATGTGGTTGAACACCTAATATTCCAAAAATGTCCGTTACAGCCAAACTATTAGAGACACAGTGTTCATATGGTACATGCAGGGTTTTACAGAGGCCCATAGCATTACTTTAACCACATATTAAGCGTTGGACTGCCCCATGTGGTTGAACACCTAATATTTCAAAAATGTCCGTTACAGCCGAACTATTAGAGACACAGTGTTCATATTGTATATGCAGCGCTATACAGAGTCCCTATGCATTAATATAATCACATATTAAGCGTTAGACTGCTCCATCTGGTTGAACACCTAATATTCCAAAAATGTCCGTTACAGCCAAACTATTAGAGACACAGTGTTCATATTGTACTTGCAGGGTTTTACAGAGGCCCAAAGCATTAATATAGTCACTTATTAAGCGTTGGACTGCAACATGTGGTCGAACACCTAATATTACAAAAATGTCAGTTATAGCCAGACTATTAGAGACACTGTGTTCATATTGTATATGCAGCGTTTTACAAAGGCCCAAAGCATTAAGATAGTCACTTATTAAGCGTTGGACTGCCCCATGCGGTTGAACACCTATTATTCCAAAAATGTCCGTTACAGCCAAACTATAAGAGGCACAGAGTTCATACTGTATATGCAGCGTTATACAGAGTCCCAAAGCATTACTTTAACCACATATTAAGCTTTGCACTGCTCCATGTGGTTGAACACCTAATATTCCAAAAATGTCCGTTACAGCCAAACTATTAGAGACACAGTGTTCATATTGTACATGCAGGGTTTTACAGAGGCCCAAAGCATTAATATAGTCATTTATTAAGCGTTGGACTGCAACATGTGGTTGAACTCCTAATATTCCAAAAATGTCAGTAACAGCCAAACTATAAGAGTCAGAGAGTTCATACTGTATATGCAGCGTTATACAGAGTCCCAAAGCATTAATATAATCACATATTAAGCGTTGGACTGCTCCATGTGGTTGAAGACCTAATATTTAAAAAATGTCCGTTACAGCCTAACTATTAGTGGCACAGTGCTCATATTGTATATGCAGCGCTGTACAGAGTCCCTATGCATTAATATAATCACATATTAAGCGTTGGACTGCTCCATCAGGTTGAACACCTAATATTCCAAAAATGTCCGTTACAGCCGAACTATTAGAGACACAGTGTTCATATTTTATATGCAGGGTTTTACAGAGGCCCAAAGCATCAATATAGTCACTTATTAAGCGATGGACTGCAACATGTGGCCGAACACCTAATATTCCAAAAATGTCCGTTACAGCAAAACTGTTAGAGACAAAGTGTTCATATTGTACATGCAGGGTTTTACAGAGGGCCAAAGCACTAGTATAGTCACATATTAAGCGTTGGACTGCAACATGTGGTGGAACACCTAATATTCCAAAAATGTCAGTTACAGCCAAACTATTAGAGACACAGTGTTCATATTTTATATGCAGGGTTTTGCAGAGGCCCAAAGCATTAATATAGTCACTTATTAAGCGATGGACTGCAACATGTGGCCGAACACCTAATATTCCAAAAATGTCCGTTACAGCCATACTATAAGAGGCATAAAGTTCATATTGTATATGCAGCGTTAAACAGAGGCCCAAAGCATTACTTTAACCACATACTAAGCGTTGGACTGCCCCATGTGGTTGAACACCTAATATTCCAAAAATGTCCGTTACAGCCAAACTATTATAGACACAGTGTTCATATTGTATATGCAGCGTTTTACAGAGGCCCAAAGCATTAATATAGTCACTTATTAAGCGTTGGACTGCCCTATGTGGTTGAACACCTAATATTCCAAAAATGTCCGTTACAGCCAAACTATTAGAGACACAGTGTTCATATTGTGTATGCAGCGTTATACAGAGTCCCAAAACATTACTATAATCACATATTAAGCGTTGGACTGCCCCATGTGGTTGAACACCTAATATTCCAAAAATGTTCGTTACAGCCAAACTATTAGAGACACAGTGTTCATATTGTACATGCAGGGTTTTACAGAGGCCCAAAGGATTAATATAGTCACTTATTAAGCGATGAACTGCTACATGTGGTCGAACACCTAATATTCCAAAAATGACAGTAACAGCCAAACATTAAGAGGCAGAGAGTTCATACTGTATATGCAGCGTTATACAGAGTCCCAAAACATTACTATAATCACATGTTAAGCGTTGGACTGCAACATGTAGTTGAATACCTAATATTCCAAATGAATCAGTTACAGCCAAACTATAAGAGACACAGGGTTCATACTGAATATGCAGCGTTATACAGAGGCCCAAAGCATTACTTTAACCACATATTAAGCGTTGGACTGCCCCATGTAGTTGAACACCTAATATTCCAAAAATGTCCGTTACAGCCAAACTATTATAGACTCAGTGTTCATAATGTATATGCAGCGTTTTACAGAGGCCCAAAGCATTAATATAGTCACTTATTAAGCGTTGGACTGCCCTATGTGGTTGAACACCTAATATTCCAAAAATGTCCGTTACAGCCAAACTATTAGAGACACAGTGTTCATATTGTGTATGCAGCGTTATACAGAGTCCCAAAACATTACTATAATCACATATTAAGCGTTGGACTGCCCCATGTGGTTGAACACCTAATATTCCAAAAATGTTCGTTACAGCCAAACTATTAGAGACACAGTGTTCATATTGTACATGCAGGATTTTACAGAGGCCCAAAGGATTAATATAGTCACTTATTAAGCGATGAACTGCTACATGTGGTCGAACACCTAATATTCCAAAAATGACAGTAACAGCCAAACATTAAGAGGCAGAGAGTTCATACTGTATATGCAGCGTTATACAGAGTCCCAAAACATTACTATAATCACATATTAAGCGTTGGACTGCCCCATGTGGTTGAACACCTAATATTTCAAAAATGTCCGTTACAGCCGAACTATTAGAGACACAGTGTTCATATTGTATATGCAGCGCTATACAGAGTCCCTATGCATTAATATAATCACATATTAAGCGTTAGACTGCTCCATCTGGTTGAACACCTAATATTCCAAAAATGTCCGTTACAGCCAAACTATTAGAGACACAGTGTTCATATTGTACTTGCAGGGTTTTACAGAGGCCCAAAGCATTAATATAGTCACTTATTAAGCGTTGGACTGCAACATGTGGTCGAACACCTAATATTACAAAAATGTCAGTTATAGCCAGACTATTAGAGACACTGTGTTCATATTGTATATGCAGCGTTTTACAAAGGCCCAAAGCATTAAGATAGTCACTTATTAAGCGTTGGACTGCCCCATGCGGTTGAACACCTATTATTCCAAAAATGTCCGTTACAGCCAAACTATAAGAGGCACAGAGTTCATACTGTATATGCAGCGTTATACAGAGTCCCAAAGCATTACTTTAACCACATATTAAGCTTTGCACTGCTCCATGTGGTTGAACACCTAATATTCCAAAAATGTCCGTTACAGCCAAACTATTAGAGACACAGTGTTCATATTGTACATGCAGGGTTTTACAGAGGCCCAAAGCATTAATATAGTCATTTATTAAGCGTTGGACTGCAACATGTGGTTGAACTCCTAATATTCCAAAAATGTCAGTAACAGCCAAACTATAAGAGTCAGAGAGTTCATACTGTATATGCAGCGTTATACAGAGTCCCAAAGCATTAATATAATCACATATTAAGCGTTGGACTGCTCCATGTGGTTGAAGACCTAATATTTAAAAAATGTCCGTTACAGCCTAACTATTAGTGGCACAGTGCTCATATTGTATATGCAGCGCTGTACAGAGTCCCTATGCATTAATATAATCACATATTAAGCGTTGGACTGCTCCATCAGGTTGAACACCTAATATTCCAAAAATGTCCGTTACAGCCGAACTATTAGAGACACAGTGTTCATATTTTATATGCAGGGTTTTACAGAGGCCCAAAGCATCAATATAGTCACTTATTAAGCGATGGACTGCAACATGTGGCCGAACACCTAATATTCCAAAAATGTCCGTTACAGCAAAACTGTTAGAGACAAAGTGTTCATATTGTACATGCAGGGTTTTACAGAGGGCCAAAGCACTAATATAGTCACATATTAAGCGTTGGACTGCAACATGTGGTGGAACACCTAATATTCCAAAAATGTCAATTACAGCCAAACTATTAGAGACACAGTGTTCATATTTTATATGCAGGGTTTTGCAGAGGCCCAAAGCATTAATATAGTCACTTATTAAGCGATGGACTGCAACATGTGGCCGAACACCTAATATTCCAAAAATGTCCGTTACAGCCATACTATAAGAGGCATAAAGTTCATATTGTATATGCAGCGTTAAACAGAGGCCCAAAGCATTACTTTAACCACATACTAAGCGTTGGACTGCTCCATGTGGTTGAAGACCTAATATTTAAAAAATGTCCGTTACAGCCTAACTATTAGTGGCACAGTGCTCATATTGTATATGCAGCGCTGTACAGAGTCCCTATGCATTAATATAATCACATATTAAGCGTTGGACTGCTCCATCAGGTTGAACACCTAATATTCCAAAAATGTTCGTTACAGCCAAACTATTAGAGACACAGTGTTCATATTGTACATGCAGGATTTTACAGAGGCCCAAAGGATTAATATAGTCACTTATTAAGCGATGAACTGCTACATGTGGTCGAACACCTAATATTCCAAAAATGACAGTAACAGCCAAACATTAAGAGGCAGAGAGTTCATACTGTATATGCAGCGTTATACAGAGTCCCAAAACATTACTATAATCACATATTAAGCGTTGGACTGCCCCATGTGGTTGAACACCTAATATTTCAAAAATGTCCGTTACAGCCGAACTATTAGAGACACAGTGTTCATATTGTATATGCAGCGCTATACAGAGTCCCTATGCATTAATATAATCACATATTAAGCGTTAGACTGCTCCATCTGGTTGAACACCTAATATTCCAAAAATGTCCGTTACAGCCAAACTATTAGAGACACAGTGTTCATATTGTACTTGCAGGGTTTTACAGAGGCCCAAAGCATTAATATAGTCACTTATTAAGCGTTGGACTGCAACATGTGGTCGAACACCTAATATTACAAAAATGTCAGTTATAGCCAGACTATTAGAGACACTGTGTTCATATTGTATATGCAGCGTTTTACAAAGGCCCAAAGCATTAAGATAGTCACTTATTAAGCGTTGGACTGCCCCATGCGGTTGAACACCTATTATTCCAAAAATGTCCGTTACAGCCAAACTATAAGAGGCACAGAGTTCATACTGTATATGCAGCGTTATACAGAGTCCCAAAGCATTACTTTAACCACATATTAAGCTTTGCACTGCTCCATGTGGTTGAACACCTAATATTCCAAAAATGTCCGTTACAGCCAAACTATTAGAGACACAGTGTTCATATTGTACATGCAGGGTTTTACAGAGGCCCAAAGCATTAATATAGTCATTTATTAAGCGTTGGACTGCAACATGTGGTTGAACTCCTAATATTCCAAAAATGTCAGTAACAGCCAAACTATAAGAGTCAGAGAGTTCATACTGTATATGCAGCGTTATACAGAGTCCCAAAGCATTAATATAATCACATATTAAGCGTTGGACTGCTCCATGTGGTTGAAGACCTAATATTTAAAAAATGTCCGTTACAGCCTAACTATTAGTGGCACAGTGCTCATATTGTATATGCAGCGCTGTACAGAGTCCCTATGCATTAATATAATCACATATTAAGCGTTGGACTGCTCCATCAGGTTGAACACCTAATATTCCAAAAATGTCCGTTACAGCCGAACTATTAGAGACACAGTGTTCATATTTTATATGCAGGGTTTTACAGAGGCCCAAAGCATCAATATAGTCACTTATTAAGCGATGGACTGCAACATGTGGCCGAACACCTAATATTCCAAAAATGTCCGTTACAGCAAAACTGTTAGAGACAAAGTGTTCATATTGTACATGCAGGGTTTTACAGAGGGCCAAAGCACTAATATAGTCACATATTAAGCGTTGGACTGCAACATGTGGTGGAACACCTAATATTCCAAAAATGTCAATTACAGCCAAACTATTAGAGACACAGTGTTCATATTTTATATGCAGGGTTTTGCAGAGGCCCAAAGCATTAATATAGTCACTTATTAAGCGATGGACTGCAACATGTGGCCGAACACCTAATATTCCAAAAATGTCCGTTACAGCCATACTATAAGAGGCATAAAGTTCATATTGTATATGCAGCGTTAAACAGAGGCCCAAAGCATTACTTTAACCACATACTAAGCGTTGGACTGCCCCATGTGGTTGAACACCTAATATTCCAAAAATGTCCGTTACAGCCAAACTATTATAGACACAGTGTTCATATTGTATATGCAGCGTTTTACAGAGGCCCAAAGCATTAATATAGTCACTTATTAAGCGTTGGACTGCCCTATGTGGTTGAACACCTAATATTCCAAAAATGTCCGTTACAGCCAAACTATTAGAGACACAGTGTTCATATTGTGTATGCAGCGTTATACAGAGTCCCAAAACATTACTATAATCACATATTAAGCGTTGGACTGCCCCATGTGGTTGAACACCTAATATTCCAAAAATGTTCGTTACAGCCAAACTATTAGAGACACAGTGTTCATATTGTACATGCAGGGTTTTACAGAGGCCCAAAGGATTAATATAGTCACTTATTAAGCGATGAACTGCTACATGTGGTCGAACACCTAATATTCCAAAAATGACAGTAACAGCCAAACATTAAGAGGCAGAGAGTTCATACTGTATATGCAGCGTTATACAGAGTCCCAAAACATTACTATAATCACATGTTAAGCGTTGGACTGCAACATGTAGTTGAATACCTAATATTCCAAATGAATCAGTTACAGCCAAACTATAAGAGACACAGGGTTCATACTGAATATGCAGCGTTATACAGAGGCCCAAAGCATTACTTTAACCACATATTAAGCGTTGGACTGCCCCATGTAGTTGAACACCTAATATTCCAAAAATGTCCGTTACAGCCAAACTATTATAGACTCAGTGTTCATAATGTATATGCAGCGTTTTACAGAGGCCCAAAGCATTAATATAGTCACTTATTAAGCGTTGGACTGCCCTATGTGGTTGAACACCTAATATTCCAAAAATGTCCGTTACAGCCAAACTATTAGAGACACAGTGTTCATATTGTGTATGCAGCGTTATACAGAGTCCCAAAACATTACTATAATCACATATTAAGCGTTGGACTGCCCCATGTGGTTGAACACCTAATATTCCAAAAATGTTCGTTACAGCCAAACTATTAGAGACACAGTGTTCATATTGTACATGCAGGATTTTACAGAGGCCCAAAGGATTAATATAGTCACTTATTAAGCGATGAACTGCTACATGTGGTCGAACACCTAATATTCCAAAAATGACAGTAACAGCCAAACATTAAGAGGCAGAGAGTTCATACTGTATATGCAGCGTTATACAGAGTCCCAAAACATTACTATAATCACATGTTAAGCGTTGGACTGCCCCATGTGGTTGAACACCTAATATTCCAAAAATGTCCGTTACAGCCAAACTATTATAGACACAGTGTTCATATTGTATATGCAGCGTTTTACAGAGGCCCAAAGCATTAATATAGTCACTTATTAAGCGTTGGACTGCCCTATGTGGTTGAACACCTAATATTCCAAAAATGTCCGTTACAGCCAAACTATTAGAGACACAGTGTTCATATTGTGTATGCAGCGTTATACAGAGTCCCAAAACATTACTATAATCACATATTAAGTGTTGGACTGCCCCATGTGGTTGAACACCTAATATTCCAAAAATGTCCGTTACAGCCAAACTATTAGAGACACAGTGTTCATATTGTACTTGCAGGGTTTTACAGAGGCCCAAAGCATTAATATGGTCATTTATTAAGCGTTGGACTGCAACATGTGGTTGAACTCCTAATATTAAAAAAATATCAGTAACAGCCAAACTATAAGAGTCAGAGAGTTCAAACTGTATATGCAGCGTTATACAGAGTCCCAAAGCATTAATATATTCACTTATTAAGCGTTGGACTGCAATATGTGGTCGAACACCTAATATTTCAAAAATGTCCGTTACAGCCAAACTATTAGAGACACAGTGTTCATATTTTATTTGCAGGGTTTTACAGAGGCCCAAAGCATTAATATAGTCACTTATTAAGCGTTGGACTGCAATATGTGGTCGAACACCTAATATTCCAAAAATGCCCGTTACAGCCAAACTATTAGAGACACAGTGTTCATATTTTATTTGCAGGGTTTTACAGAGGCCCAAAGCATTAATATAGTCACTTATTAAGCGTTGGACTGCAATATGTGGTCGAACACCTAATATTCCAAAAATGCCCGTTACAGCAAAACTATTAGAGACACAGTGTTCATATTTTATATGCAGGGTTTTACAGAGGCCCAAAGCATTAATATATTCACTTATTAAGCGTTGGACTGCAATATGTGGTCGAACACCTAATATTCCAAAAATGCCCGTTACAGCAAAACTATTAGAGACACAGTGTTCATATTTTATATGCAGGGTTTTACAGAGGCCCAAAGCATCAATATAGTCACTTATTAAGCGATGGACTGCAACATGTGGCCGAACACCTAATATTCCAAAAATGTCAGTTACAGCCAAACTATTGGAGACACAGTGTTCATATTTTATATGCAGGGTTTTGCGGAGGCCCAAAGCATTAATATAGTCACTTATTAAGCGATGGACTGCAACATGTGGCCGAACACCTAATATTTCAAAAATGTCCGTTACAGCCATACTATAAGAGGCATAAAGTTCATATTGTATATGCAGCGTTAAACAGAGGCCCAAAGCATTACTTTAACCACATACTAAGCGTTGGACTGCCCCATGTGGTTGAACACCTAATATTCCAAAAATGTCCGTTACAGCCAAACTATTATAGACACAGTGTTCATATTGTATATGCAGCGTTTTACAGAGGCCCAAAGCATTAATATAGTCACTTATTAAGCGTTGGACTGCACTATGTGGTTGGACACCTAATATTCCAAAAATGTCCGTTACAGCCAAACTATTAGAGGCACAGTGTTCATATTGTGTATGCAGCGTTATACAGAGTCCCAAAACATTACTATAATCACATATTAAGCGTTGGACTGCCCCATGTGGTTAAACACCTAATATTCCAAAAATGTTCGTTACAGCCAAACTATTAGAGACACAGTGTTCATATTGTACATGCAGGGTTTTACAGAGGCCCAAAGGATTAATATAGTCACTTATTAAGCGATGTACTGCTACATGTGGTCGAACACCTAATATTCCAAAAATGACAGTAACAGCCAAACATTAAGAGGCAGAGAGTTCATACTGTATATGCAGCGTTATACAGTGTCCCAAAACATTACTATAATCACATGTTAAGCGTTGGACTGCAACATGTAGTTGAACACCTAATATTCCAAATGAGTCAGTTACAGCCAAACTATAAGAGACACAGGGTTCATACTGTATATGCAGCGTTATACAGAGGCCCAAAGCATTACTTTAACCACATATTAAGCGTTGGACTGCCCCATGTGGTTGAACACCTAATATTCCAAAAATGTCCGTTACAGCCAAACTATTATAGACACAGTGTTCATATTGTATATGCAGCGTTTTACAGAGGCCCAAAGCATTAATATAGTCACTTATTAAGCGTTGGACTGCCCTATGTGGTTGAACACCTAATATTCCAAAAATGTCCGTTACAGCCAAACTATTAGAGACACAGTGTTCATATTGTGTATGCAGCGTTATACAGAGTCCCAAAACATTACTATAATCACATATTAAGCGTTGGACTGCCCCATGTGGTTGAACACCTAATATTCCAAAATTGTTCGTTACAGCCAAACTATTAGAGACACAGTGTTCATATTGTACATGCAGGATTTTACAGAGGCCCAAAGGATTAATATAGTCACTTATTAAGCGATGAACTGCTACATGTGGTCGAACACCTAATATTCCAAAAATGACAGTATCAGCCAAACATTAAGAGGCAGAGAGTTCATACTGTATATGCAGCGTTATACAGAGTCCCAAAACATTACTATAATCACATGTTAAGCGTTGGACTGCAACATGTAGTTGAACACCTAATATTCCAAATGAGTCAGTTACAGCCAAACTATAAGAGACACAGGGTTCATACTGTATATGCAGCGTTTTACAGAGGCCCAAAGCATTAATATAGTCACTTATTAAGCGTTGGACTGCCCTATGTGGTTGAACACCTAATATTCCAAAAATGTCCGTTACAGCCAAACTATTAGAGACACAGTGTTCATATTGTGTATGCAGCGTTATACAGAGTCCCAAAGCATTACTTTAACCACATATTAAGCGTTGGACTGCCCCATGAGGATGAACACCTAATATTCCAAAAATGTCCGTTACAGCCAAAATATTAGAGACACAGTGTTCATATTGTACATGCAGCGTTATACTGAGTCCCAAAGCATTAATATAGTCACTTATTAAGCGTTGGACTGCAACATGTGGTCGAACACCTAATATTCCAAAAATGTCCATTACAGCCAAACTATTAGAGACACAGTGTTCATATGGTACATGCAGGGTTTTACAGAGGCCCATAGCATTACTTTAACCACATATTAAGCGTTGGACTGCCCCATGTGGTTGAACACCTAATATTTCAAAAATGTCCGTTACAGCCGAACAATTAGAGACACAGTGTTCATATTGTATATGCAGCGCTATACAGAGTCCCTATGCATTAATATAATCACATATTAAGCGTTAGACTGCTCCATCTGGTTGAACACCTAATATTCCAAAAATGTCCGTTACAGCCAAACTATTAGAGACACAGTGTTCATATTGTACTTGCAGGGTTTTACAGAGGCCCAAAGCATTAATATAGTCATTTATTAAGCGTTGGACTGCAACATGTGGTTGAACACCTAATATTCCAAAAATGTCCGTTACAGCCAAACTATTATAGACACAGTGTTCATATTGTATATGCAGCGTTTTACAGAGGCCCAAAGCATTAATATAGTCACTTATTAAGCGTTGGACTGCCCTATGTGGTTGAACACCTAATATTCCAAAAATGTTCGTTACAGCCAAACTATTAGAGACACAGTGTTCATATTGTACATGCAGGATTTTACAGAGGCCCAAAGGATTAATATAGTCACTTATTAAGCGATGAACTGCTACATGTGGTCGAACACCTAATATTCCAAAAATGACAGTAACAGCCAAACATTAAGAGGCAGAGAGTTCATACTGTATATGCAGCGTTATACAGAGTCCCAAAACATTACTATAATCACATGTTAAGCGTTGGACTGCCCCATGTGGTTGAACACCTAATATTCCAAAAATGTCCGTTACAGCCAAACTATTATAGACACAGTGTTCATATTGTATATGCAGCGTTTTACAGAGGCATAAAGCATTAATATAGTCACTTATTAAGCGTTGGACTGCCCTATGTGGTTGAACACCTAATATTCCAAAAATGTCCGTTACAGCCAAACTATTAGAGACACAGTGTTCATATTGTGTATGCAGCGTTATACAGAGTCCCAAAACATTACTATAATCACATATTAAGCGTTGGACTGCCCCATGTGGTTGAACACCTAATATTCCAAAAATGTCCGTTACAGCCAAACTATTAGAGACACAGTGTTCATATTGTACTTGCAGGGTTTTACCGAGGCCCAAAGCATTAATATAGTCATTTATTAAGCGTTGGACTGCAACATGTGGTTGAACTCCTAATATTCCAAAAATGTCAGTAACAGCCAAACTATAAGAGTCAGAGAGTTCAAACTGTATATGCAGCGTTATACAGAGTCCCAAAGCATTAATATATTCACTTATTAAGCGTTGGACTGCAATATGTGGTCGAACACCTAATATTTCAAAAATGTCCGTTACAGCCAAACTATTAGAGACACAGTGTTCATATTTTATTTGCAGGGTTTTACAGAGGCCCAAAGCATTAATATAGTCACTTATTAAGCGTTGGACTGCAATATGTGGTCGAACACCTAATATTCCAAAAATGCCCGTTACAGCCAAACTATTAGAGACACAGTGTTCATATTTTATTTGCAGGGTTTTACAGAGGCCCAAAGCATTAATATAGTCACTTATTAAGCGTTGGACTGCAATATGTGGTCGAACACCTAATATTCCAAAAATGCCCGTTACAGCAAAACTATTAGAGACACAGTGTTCATATTTTATATGCAGGGTTTTACAGAGGCCCAAAGCATTAATATATTCACTTATTAAGCGTTGGACTGCAATATGTGGTCGAACACCTAATATTCCAAAAATGCCCGTTACAGCAAAACTATTAGAGACACAGTGTTCATATTTTATATGCAGGGTTTTACAGAGGCCCAAAGCATCAATATAGTCACTTATTAAGCGATGGACTGCAACATGTGGCCGAACACCTAATATTCCAAAAATGTCAGTTACAGCCAAACTATTGGAGACACAGTGTTCATATTTTATATGCAGGGTTTTGCAGAGGCCCAAAGCATTAATATAGTCACTTATTAAGCGATGGACTGCAACATGTGGCCGAACACCTAATATTTCAAAAATGTCCGTTACAGCCATACTATAAGAGGCATAAAGTTCATATTGTATATGCAGCGTTAAACAGAGGCCCAAAGCATTACTTTAACCACATACTAAGCGTTGGACTGCCCCATGTGGTTGAACACCTAATATTCCAAAAATGTCCGTTACAGCCAAACTATTATAGACACAGTGTTCATATTGTATATGCAGCGTTTTACAGAGGCCCAAAGCATTAATATAGTCACTTATTAAGCGTTGGACTGCCCTATGTGGTTGAACACCTAATATTCCAAAAATGTCCGTTACAGCCAAACTATTAGAGGCACAGTGTTCATATTGTGTATGCAGCGTTATACAGAGTCCCAAAACATTACTATAATCACATATTAAGCGTTGGACTGCCCCATGTGGTTAAACACCTAATATTCCAAAAATGTTCGTTACAGCCAAACTATTAGAGACACAGTGTTCATATTGTACATGCAGGGTTTTACAGAGGCCCAAAGGATTAATATAGTCACTTATTAAGCGATGTACTGCTACATGTGGTCGAACACCTAATATTCCAAAAATGACAGTAACAGCCAAACATCAAGAGGCAGAGAGTTCATACTGTATATGCAGCGTTATACAGAGTCCCAAAACATTACTATAATCACATGTTAAGCGTTGGACTGCCCCATGTGGTTGAACACCTAATATTCCAAAAATGTCCGTTACAGCCAAACTATTATAGACACAGTGTTCATATTGTATATGCAGCGTTTTACAGAGGCCCAAAGCATTAATATAGTCACTTATTAAGCGTTGGACTGCCCTATGTGGTTGAACACCTAATATTCCAAAAATGTCCGTTACAGCCAAACTATTAGAGACACAGTGTTCATATTGTGTATGCAGCGTTATACAGAGTCCCAAAACATTACTATAATCACATATTAAGTGTTGGACTGCCCCATGTGGTTGAACACCTAATATTCCAAAAATGTCCGTTACAGCCAAACTATTAGAGACACAGTGTTCATATTGTACTTGCAGGGTTTTACAGAGGCCCAAAGCATTAATATGGTCATTTATTAAGCGTTGGACTGCAACATGTGGTTGAACTCCTAATATTAAAAAAATATCAGTAACAGCCAAACTATAAGAGTCAGAGAGTTCAAACTGTATATGCAGCGTTATACAGAGTCCCAAAGCATTAATATATTCACTTATTAAGCGTTGGACTGCAATATGTGGTCGAACACCTAATATTTCAAAAATGTCCGTTACAGCCAAACTATTAGAGACACAGTGTTCATATTTTATTTGCAGGGTTTTACAGAGGCCCAAAGCATTAATATAGTCACTTATTAAGCGTTGGACTGCAATATGTGGTCGAACACCTAATATTCCAAAAATGCCCGTTACAGCCAAACTATTAGAGACACAGTGTTCATATTTTATTTGCAGGGTTTTACAGAGGCCCAAAGCATTAATATAGTCACTTATTAAGCGTTGGACTGCAATATGTGGTCGAACACCTAATATTCCAAAAATGCCCGTTACAGCAAAACTATTAGAGACACAGTGTTCATATTTTATATGCAGGGTTTTACAGAGGCCCAAAGCATTAATATATTCACTTATTAAGCGTTGGACTGCAATATGTGGTCGAACACCTAATATTCCAAAAATGCCCGTTACAGCAAAACTATTAGAGACACAGTGTTCATATTTTATATGCAGGGTTTTACAGAGGCCCAAAGCATCAATATAGTCACTTATTAAGCGATGGACTGCAACATGTGGCCGAACACCTAATATTCCAAAAATGTCAGTTACAGCCAAACTATTGGAGACACAGTGTTCATATTTTATATGCAGGGTTTTGCGGAGGCCCAAAGCATTAATATAGTCACTTATTAAGCGATGGACTGCAACATGTGGCCGAACACCTAATATTTCAAAAATGTCCGTTACAGCCATACTATAAGAGGCATAAAGTTCATATTGTATATGCAGCGTTAAACAGAGGCCCAAAGCATTACTTTAACCACATACTAAGCGTTGGACTGCCCCATGTGGTTGAACACCTAATATTCCAAAAATGTCCGTTACAGCCAAACTATTATAGACACAGTGTTCATATTGTATATGCAGCGTTTTACAGAGGCCCAAAGCATTAATATAGTCACTTATTAAGCGTTGGACTGCACTATGTGGTTGGACACCTAATATTCCAAAAATGTCCGTTACAGCCAAACTATTAGAGGCACAGTGTTCATATTGTGTATGCAGCGTTATACAGAGTCCCAAAACATTACTATAATCACATATTAAGCGTTGGACTGCCCCATGTGGTTAAACACCTAATATTCCAAAAATGTTCGTTACAGCCAAACTATTAGAGACACAGTGTTCATATTGTACATGCAGGGTTTTACAGAGGCCCAAAGGATTAATATAGTCACTTATTAAGCGATGTACTGCTACATGTGGTCGAACACCTAATATTCCAAAAATGACAGTAACAGCCAAACATTAAGAGGCAGAGAGTTCATACTGTATATGCAGCGTTATACAGTGTCCCAAAACATTACTATAATCACATGTTAAGCGTTGGACTGCAACATGTAGTTGAACACCTAATATTCCAAATGAGTCAGTTACAGCCAAACTATAAGAGACACAGGGTTCATACTGTATATGCAGCGTTATACAGAGGCCCAAAGCATTACTTTAACCACATATTAAGCGTTGGACTGCCCCATGTGGTTGAACACCTAATATTCCAAAAATGTCCGTTACAGCCAAACTATTATAGACACAGTGTTCATATTGTATATGCAGCGTTTTACAGAGGCCCAAAGCATTAATATAGTCACTTATTAAGCGTTGGACTGCCCTATGTGGTTGAACACCTAATATTCCAAAAATGTCCGTTACAGCCAAACTATTAGAGACACAGTGTTCATATTGTGTATGCAGCGTTATACAGAGTCCCAAAACATTACTATAATCACATATTAAGCGTTGGACTGCCCCATGTGGTTGAACACCTAATATTCCAAAATTGTTCGTTACAGCCAAACTATTAGAGACACAGTGTTCATATTGTACATGCAGGATTTTACAGAGGCCCAAAGGATTAATATAGTCACTTATTAAGCGATGAACTGCTACATGTGGTCGAACACCTAATATTCCAAAAATGACAGTATCAGCCAAACATTAAGAGGCAGAGAGTTCATACTGTATATGCAGCGTTATACAGAGTCCCAAAACATTACTATAATCACATGTTAAGCGTTGGACTGCAACATGTAGTTGAACACCTAATATTCCAAATGAGTCAGTTACAGCCAAACTATAAGAGACACAGGGTTCATACTGTATATGCAGCGTTTTACAGAGGCCCAAAGCATTAATATAGTCACTTATTAAGCGTTGGACTGCCCTATGTGGTTGAACACCTAATATTCCAAAAATGTCCGTTACAGCCAAACTATTAGAGACACAGTGTTCATATTGTGTATGCAGCGTTATACAGAGTCCCAAAGCATTACTTTAACCACATATTAAGCGTTGGACTGCCCCATGAGGATGAACACCTAATATTCCAAAAATGTCCGTTACAGCCAAAATATTAGAGACACAGTGTTCATATTGTACATGCAGCGTTATACTGAGTCCCAAAGCATTAATATAGTCACTTATTAAGCGTTGGACTGCAACATGTGGTCGAACACCTAATATTCCAAAAATGTCCATTACAGCCAAACTATTAGAGACACAGTGTTCATATGGTACATGCAGGGTTTTACAGAGGCCCATAGCATTACTTTAACCACATATTAAGCGTTGGACTGCCCCATGTGGTTGAACACCTAATATTTCAAAAATGTCCGTTACAGCCGAACAATTAGAGACACAGTGTTCATATTGTATATGCAGCGCTATACAGAGTCCCTATGCATTAATATAATCACATATTAAGCGTTAGACTGCTCCATCTGGTTGAACACCTAATATTCCAAAAATGTCCGTTACAGCCAAACTATTAGAGACACAGTGTTCATATTGTACTTGCAGGGTTTTACAGAGGCCCAAAGCATTAATATAGTCATTTATTAAGCGTTGGACTGCAACATGTGGTTGAACACCTAATATTCCAAAAATGTCCGTTACAGCCAAACTATTATAGACACAGTGTTCATATTGTATATGCAGCGTTTTACAGAGGCCCAAAGCATTAATATAGTCACTTATTAAGCGTTGGACTGCCCTATGTGGTTGAACACCTAATATTCCAAAAATGTTCGTTACAGCCAAACTATTAGAGACACAGTGTTCATATTGTACATGCAGGATTTTACAGAGGCCCAAAGGATTAATATAGTCACTTATTAAGCGATGAACTGCTACATGTGGTCGAACACCTAATATTCCAAAAATGACAGTAACAGCCAAACATTAAGAGGCAGAGAGTTCATACTGTATATGCAGCGTTATACAGAGTCCCAAAACATTACTATAATCACATGTTAAGCGTTGGACTGCCCCATGTGGTTGAACACCTAATATTCCAAAAATGTCCGTTACAGCCAAACTATTATAGACACAGTGTTCATATTGTATATGCAGCGTTTTACAGAGGCATAAAGCATTAATATAGTCACTTATTAAGCGTTGGACTGCCCTATGTGGTTGAACACCTAATATTCCAAAAATGTCCGTTACAGCCAAACTATTAGAGACACAGTGTTCATATTGTGTATGCAGCGTTATACAGAGTCCCAAAACATTACTATAATCACATATTAAGCGTTGGACTGCCCCATGTGGTTGAACACCTAATATTCCAAAAATGTCCGTTACAGCCAAACTATTAGAGACACAGTGTTCATATTGTACTTGCAGGGTTTTACCGAGGCCCAAAGCATTAATATAGTCATTTATTAAGCGTTGGACTGCAACATGTGGTTGAACTCCTAATATTCCAAAAATGTCAGTAACAGCCAAACTATAAGAGTCAGAGAGTTCAAACTGTATATGCAGCGTTATACAGAGTCCCAAAGCATTAATATATTCACTTATTAAGCGTTGGACTGCAATATGTGGTCGAACACCTAATATTTCAAAAATGTCCGTTACAGCCAAACTATTAGAGACACAGTGTTCATATTTTATTTGCAGGGTTTTACAGAGGCCCAAAGCATTAATATAGTCACTTATTAAGCGTTGGACTGCAATATGTGGTCGAACACCTAATATTCCAAAAATGCCCGTTACAGCCAAACTATTAGAGACACAGTGTTCATATTTTATTTGCAGGGTTTTACAGAGGCCCAAAGCATTAATATAGTCACTTATTAAGCGTTGGACTGCAATATGTGGTCGAACACCTAATATTCCAAAAATGCCCGTTACAGCAAAACTATTAGAGACACAGTGTTCATATTTTATATGCAGGGTTTTACAGAGGCCCAAAGCATTAATATATTCACTTATTAAGCGTTGGACTGCAATATGTGGTCGAACACCTAATATTCCAAAAATGCCCGTTACAGCAAAACTATTAGAGACACAGTGTTCATATTTTATATGCAGGGTTTTACAGAGGCCCAAAGCATCAATATAGTCACTTATTAAGCGATGGACTGCAACATGTGGCCGAACACCTAATATTCCAAAAATGTCAGTTACAGCCAAACTATTGGAGACACAGTGTTCATATTTTATATGCAGGGTTTTGCAGAGGCCCAAAGCATTAATATAGTCACTTATTAAGCGATGGACTGCAACATGTGGCCGAACACCTAATATTTCAAAAATGTCCGTTACAGCCATACTATAAGAGGCATAAAGTTCATATTGTATATGCAGCGTTAAACAGAGGCCCAAAGCATTACTTTAACCACATACTAAGCGTTGGACTGCCCCATGTGGTTGAACACCTAATATTCCAAAAATGTCCGTTACAGCCAAACTATTATAGACACAGTGTTCATATTGTATATGCAGCGTTTTACAGAGGCCCAAAGCATTAATATAGTCACTTATTAAGCGTTGGACTGCCCTATGTGGTTGAACACCTAATATTCCAAAAATGTCCGTTACAGCCAAACTATTAGAGGCACAGTGTTCATATTGTGTATGCAGCGTTATACAGAGTCCCAAAACATTACTATAATCACATATTAAGCGTTGGACTGCCCCATGTGGTTAAACACCTAATATTCCAAAAATGTTCGTTACAGCCAAACTATTAGAGACACAGTGTTCATATTGTACATGCAGGGTTTTACAGAGGCCCAAAGGATTAATATAGTCACTTATTAAGCGATGTACTGCTACATGTGGTCGAACACCTAATATTCCAAAAATGACAGTAACAGCCAAACATCAAGAGGCAGAGAGTTCATACTGTATATGCAGCGTTATACAGTGTCCCAAAACATTACTATAATCACATGTTAAGCGTTGGACTGCAACATGTAGTTGAACACCTAATATTCCAAATGAGTCAGTTACAGCCAAACTATAAGAGACACAGGGTTCATACTGTATATGCAGCGTTATACAGAGGCCCAAAGCATTACTTTAACCACATATTAAGCGTTGGACTGCCCCATGTGGTTGAACACCTAATATTCCAAAAATGTCCGTTACAGCCAAACTATTATAGACACAGTGTTCATATTGTATATGCAGCGTTTTACAGAGGCCCAAAGCATTAATATAGTCACTTATTAAGCGTTGGACTGCCCTATGTGGTTGAACACCTAATATTCCAAAAATGTCCGTTACAGCCAAACTATTAGAGACACAGTGTTCATATTGTGTATGCAGCGTTATACAGAGTCCCAAAACATTACTATAATCACATATTAAGCGTTGGACTGCCCCATGTGGTTGAACACCTAATATTCCAAAAATGTTCGTTACAGCCAAACTATTAGAGACACAGTGTTCATATTGTACATGCAGGATTTTACAGAGGCCCAAAGGATTAATATAGTCACTTATTAAGCGATGAACTGCTACATGTGGTCGAACACCTAATATTCCAAAAATGACAGTATCAGCCAAACATTAAGAGGCAGAGAGTTCATACTGTATATGCAGCGTTATACAGAGTCCCAAAACATAACTATAATCACATGTTAAGCGTTGGACTGCAACATGTAGTTGAACACCTAATATTCCAAATGAGTCAGTTACAGCCAAACTATAAGAGACACAGGGTTCATACTGTATATGCAGCGTTTTACAGAGGCCCAAAGCATTAATATAGTCACTTATTAAGCGTTGGACTGCCCTATGTGGTTGAACACCTAATATTCCAAAAATGTCCGTTACAGCCAAACTATTAGAGACACAGTGTTCATATTGTGTATGCAGCGTTATACAGAGTCCCAAAGCATTACTTTAACCACATATTAAGCGTTGGACTGCCCCATGAGGATGAACACCTAATATTCCAAAAATGTCCGTTACAGCCAAAATATTAGAGACACAGTGTTCATATTGTACATGCAGCGTTATACTGAGTCCCAAAGCATTAATATAGTCACTTATTAAGCGTTGGACTGCAATATGTGGTCGAACACCTAATATTCCAAAAATGTCCATTACAGCCAAACTATTAGAGACACAGTGTTCATATGGTACATGCAGGGTTTTACAGAGGCCCATAGCATTACTTTAACCACATATTAAGCGTTGGACTGCAATATGTGGTTGAACACCTAATATTTCAAAAATGTCCGTTACAGCCGAACTATTAGAGACACAGTGTTCATATTGTATATGCAGCGCTATACAGAGTCCCTATGCATTAATATAATCACATATTAAGCGTTAGACTGCTCCATCTGGTTGAACACCTAATATTCCAAAAATGTCCGTTACAGCCAAACTATTAGAGACACAGTGTTCATATTGTACTTGCAGGGTTTTACAGAGGCCCAAAGCATTAATATAGTCATTTATTAAGCGTTGGACTGCAACATGTGGTTGAACTCCTAATATTCCAAAAATGTCAGTAACAGCCAAACTATAAGAGTCAGAGAGTTCAAACTGTATATGCAGCGTTATACAGAGTCCCAAAGCATTAATATATTCACTTATTAAGCGTTGGACTGCAATATGTGGTCGAACACCTAATATTTCAAAAATGTCCGTTACAGCCAAACTATTAGAGACACAGTGTTCATATTTTATTTGCAGGGTTTTACAGAAACCCAAAGCATTAATATAGTCACTTATTAAGCGATGGACTGCAACATGTGGTCGAACACCTAATATTCCAAAAATGCCCGTTACAGCCAAACTATTAGAGACACAGTGTTCATATTTTATATGCAGGGTTTTACAGAGGCCCAAAGCATTAATATAGTCACTTATTAAGCGATGGACTGCAACATGTGGCCGAACACCTAATATTCCAAAAATGTCCCTTACAGCCAAACAATTAGAGACACAGTGTTCATATTTTATTTTGCAGGGTTTTACAGAAACCCAAAGCATTAATATAGTCACTTATTAAGCGATGGACTGCAACATGTTGTCGAACACCTAATATTCCAAAAATGTCCGTTACAGCCAAACTACTAGAGACACAGTGTTCATATTGTACATGCAGGGTTTTACAGAGGCCCAAAGCATTAATATAGTCACTTATTAAGCGTTGGACTGCAACATGTAGTCGAACACCTAATATTCCAAAAATGACAGTTACAGCCAAACTATTAGAGACACAGTGTTCATATTTTATATGCAGGGTTTTACAGAGGCCCAAAGCATTAATATAGTCACTTATTAAGCGTTGGACTGCCCTATGTGGTAGAACACCTAATATTCCAAAAATGTCCGTTACAGCCAAACTATTATAGACACAGAGTTCATATTGTGTATGCAGCGTTTTACAGAGTCCCAAAACATTACTATAATCACATATTAAGCGTTGGACTGCCCCATGTGGTTGAACACCTAATATTCCAAAAATGTTCGTTACAGCCAAACGATTAGAGGCACAAAGTTCATACCGAATATGCAGCGTTTTACAGAGGCCCAAAGCATTAATATAGTCACTTATTAAGCGTTGGACTGCCCCATGTGGTTGAACACCTAATATTCCAAAAATGTCCGTTACAGCCAAATTATTAGAGACACAGTGTTCATATTGTACATGCAGGGTTTTACAGAGGCCCAAAGCATTAATATAGTCACTTATTAAGCGATGGACTGCAACATGTGGCCGAACACCTAATATTCCAAAAATGTCCGTTACAGCAAAACTGTTAGAGACACAGTGTTCATATTGTACATGCAGGGTTTTACAGAGGGCCAAAGCACTAATATAGTCACTTATTAAGCGTTGGACTGCAACATGTGGTGGAACACCTAATATTCCAAAAATGTCAGTTACAGCCAAACTATTAGAGACACAGTGTTCATATTTTATATGCAGGGTTTTACAGAGGCCCAAAGGATTAATATAGTCACTTATTAAGCGATGTACTGCTACATGTGGTCGAACACCTAATATTCCAAAAATGACAGTAACAGCCAAACATCAAGAGGCAGAGAGTTCATACTGTATATGCAGCGTTATACAGTGTCCCAAAACATTACTATAATCACATGTTAAGCGTTGGACTGCAACATGTAGTTGAACACCTAATATTCCAAATGAGTCAGTTACAGCCAAACTATAAGAGACACAGGGTTCATACTGTATATGCAGCGTTATACAGAGGCCCAAAGCATTACTTTAACCACATATTAAGCGTTGGACTGCCCCATGTGGTTGAACACCTAATATTCCAAAAATGTCCGTTACAGCCAAACTATTATAGACACAGTGTTCATATTGTATATGCAGCGTTTTACAGAGGCCCAAAGCATTAATATAGTCACTTATTAAGCGTTGGACTGCCCTATGTGGTTGAACACCTAATATTCCAAAAATGTCCGTTACAGCCAAACTATTAGAGACACAGTGTTCATATTGTGTATGCAGCGTTATACAGAGTCCCAAAACATTACTATAATCACATATTAAGCGTTGGACTGCCCCATGTGGTTGAACACCTAATATTCCAAAAATGTTCGTTACAGCCAAACTATTAGAGACACAGTGTTCATATTGTACATGCAGGATTTTACAGAGGCCCAAAGGATTAATATAGTCACTTATTAAGCGATGAACTGCTACATGTGGTCGAACACCTAATATTCCAAAAATGACAGTATCAGCCAAACATTAAGAGGCAGAGAGTTCATACTGTATATGCAGCGTTATACAGAGTCCCAAAACATAACTATAATCACATGTTAAGCGTTGGACTGCAACATGTAGTTGAACACCTAATATTCCAAATGAGTCAGTTACAGCCAAACTATAAGAGACACAGGGTTCATACTGTATATGCAGCGTTTTACAGAGGCCCAAAGCATTAATATAGTCACTTATTAAGCGTTGGACTGCCCTATGTGGTTGAACACCTAATATTCCAAAAATGTCCGTTACAGCCAAACTATTAGAGACACAGTGTTCATATTGTGTATGCAGCGTTATACAGAGTCCCAAAGCATTACTTTAACCACATATTAAGCGTTGGACTGCCCCATGAGGATGAACACCTAATATTCCAAAAATGTCCGTTACAGCCAAAATATTAGAGACACAGTGTTCATATTGTACATGCAGCGTTATACTGAGTCCCAAAGCATTAATATAGTCACTTATTAAGCGTTGGACTGCAATATGTGGTCGAACACCTAATATTCCAAAAATGTCCATTACAGCCAAACTATTAGAGACACAGTGTTCATATGGTACATGCAGGGTTTTACAGAGGCCCATAGCATTACTTTAACCACATATTAAGCGTTGGACTGCAATATGTGGTTGAACACCTAATATTTCAAAAATGTCCGTTACAGCCGAACTATTAGAGACACAGTGTTCATATTGTATATGCAGCGCTATACAGAGTCCCTATGCATTAATATAATCACATATTAAGCGTTAGACTGCTCCATCTGGTTGAACACCTAATATTCCAAAAATGTCCGTTACAGCCAAACTATTAGAGACACAGTGTTCATATTGTACTTGCAGGGTTTTACAGAGGCCCAAAGCATTAATATAGTCATTTATTAAGCGTTGGACTGCAACATGTGGTTGAACTCCTAATATTCCAAAAATGTCAGTAACAGCCAAACTATAAGAGTCAGAGAGTTCAAACTGTATATGCAGCGTTATACAGAGTCCCAAAGCATTAATATATTCACTTATTAAGCGTTGGACTGCAATATGTGGTCGAACACCTAATATTTCAAAAATGTCCGTTACAGCCAAACTATTAGAGACACAGTGTTCATATTTTATTTGCAGGGTTTTACAGAAACCCAAAGCATTAATATAGTCACTTATTAAGCGATGGACTGCAACATGTGGTCGAACACCTAATATTCCAAAAATGCCCGTTACAGCCAAACTATTAGAGACACAGTGTTCATATTTTATATGCAGGGTTTTACAGAGGCCCAAAGCATTAATATAGTCACTTATTAAGCGATGGACTGCAACATGTGGCCGAACACCTAATATTCCAAAAATGTCCCTTACAGCCAAACAATTAGAGACACAGTGTTCATATTTTATTTTGCAGGGTTTTACAGAAACCCAAAGCATTAATATAGTCACTTATTAAGCGATGGACTGCAACATGTTGTCGAACACCTAATATTCCAAAAATGTCCGTTACAGCCAAACTACTAGAGACACAGTGTTCATATTGTACATGCAGGGTTTTACAGAGGCCCAAAGCATTAATATAGTCACTTATTAAGCGTTGGACTGCAACATGTAGTCGAACACCTAATATTCCAAAAATGACAGTTACAGCCAAACTATTAGAGACACAGTGTTCATATTTTATATGCAGGGTTTTACAGAGGCCCAAAGCATTAATATAGTCACTTATTAAGCGTTGGACTGCCCTATGTGGTAGAACACCTAATATTCCAAAAATGTCCGTTACAGCCAAACTATTATAGACACAGAGTTCATATTGTGTATGCAGCGTTTTACAGAGTCCCAAAACATTACTATAATCACATATTAAGCGTTGGACTGCCCCATGTGGTTGAACACCTAATATTCCAAAAATGTTCGTTACAGCCAAACGATTAGAGGCACAAAGTTCATACCGAATATGCAGCGTTTTACAGAGGCCCAAAGCATTAATATAGTCACTTATTAAGCGTTGGACTGCCCCATGTGGTTGAACACCTAATATTCCAAAAATGTCCGTTACAGCCAAATTATTAGAGACACAGTGTTCATATTGTACATGCAGGGTTTTACAGAGGCCCAAAGCATTAATATAGTCACTTATTAAGCGATGGACTGCAACATGTGGCCGAACACCTAATATTCCAAAAATGTCCGTTACAGCAAAACTGTTAGAGACACAGTGTTCATATTGTACATGCAGGGTTTTACAGAGGGCCAAAGCACTAATATAGTCACTTATTAAGCGTTGGACTGCAACATGTGGTGGAACACCTAATATTCCAAAAATGTCAGTTACAGCCAAACTATTAGAGACACAGTGTTCATATTTTATATGCAGGGTTTTACAGAGGCCCAAAGCATTAATATAGTCACTTATTAAGCGTTGGACTGCCCTATGTGGTAGAACACCTAATATTCCAAAAATGTCCGTTACAGCCAAACTATTATAGACACAGTGTTCATATTGTGTATGCAGCGTTTTACAGAGTCCCAAAACATTACTATAATCACATATTAAGCGTTGGACTGCCCCATGTGGTTGAACACCTAATATTCCAAAAATGTTCGTTACAGCCAAACTATTAGAGACACAGTGTTCATATTGTACATGCAGGGTTTTACAGAGGGCCAAAGCATTAATATAGTCACTTATTAAGCGATGGACTGCAATATGTGGCCGAACACCTAATATTCCAAAAATGTCCGTTACAGCCAAACTATTAGAGACATAGTGTTCATATTGTACATGCAGGGCTTTACAGAGGCCCAAAGCATGAATATAGTCACTTATTAAGCGATGGACTGCAACATGTGGCCGAACACCTAATATTAAAAAATGTTCGTTACAGCCAAACTATTAGAGACACAGTGTTCATATTGTACATGAAGGGTTTTACAGAGAGCCAAAGCATTAATATAGTCACTTATTAAGCGATGGACTGCAATATGTGGCCGAACACCTAATATTCCAAAAATGTCCGTTACAGCAAAACTATTAGAGACACAGTGTTCATATTTTATATGCAGGGTTTTACAGAGGCCCAAAGCATTAATATATTCACTTATTAAGCGTTGGACTGCAACATGTGGTCGAACACCTAATATTCCAAAAATGTCCGTTACAGCCAAACTATTAGCGTTGGACTGCAACATGTGGTCGAACACCTAATATTCCAAAAATGTCAGTTACAGCCAAACTATAAGAGACACAGTGTTCATATTTTATATGCAGGGTTTTACAGAGGCCCAAAGCATTAATATAGTCACTTATTAAGCGATGGACTGCAACATGTGGCCGAACACCTAATATTCCAAAAATGTCCGTTACAGCCAAACTATTAGAGACACAGTGTTCATATTGTACATGCAGGGTTTTACAGAGGGCCAAAGCATTAATATAGTCACTTATTAAGCGATGGACTGCAACATGTGGCCGAACACCTAATATTCCAAAAATGTCTGTTACTGCCAAACTATTAGAGACACAGTGTTCATATTGTATATGCAGCGTTTTACAGAGGCCCAAAGCATTAATATAGTCACTTATTAAGCGTTGGACTGCCCTATGTGGTTGAACACCTAATATTCCAAAAATGTCCGTTACAGCCAAACTATTAGAGACACAGTGTTCATATTGTACATGCAGGGTTTTACAGAGGGCCAAAGCATTAATATAGTCACTTATTAAGCGTTGGACTGCAACATGTGGTCGAACACCTAATATTCCAAAAATGACAGTAACAGCCAAACAATAAGAGGCAGAGAGTTCATACCGAATATGCAGCGTTTTACAGAGGCCCAAAGCATTAATATAGTCACTTATTAAGCGTTGGACTGCCCCATGTGGTTGAACACCTAATATTCTAAAAGTGTCCGTTACAGCCAAACGATTAGAGGCACAAAGTTCATACCGAATATGCAACGTTTTACAGAGGCCCAAAGCATTAATATAGTCACTTATTAAGCGTTGGACTGCCCTATGTGGTTGAACACCTAATATTCCAAAAATGTCCGTTACAGCCAAACTATTAGAGACACAGTGTTCGTATTGTACATGCAGGGTTTTACAGAGGCCCAAAGCATTAATATAGTCACTTATTAAGCGATGGACTGCAACATGTGGCCGAACACCTAATATTCCAAAAATGTCCGTTACAGCCATACTATAAGAGGCATAAAGTTCATATTGTATATGCAGCGTTAAACAGAGGCCCAAAGCATTACTTTAACCACATACTAAGCGTTGGACTGCCCCATGTGGTTGAACACCTAATATTCCAAAAATGTCCGTTACAGCCAAACTATAAGAGACACAGTGTTCATATTTTATATACAGGGTTTTACAGAGGCCCAAAGCATTAATATAGTCACTTATTAAGCGATGGACTGCAACATGTGGCCGAACACCTAATATTCCAAAAATGTCCGTTACAGCCAAACTATTAGAGACACAGTGTTCATATTGTACATGCAGGGTTTTACAGAGGGCCAAATCATTAATATAGTGACTTATTAAGCGATGGACTGCAACATGTGGTTGAACACCTAATATTCCAAAAATGTCCGTTACAGCCAAACTATTAGAGACACAGTGTTCATATTGTACATGCAGGGTTTTACAGAGGGCCAAAGCATTAATATAGTCACTTATTAAGCGTTGGACTGCAACATGTGGTCGAACACCTAATATTCCAAAAATGACAGTAACAGCCAAACAATGAGAGGCAGAGAGTTCATACCGAATATGCAGCGTTTTACAGAGGCCCAAAGCATTAATATAGTCACTTATTAAGCGTTGGACTGCCCCATGTGGTTGAACACCTAATATTCTAAAAGTGTCCGTTACAGCCAAACGATTAGAGGCACAAAGTTCATACCGAATATGCAGCGTTTTACAGAGGCCCAAAGCATTAATATAGTCACTTATTAAGCGTTGGACTGCCCTATGTGGTTGAACACCTAATATTCCAAAAATGTCCGTTACAGCCAAACTATTAGCGTTGGACTGCAACATGTGGTCGAACACCTAATATTCCAAAAATGTCAGTTACAGCCAAACTATAAGAGACACAGTGTTCATATTTTATATGCAGGGTTTTACAGAGGCCCAAAGCATTAATATAGTCACTTATTAAGCGATGGACTGCAACATGAGGCCGAACACCTAATATTCCAAAAATGTCCGTTACAGCCAAACTATAAGAGACACAGTGTTCATATTTTATATGCAGGGTTTTACAGAGGCCCAAAGCATTAATATAGTCACTTATTAAGCGATGGACTGCAACATGTGGCCGAACACCTAATATTCCAAAAATGTCCGTTACAGCCAAACTATTAGAGACACAGTGTTCATATTGTACATGCAGGGTTTTACAGAGGGCCAAATCATTAATATAGTGACTTATTAAGCGATGGACTGCAACATGTGGTCGAACACCTAATATTCCAAAAATGTCAGTTACAGCCAAACTATAAGAGACACAGTGTTCATATTGTACATGCAGGGTTTTACAGAGGGCCAAAGCATTAATATAGTGACTTATTAAGCGATGGACTGCAACATGTGGCCGAACACCTAATATTCCAAAAATGTCCGTTACAGCCAAACTATTAGAGACACAGTGTTCATATTTTATATGCAGGGTTTTGCAGAGGCCCAAAGCATTAATATAGTCACTTATTAAGCGATGGACTGCAATATGTGGCCGAACACCTAATATTCCAAAAATGTTCGTTACAGCCAAACTGTTAGAGACACTGTGTTCATATTGTACATGCAGGGTTTTACAGAGGCCCAAAGCATTAATATAGTCTCTTATTAAGCGTTGGACTGCAACATGTGGTCGAACACCTAATATTACAAAAGTGTCAGTAACAGCCAAACTATTATAGACACAGTGTTCATATTGTATATGCAGCGTTTTACAGAGGCCCAAAGCATTAATATAGTCACTAATTAAGCGTTGGACTGCCCTATGTGGTTGAACACCTAATATTCCAAAAATGTCCGTTACAGCCAAACTATTAGAGACACAGTGTTTATATTGTATATGCAGCGTTTTTCAAAGGCCCAATGCATTAATATATTCTCTTATTAAGCGTTGGACTGCAACATGTGGTCGAACACCCAATATTACAAAAATGTCCGTTACAGTTAAACTATTAGAGACACAGTGTTCATATTTTATATGCAGGGTTTTACAGAGGCCCAAAGCATTAACATAGTCACTTATTAAGCGTTGGACACCTAATATGTGGTTGAACACCTAATATTCCAAAAATGTCCGTTACAGCCAAACTATTAGCGTTGGACTGCAACATGTGGCCGAACACCAAATATTCCAAAAATGACCGTTACAGCCAAACTATTAGAGACACAGTGTTCATATTGTACATGCAGGGTTTTACAAAGGCCCAAAGCATTAATATAGTCTCTTATTAAGCGTTGGACTGCAACATGTGGTCGAACACCCAATATTACAAAAGTGTCAGTTACAGCCAAACTATTATAGACACAGTGTTCATATTGTATATGCAGCGTTTTACAGAGGCCCAAAGCATTAATATAGTCACTTATTAAGCGATGGACTGCAATATGTGGCCGAACACCTAATATTCCAAAAATGTTCGTTACAGCCAAACTATTAGAGACACAGTGTTCATATTGTACATGCAGGGTTTTACAGTGGGCCAAAGCATTAATATAGTCACTTATTAAGCGATGGACTGCAATATGTGGCCGAACACCTAATATTCCAAAAATGTTCGTTACAGCCAAACTTTTAGAGACACAGTGTTCATATTGTACATGCAGGGTTTTACAGAGGGCCAAAGCATTAATATAGTCACTTATTAAGCGATGGACTGCAACATGTGGCCGAACACCTAATATTCCAAAAATGTCCGTTACTGCCAAACTATTAGAGACACAGTGTTCATATTGTATATGCAGCGTTTTACAGAGGCCCAAAGCATTAATATAGTCACTTATTAAGCGTTGGACTGCCCTATGTGGTTGAACACCTAATATTCCAAAAATGTCCGTTACAGCCAAACTATTAGAGACACAGTGTTTATATTGTATATGCAGCGTTTTTCAAAGGCCCAATGCATTAATATAGTCTCTTATTAAGCGTTGGACTGCAACATGTGGTCGAACACCTAATATTACAAAAGTGTCAGTTACAGCCAAGCTATAAGAGGCAAAGAGTTCATACTGTATATGCAGCGTTATACAGAGTCCCAAAGCATTACTTTAACCACATATTAAGCTTTGCACTGCCGAATGTGGTTGAACACCTAATATTCCAAAAATGTCCGTTACAGTTAAACTATTAGAGACACAGTGTTCATATTTTATATGCAGGGTTTTACAGAGGCCCAAAGCATTAATATAGTCACTTATTAAGCGATGGACTGCAACATGTGGCCGAACACCTAATATTCCAAAAATGTCCGTTACCGCCAAACTATTAGAGACACAGTGTTCATATTGTACATGCAGGGTTTTACAAAGGCCCAAAGCATTAATATAGTCTCTTATTAAGCGTTGGACTGCAACATGTGGTCGAACACCTAATATTCCAAAAATGTCCGTTACAGCCAAACTATTAGAGACACAGTGTTCATATTGTACATGCAGGGTTTTACAGAGGCCCAAAGCATTAATATAGTCACTTATTAAGCGATGGACTGCAACATGTGGCCGAACACCTAATATTCCAAAAATGTCCGTTACAGAAAAACTATTAGAGACACAGTGTTCATATTGTACATGCAGGGTTTGACAGAGGGCCAAAGCATTAATATAGTCACTTATTATGCGTTGGACTGCAACATGTGGTCGAACACCTAATATTCCAAAAATGTCAGTTACAGCCAAACTATTAGAGACACAGTGTTCATATTTTATATGCAGGGTTTTACAGAGGCCCAAAGCATTAATATAGTCACTTATTAAGCGATGGACTGCAATATGTGCCCGAACACTTAATATTCCAAAAATGTCCGTTACAACAAAACTGTTAGAGACACAGTGTTCATATTGTACATGCAGGGTTTTATAGAGGGCCAAAGCACTAATATAGTCACTTATTAAACGTTGGACTGCAACATGTGGTGGAACACCTAATATTCCAAAAATGTCAGTTACAGCCAAACTATTAGAGGCACAGTGTTCATATTTTATATGCAGGGTTTTGCAGAGGCCCAAAGCATTAATATAGTCACTTATTAAGCGATGGACTGCAACATGTGGCCGAACACCTAATGTTCCAAAAATGTCCGTTACAGCCAAACTATTAGAGACACAGTGTTCATATTGTACATGCAGGGTTTTACAGAGGGCCAAAGCATTAATATAGTCACTTATTAAGCGTTGGACTGCAACATGTGGTCGAACACCTAATATTCCAAAAATGTCCGTTACAGCCAAACTATTAGAGACACAGTGTTCATATTGTACATGCAGGGTTTTACAGAGGGCCAAAGCATTAATATAGTCACTTATTAAGCGATGGACTGCAACATGTGGCCGAACACCTAATATTCCAAAAATGTCCGTTACAGCCAAACTATTAGAGACACAGTGTTCATATTGTACATGCAGGGTTTTACAAAGGTCCAAAGCATTAATATAGTCACTTATTAAGCGATGGACTGCAACATGTGGCCGAACACCTAATATTCCAAAAATGTCCGTTACAGCCATACTATAAGAGGCATTAAGTTCATATTGTATATGCAGCGTTAAACAGAGGCCCAAAGCATTACTTTAACCACATACTAAGCGTTGGACTGCCCCATGTGGTTGAACACCTAATATTCCAAAAATGTCCGTTACAGCCAAACTATTATAAACACAGTGTTCATATTGTATATGCAGCGTTTTACAGAGGCCCAAAGCATTAATATAGTCACTTATTAAGCGTTGGACTGCCCTATGTGGTTGAACACCTAATATTCCAAAAATGTCCGTAACAGCCAAACTATTAGCGTTGGACTGCAACATGTGGTCGAACACCTAATATTCCAAAAATGTCAGTTACAGCCAAACTATAAGAGACACAGTGTTCATATTTTATATGCAGGGTTTTACAGAGGGCCAAAGCATTAATATAGTCACTTATTAAGCGATGGACTGCAACACGTGGCCGAACACCTAATATTCCAAAAATGTCCGTTACTGCCAAACTATTAGAGACACAGTGTTCATATTGTATATGCAGCGTTTTACAGAGGCCCAAAGCATTAATATAGTCACTTATTAAGCGTTGGACTGCCCTATGTGGTTGAACACCTAATATTCCAAAAATGTCCGTTACAGCCAAACTATTAGCGTTGGACTGCAACATGTGGTCGAACACCTAATATTCCAAAAATGTCAGTTACAGCCAAACTATAAGAGACACAGTGTTCATATTTTATATACAGGGTTTTACAGAGGCCCAAAGCATTAATATAGTCACTTATTAAGCGATGGACTGCAACATGTGGCCGAACACCTAATATTCCAAAAATGTCCGTTACAGCCAAACTATTAGAGACACAGTGTTCATATTGTACATGCAGGGTTTTACAGAGGGCCAAATCATTTATATAGTGACTTATTAAGCGATGGACTGCAACATGTGGTTGAACACCTAATATTCCAAAAATGTCCGTTACAGCCAAACTATTAGAGACACAGTGTTCATATTGTACATGCAGGGTTTTACAGAGGGCCAAAGCATTAATATAGTCACTTATTAAGCGTTGGACTGCAACATGTGGTCGAACACCTAATATTCCAAAAATGACAGTAACAGCCAAACAATGAGAGGCAGAGAGTTCATACCGAATATGCAGCGTTTTACAGAGGCCCAAAGCATTAATATAGTCACTTATTAAGCGTTGGACTGCCCCATGTGGTTGAACACCTAATATTCTAAAAGTGTCCGTTACAGCCAAACGATTAGAGGCACAAAGTTCATACCGAATATGCAGCGTTTTACAGAGGCCCAAAGCATTAATATAGTCACTTATTAAGCGTTGGACTGCCCTATGTGGTTGAACACCTAATATTCCAAAAATGTCCGTTACAGCCAAACTATTAGCGTTGGACTGCAACATGTGGTCGAACACCTAATATTCCAAAAATGTCAGTTACAGCCAAACTATAAGAGACACAGTGTTCATATTTTATATGCAGGGTTTTACAGAGGCCCAAAGCATTAATATAGTCACTTATTAAGCGATGGACTGCAACATGAGGCCGAACACCTAATATTCCAAAAATGTCCGTTACAGCCAAACTATAAGAGACACAGTGTTCATATTTTATATGCAGGGTTTTACAGAGGCCCAAAGCATTAATATAGTCACTTATTAAGCGATGGACTGCAACATGTGGCCGAACACCTAATATTCCAAAAATGTCCGTTACAGCCAAACTATTAGAGACACAGTGTTCATATTGTACATGCAGGGTTTTACAGAGGGCCAAATCATTAATATAGTGACTTATTAAGCGATGGACTGCAACATGTGGTCGAACACCTAATATTCCAAAAATGTCAGTTACAGCCAAACTATAAGAGACACAGTGTTCATATTGTACATGCAGGGTTTTACAGAGGGCCAAAGCATTAATATAGTGACTTATTAAGCGATGGACTGCAACATGTGGCCGAACACCTAATATTCCAAAAATGTCCGTTACAGCCAAACTATTAGAGACACAGTGTTCATATTTTATATGCAGGGTTTTGCAGAGGCCCAAAGCATTAATATAGTCACTTATTAAGCGATGGACTGCAATATGTGGCCGAACACCTAATATTCCAAAAATGTTCGTTACAGCCAAACTGTTAGAGACACTGTGTTCATATTGTACATGCAGGGTTTTACAGAGGCCCAAAGCATTAATATAGTCTCTTATTAAGCGTTGGACTGCAACATGTGGTCGAACACCTAATATTACAAAAGTGTCAGTAACAGCCAAACTATTATAGACACAGTGTTCATATTGTATATGCAGCGTTTTACAGAGGCCCAAAGCATTAATATAGTCACTAATTAAGCGTTGGACTGCCCTATGTGGTTGAACACCTAATATTCCAAAAATGTCCGTTACAGCCAAACTATTAGAGACACAGTGTTTATATTGTATATGCAGCGTTTTTCAAAGGCCCAATGCATTAATATAGTCACTTATTAAGCGTTGGACTGCAACATGTGGTCGAACACCTAATATTACAAAAATGTCCGTTACAGTTAAACTATTAGAGACACAGTGTTCATATTGTACATGCAGGGTTTTACAGAGGCCCAAAGCATTAACATAGTCACTTATTAAGCGTTGGACACCTAATATGTGGTTGAACACCTAATATTCCAAAAATGTCCGTTACAGCCAAACTATTAGAGACACAGTGTTCATATTGTACATGCAGGGTTTTACAAAGGTCCAAAGCATTAATATAGTCACTTATTAAGCGATGGACTGCAACATGTGGCCGAACACCTAATATTCCAAAAATGTCCGTTACAGCCATACTATAAGAGGCATTAAGTTCATATTGTATATGCAGCGTTAAACAGAGGCCCAAAGCATTACTTTAACCACATACTAAGCGTTGGACTGCCCCATGTGGTTGAACACCTAATATTCCAAAAATGTCCGTTACAGCCAAACTATTATAAACACAGTGTTCATATTGTATATGCAGCGTTTTACAGAGGCCCAAAGCATTAATATAGTCACTTATTAAGCGTTGGACTGCCCTATGTGGTTGAACACCTAATATTCCAAAAATGTCCGTAACAGCCAAACTATTAGCGTTGGACTGCAACATGTGGTCGAACACCTAATATTCCAAAAATGTCAGTTACAGCCAAACTATAAGAGACACAGTGTTCATATTTTATATGCAGGGTTTTACAGAGGGCCAAAGCATTAATATAGTCACTTATTAAGCGATGGACTGCAACACGTGGCCGAACACCTAATATTCCAAAAATGTCCGTTACTGCCAAACTATTAGAGACACAGTGTTCATATTGTATATGCAGCGTTTTACAGAGGCCCAAAGCATTAATATAGTCACTTATTAAGCGTTGGACTGCCCTATGTGGTTGAACACCTAATATTCCAAAAATGTCCGTTACAGCCAAACTATTAGCGTTGGACTGCAACATGTGGTCGAACACCTAATATTCCAAAAATGTCAGTTACAGCCAAACTATAAGAGACACAGTGTTCATATTTTATATGCAGGGTTTTACAGAGGCCCAAAGCATTAATATAGTCACTTATTAAGCGATGGACTGCAACATGAGGCCGAACACCTAATATTCCAAAAATGTCCGTTACAGCCAAACTATAAGAGACACAGTGTTCATATTTTATATGCAGGGTTTTACAGAGGCCCAAAGCATTAATATAGTCACTTATTAAGCGATGGACTGCAACATGTGGCCGAACACCTAATATTCCAAAAATGTCCGTTACAGCCAAACTATTAGAGACACAGTGTTCATATTGTACATGCAGGGTTTTACAGAGGGCCAAATCATTAATATAGTGACTTATTAAGCGATGGACTGCAACATGTGGTCGAACACCTAATATTCCAAAAATGTCAGTTACAGCCAAACTATAAGAGACACAGTGTTCATATTGTACATGCAGGGTTTTACAGAGGGCCAAAGCATTAATATAGTGACTTATTAAGCGATGGACTGCAACATGTGGCCGAACACCTAATATTCCAAAAATGTCCGTTACAGCCAAACTATTAGAGACACAGTGTTCATATTTTATATGCAGGGTTTTGCAGAGGCCCAAAGCATTAATATAGTCACTTATTAAGCGATGGACTGCAATATGTGGCCGAACACCTAATATTCCAAAAATGTTCGTTACAGCCAAACTGTTAGAGACACTGTGTTCATATTGTACATGCAGGGTTTTACAGAGGCCCAAAGCATTAATATAGTCTCTTATTAAGCGTTGGACTGCAACATGTGGTCGAACACCTAATATTACAAAAGTGTCAGTAACAGCCAAACTATTATAGACACAGTGTTCATATTGTATATGCAGCGTTTTACAGAGGCCCAAAGCATTAATATAGTCACTAATTAAGCGTTGGACTGCCCTATGTGGTTGAACACCTAATATTCCAAAAATGTCCGTTACAGCCAAACTATTAGAGACACAGTGTTTATATTGTATATGCAGCGTTTTTCAAAGGCCCAATGCATTAATATATTCTCTTATTAAGCGTTGGACTGCAACATGTGGTCGAACACCTAATATTACAAAAATGTCCGTTACAGTTAAACTATTAGAGACACAGTGTTCATATTTTATATGCAGGGTTTTACAGAGGCCCAAAGCATTAACATAGTCACTTATTAAGCGTTGGACACCTAATATGTGGTTGAACACCTAATATTCCAAAAATGTCCGTTACAGCCAAACTATTAGCGTTGGACTGCAACATGTGGCCGAACACCAAATATTCCAAAAATGACCGTTACAGCCAAACTATTAGAGACACAGTGTTCATATTGTACATGCAGGGTTTTACAAAGGCCCAAAGCATTAATATAGTCTCTTATTAAGCGTTGGACTGCAACATGTGGTCGAACACCCAATATTACAAAAGTGTCAGTTACAGCCAAACTATTATAGACACAGTGTTCATATTGTATATGCAGCGTTTTACAGAGGCCCAAAGCATTAATATAGTCACTTATTAAGCGATGGACTGCAATATGTGGCCGAACACCTAATATTCCAAAAATGTTCGTTACAGCCAAACTATTAGAGACACAGTGTTCATATTGTACATGCAGGGTTTTACAGTGGGCCAAAGCATTAATATAGTCACTTATTAAGCGATGGACTGCAATATGTGGCCGAACACCTAATATTCCAAAAATGTTCGTTACAGCCAAACTTTTAGAGACACAGTGTTCATATTGTACATGCAGGGTTTTACAGAGGGCCAAAGCATTAATATAGTCACTTATTAAGCGATGGACTGCAACATGTGGCCGAACACCTAATATTCCAAAAATGTCCGTTACTGCCAAACTATTAGAGACACAGTGTTCATATTGTATATGCAGCGTTTTACAGAGGCCCAAAGCATTAATATAGTCACTTATTAAGCGTTGGACTGCCCTATGTGGTTGAACACCTAATATTCCAAAAATGTCCGTTACAGCCAAACTATTAGAGACACAGTGTTTATATTGTATATGCAGCGTTTTTCAAAGGCCCAATGCATTAATATAGTCTCTTATTAAGCGTTGGACTGCAACATGTGGTCGAACACCTAATATTACAAAAGTGTCAGTTACAGCCAAGCTATAAGAGGCAAAGAGTTCATACTGTATATGCAGCGTTATACAGAGTCCCAAAGCATTACTTTAACCACATATTAAGCTTTGCACTGCCGAATGTGGTTGAACACCTAATATTCCAAAAATGTCCGTTACAGTTAAACTATTAGAGACACAGTGTTCATATTTTATATGCAGGGTTTTACAGAGGCCCAAAGCATTAATATAGTCACTTATTAAGCGATGGACTGCAACATGTGGCCGAACACCTAATATTCCAAAAATGTCCGTTACCGCCAAACTATTAGAGACACAGTGTTCATATTGTACATGCAGGGTTTTACAAAGGCCCAAAGCATTAATATAGTCTCTTATTAAGCGTTGGACTGCAACATGTGGTCGAACACCTAATATTCCAAAAATGTCCGTTACAGCCAAACTATTAGAGACACAGTGTTCATATTGTACATGCAGGGTTTTACAGAGGCCCAAAGCATTAATATAGTCACTTATTAAGCGATGGACTGCAACATGTGGCCGAACACCTAATATTCCAAAAATGTCCGTTACAGAAAAACTATTAGAGACACAGTGTTCATATTGTACATGCAGGGTTTGACAGAGGGCCAAAGCATTAATATAGTCACTTATTATGCGTTGGACTGCAACATGTGGTCGAACACCTAATATTCCAAAAATGTCAGTTACAGCCAAACTATTAGAGACACAGTGTTCATATTTTATATGCAGGGTTTTACAGAGGCCCAAAGCATTAATATAGTCACTTATTAAGCGATGGACTGCAATATGTGCCCGAACACTTAATATTCCAAAAATGTCCGTTACAACAAAACTGTTAGAGACACAGTGTTCATATTGTACATGCAGGGTTTTATAGAGGGCCAAAGCACTAATATAGTCACTTATTAAACGTTGGACTGCAACATGTGGTGGAACACCTAATATTCCAAAAATGTCAGTTACAGCCAAACTATTAGAGGCACAGTGTTCATATTTTATATGCAGGGTTTTGCAGAGGCCCAAAGCATTAATATAGTCACTTATTAAGCGATGGACTGCAACATGTGGCCGAACACCTAATGTTCCAAAAATGTCCGTTACAGCCAAACTATTAGAGACACAGTGTTCATATTGTACATGCAGGGTTTTACAGAGGGCCAAAGCATTAATATAGTCACTTATTAAGCGTTGGACTGCAACATGTGGTCGAACACCTAATATTCCAAAAATGTCCGTTACAGCCAAACTATTAGAGACACAGTGTTCATATTGTACATGCAGGGTTTTACAGAGGGCCAAAGCATTAATATAGTCACTTATTAAGCGATGGACTGCAACATGTGGCCGAACACCTAATATTCCAAAAATGTCCGTTACAGCCAAACTATTAGAGACACAGTGTTCATATTGTACATGCAGGGTTTTACAAAGGTCCAAAGCATTAATATAGTCACTTATTAAGCGATGGACTGCAACATGTGGCCGAACACCTAATATTCCAAAAATGTCCGTTACAGCCATACTATAAGAGGCATTAAGTTCATATTGTATATGCAGCGTTAAACAGAGGCCCAAAGCATTACTTTAACCACATACTAAGCGTTGGACTGCCCCATGTGGTTGAACACCTAATATTCCAAAAATGTCCGTTACAGCCAAACTATTATAAACACAGTGTTCATATTGTATATGCAGCGTTTTACAGAGGCCCAAAGCATTAATATAGTCACTTATTAAGCGTTGGACTGCCCTATGTGGTTGAACACCTAATATTCCAAAAATGTCCGTAACAGCCAAACTATTAGCGTTGGACTGCAACATGTGGTCGAACACCTAATATTCCAAAAATGTCAGTTACAGCCAAACTATAAGAGACACAGTGTTCATATTTTATATGCAGGGTTTTACAGAGGGCCAAAGCATTAATATAGTCACTTATTAAGCGATGGACTGCAACACGTGGCCGAACACCTAATATTCCAAAAATGTCCGTTACTGCCAAACTATTAGAGACACAGTGTTCATATTGTATATGCAGCGTTTTACAGAGGCCCAAAGCATTAATATAGTCACTTATTAAGCGTTGGACTGCCCTATGTGGTTGAACACCTAATATTCCAAAAATGTCCGTTACAGCCAAACTATTAGAGACACAGTGTTCGTATTGTACATGCAGGGTTTTACAGAGGCCCAAAGCATTAACATAGTCACTTATTAAGCGATGGACTGCCCTATGTGGTTGAACACCTAATATTCCAAAAATGTCCGTTACAGCCAAACTATTAGAGACACAGTGTTCATATTGTACATGCAGGGTTTAACAGAGGCCCAAAGCATTAATATAGTCACTTATTAAGCGATGGACTGCAATATGTGGCCGAACACCTAATATTACAAAAGTGTCAGTTACAGCCAAACTATTATAGACACAGTGTTCATATTGTACATGCAGGGTTTTACAAAGGCCCAAAGCATTAATATAGTCTCTTATTAAGCGTTGGACTGCAACATGTGGTCGAACACCTAATATTACAAAAGTGTCAGTTACAGCCAAACTATTATAGACACAGTGTTCATATTGTATATGCAGCGTTTTACAGAGGCCCAAAGCATTAATATAGTCACTTATTAAGCGTTGGACTGCCCTATGTGGTTGAACACCTAATATTCCAAAAATGTCCGTTACAGCCAAACTATTAGAGACACAGTGTTTATATTGTATATGCAGCGTTTTTCAAAGGCCCAATGCATTAATATAGTCTCTTATTAAGCGTTGGACTGCAACATGTGGTCGAACACCTAATATTACAAAAGTGTCAGTTACAGCCAAGCTATAAGAGGCACAGAGTTCATACTGTATATGCAGCGTTATACAGAGTCCCAAAGCATTACTTTAACCACATATTGAACTTTGCACTGCCCCATGTGGTTGAACACCTAATATTCCAAAAATGTCCGTGACAGTTAAACTATTAGAGACACAGTGTTCATATTTTATATGCAGGGTTTTTCAGAGGCCCAGAGCATTAACATAGTCACTTATTAAGCGATGGACTGCAACATGTGGTGGAACACCTAATATTCCAAAAATGTCAGTTACAGCCAAACTATTAGAGACACAGTGTTCTATTTTATATGCAGGGTTTTGCAGAGGCCCAAAGCATTAATATAGTCACTTATTAAGCGATGGACTGCAACATGTGGCCGAACACCTAATATTCCAAAAATGTCCGTTACAGCCAAACTATTAGAGACACAGTGTTCATATTGTACATGCAGGGTTTTACAGAGGGCCAAAGCATTAATATAGTGACTTATTAAGCGATGGACTGCAACATGTGGCCGAACACCTAATATTCCAAAAATGTCCGTTACAGCCAAACTATTAGAGACACAGTGTTCATATTGTACATGCAGGGTTTTACAGAGGCCCAAAGCATTAATATAGTCACTTATTAAGCGAAGGACTGCAACATGTGGCCGAATACCTAATATTCCAAAAATGTCCGTTACAGCCAAACTACTAGAGACACAGTGTTCGTGTTGTACATGCAGGGTTTTACAGAGGGCCAAAGCACTAATGTAGTCACTTATTAAACGTTGGACTGCAACATGTGGTGGAACACCTAATATTCCAAAAATGTCAGTTACAGCCAAACTATTAGAGACACAGTGTTCATATTTTATATGCAGGGATTTGCAGAGGCCCAAAGCATTAATATAGTCACTTATTAAGCGATGGACTGCAACATGTGGCCGAACACCTAATATTACAAAAGTGTCAGTTACAGCCAAGCTATAAGAGGCACAGTGTTCATATTTTATATGCAGGGTTTTACAGAGGCCCAAAGCATTAATATAGTCACTTATTAAGCGATGGACTGCAATATGTGGCCGAACACCTAATATTCCAAAAATGTTCGTTACAGCCAAACTATTAGAGACACAGTGTTCATATTGTACATGCAGGGTTTTACAGAGGCCCAAAGCATTAATATAGTCACTTATTAAGCGATGGACTGCAACATGTGGCCGAACACCTAATATTCCAAAAATGTCCGTTACAACAAAACTGTTAGAGACACAGTGTTCGTATTGTACATGCAGGGTTTTACAGAGGGCCAAAGCACTAATATAGTCACTTATTAAACGTTGGACTGCAACATGTGGTGGAACACCTAATATTCCAAAAATGTCCGTTACAACAAAACTGTTAGAGACACAGTGTTCATATTGTACATGCAGGGTTTTACAGAGGCCCAAAGCATTAATATAGTCACATGTTAAGCGTTGGACTGCAATATGTGGCCGAACACCTAATATTCCAAAAATGTTCGTTACAGCCAAACTATTAGAGACACAGTGTTCATATTGTACATGCAGGGTTTTACAGAGGGCCAAAGCACTAATATAGTCACTTATTAAACGTTGGACTGCCCTATGTGGTTGAACACCTAATATTCCAAAAATGTCCGTTACAGCCAAACTATTAGAGACACAGTGTTCGTATTGTACATGCAGGGTTTTACAGAGGCCCAAAGCATTAACATAGTCACTTATTAAGCGATGGACTGCCCTATGTGGTTGAACACCTAATATTCCAAAAATGTCCGTTACAGCCAAACTATTAGAGACACAGTGTTCATATTGTACATGCAGGGTTTAACAGAGGCCCAAAGCATTAATATAGTCACTTATTAAGCGATGGACTGCAATATGTGGCCGAACACCTAATATTACAAAAGTGTCAGTTACAGCCAAACTATTATAGACACAGTGTTCATATTGTACATGCAGGGTTTTACAAAGGCCCAAAGCATTAATATAGTCTCTTATTAAGCGTTGGACTGCAACATGTGGTCGAACACCTAATATTACAAAAGTGTCAGTTACAGCCAAACTATTATAGACACAGTGTTCATATTGTATATGCAGCGTTTTACAGAGGCCCAAAGCATTAATATAGTCACTTATTAAGCGTTGGACTGCCCTATGTGGTTGAACACCTAATATTCCAAAAATGTCCGTTACAGCCAAACTATTAGAGACACAGTGTTTATATTGTATATGCAGCGTTTTTCAAAGGCCCAATGCATTAATATAGTCTCTTATTAAGCGTTGGACTGCAACATGTGGTCGAACACCTAATATTACAAAAGTGTCAGTTACAGCCAAGCTATAAGAGGCACAGAGTTCATACTGTATATGCAGCGTTATACAGAGTCCCAAAGCATTACTTTAACCACATATTGAACTTTGCACTGCCCCATGTGGTTGAACACCTAATATTCCAAAAATGTCCGTGACAGTTAAACTATTAGAGACACAGTGTTCATATTTTATATGCAGGGTTTTTCAGAGGCCCAGAGCATTAACATAGTCACTTATTAAGCGATGGACTGCAACATGTGGTGGAACACCTAATATTCCAAAAATGTCAGTTACAGCCAAACTATTAGAGACACAGTGTTCTATTTTATATGCAGGGTTTTGCAGAGGCCCAAAGCATTAATATAGTCACTTATTAAGCGATGGACTGCAACATGTGGCCGAACACCTAATATTCCAAAAATGTCCGTTACAGCCAAACTATTAGAGACACAGTGTTCATATTGTACATGCAGGGTTTTACAGAGGGCCAAAGCATTAATATAGTGACTTATTAAGCGATGGACTGCAACATGTGGCCGAACACCTAATATTCCAAAAATGTCCGTTACAGCCAAACTATTAGAGACACAGTGTTCATATTGTACATGCAGGGTTTTACAGAGGCCCAAAGCATTAATATAGTCACTTATTAAGCGAAGGACTGCAACATGTGGCCGAATACCTAATATTCCAAAAATGTCCGTTACAGCTAAACTATTAGAGACACAGTGTTCGTGTTGTACATGCAGGGTTTTACAGAGGGCCAAAGCACTAATGTAGTCACTTATTAAACGTTGGACTGCAACATGTGGTGGAACACCTAATATTCCAAAAATGTCAGTTACAGCCAAACTATTAGAGACACAGTGTTCATATTTTATATGCAGGGTTTTGCAGAGGCCCAAAGCATTAATATAGTCACTTATTAAGCGATGGACTGCAACATGTGGCCGAACACCTAATATTACAAAAGTGTCAGTTACAGCCAAGCTATAAGAGGCACAGTGTTCATATTTTATATGCAGGGTTTTACAGAGGCCCAAAGCATTAATATAGTCACTTATTAAGCGATGGACTGCAATATGTGGCCGAACACCTAATATTCCAAAAATGTTCGTTACAGCCAAACTATTAGAGACACAGTGTTCATATTGTACATGCAGGGTTTTACAGAGGCCCAAAGCATTAATATAGTCACTTATTAAGCGATGGACTGCAACATGTGGCCGAACACCTAATATTCCAAAAATGTCCGTTACAACAAAACTGTTAGAGACACAGTGTTCGTATTGTACATGCAGGGTTTTACAGAGGGCCAAAGCACTAATATAGTCACTTATTAAACGTTGGACTGCAACATGTGGTGGAACACCTAATATTCCAAAAATGTCCGTTACAACAAAACTGTTAGAGACACAGTGTTCATATTGTACATGCAGGGTTTTACAGAGGCCCAAAGCATTAATATAGTCACATGTTAAGCGTTGGACTGCAATATGTGGCCGAACACCTAATATTCCAAAAATGTTCGTTACAGCCAAACTATTAGAGACACAGTGTTCATATTGTACATGCAGGGTTTTACAGAGGGCCAAAGCACTAATATAGTCACTTATTAAACGTTGGACTGCAACATGTGGTGGAACACCTAATATTCCAAAAATGTCAGTTACAGCCAAACTATTAGAGACACAGTGTTCATATTTTATATGCAGGGTTTTGCAGAGGCCCAAAGCATTAATATAGTCACTTATTAAGCGATGGACTGCAACATGTGGCCGAACACCTAATATTCCAAAAATGTCCGTTACAGCCATACTATAAGAGGCATAAAGTTCATATTGTATATGCAGCGTTAAACAGAGGCCCAAAGCATTACTTTAACCACATACTAAGCGTTGGACTGCCCCATGTGGTTGAACACCTAATATTCCAAAAATGTCCGTTACAGCCAAACTATTAGAGACACAGTGTTCATATTGTACATGCAGGGTTTTACAGAGGCCCAAAGCATTAACATAGTCACTTATTAAGCGATGGACTGCAACATGTGGCCGAACACCTAATATTCCAAAAATGTCCGTTACAGCCAAACTATTAGAGACACAGTGTTCATATTTTATATGCAGGGTTTTACAGAGGCCCAAAGCATTAATATAGTCACTTATTAAGCGATGGACTGCAACATGTGGCCGAACACCTAATATTCCAAAAATGTCCGTTACAGCCAAACTATTAGAGACACAGTGTTCATATTGTACATGCAGGGTTTTACAGAGGGCCAAAGCATTAATATAGTCACTTATTAAGCGTTGGACTGCCCTATGTGGTTGAACACCTAATATTCCAAAAATGTCCGTTACAGCCAAACTATTAGAGACACAGTGTTTATATTGTACATGCAGGGTTTTACAAAGGCCCAAAGCATTATTATAGTCTCTTATTAAGCTTTGAACTGCAACATGTGGTCGAACACCTAATATTACAAAAGTGTCAGTTACAGCCAAACTATTATAGACACAGTGTTCATATTGTATATGCAGCGTTTTACAGAGGCCCAAAGCATTAATATAGTCACTTATTAAGCTTTGCACTGCCCCATGTGGTTGAACACCTAATATTCCAAAAATGTCCGTTACAGTTAAACTATTAGAGACACAGTGTTCATATTTTATATGCAGGGTTTTACAGAGGCCCAAAGCATTAACATAGTCACTTATTAAGCGATGGACTGCAACATGTGGCCGAACACCTAATATTCCAAAAATGTCCGTTACAGCCAAACTATTAGAGACACAGTGTTCATATTGTACATGCAGGGTTTTACAGAGGGCCGAAGCATTAATATAGTGACTTATTAAGCGATGGACTGCAACATGTGGCCGAACACCTAATATTCCAAAAATGTCCGTTACAGCCAAACTATTAGAGACACAGTGTTCATATTGTACATGCAGGGTTTTACAGAGGCCCAAAGCATTAATATAGTCACTTATTAAGCGAAGGACTGCAACATGTGGCCGAACACCTAATATTCCAAAAATGTCCGTTACAGCCAAACTATTAGAGACACAGTGTTCATATTGTACATGCAGGGTTTTACAGAGGCCCAAAGCATTAATATAGTCACTTATTAAGCGATGGACTGCAACATGTGGCCGAACACCTAATATTCCAAAAATGTCCGTTACAACAAAACTGTTAGAGACACAGTGTTCATATTGTACATGCAGGGTTTTACAGAGGCCCAAAGCATTAATATAGTCACTTATTAAGCGATGGACTGCAACATGTGGCCGAACACCTAATATTCCAAAAATGTCCGTTACAACAAAACTGTTAGAGACACAGTGTTCATATTGTACATGCAGGGTTTTACAGAGGCCCAAAGCATTAATATAGTCACTTATTAAGCGATGGACTGCAACATGTGGCCGAACACCTAATATTACAAAAGTGTCAGTTACAGCCAAGCTATAAGAGGCACAGTGTTCATATTTTATATGCAGGGTTTTACAGAGGCCCAAAGCATTAATATAGTCACTTATTAAGCGATGGACTGCAATATGTGGCCGAACACCTAATATTCCAAAAATGTTCGTTACAGCCAAACTATTAGAGACACATTGTTCATATTGTACATGCAGGGTTTTACAGAGGCCCAAAGCATTAATATAGTCACTTATTAAGCGATGGACTGCAACATGTGGCCGAACACCTAATATTCCAAAAATGTCCGTTACAACAAAACTGTTAGAGACACAGTGTTCATATTGTACATGCAGGGTTTTACAGAGGGCCAAAGCACTAATATAGTCACTTATTAAACGTTGGACTGCAACATGTGGTGGAACACCTAATATTCCAAAAATGTCAGTTACAGCCAAACTATTAGAGACACAGTGTTCATATTTTATATGCAGGATTTTGCAGAGGTCCAAAGCATTAATATAGTCACTTATTAAGCGATGGACTGCAACATGTGGCCGAACACCTAATATTCCAAAAATGTCCGTTACAGCCAAACTATTAGAGACACAGTGTTCATATTTTATATGCAGGGTTTTACAGAGGCCCAAAGCATTAATATAGTCACTTATTAAGCGATGGACTGCAACATGTGGCCGAACACCTAATATTCCAAAAATGTCCGTTACAGCCAAACTATTTGAGACACAGTGTTCATATTGTACATGCAGGGTTTTACTAAGGCCCAAAGCATTAAGATAGTCTCTTATTAAGCGTTGGACTGCAACATGTGGTCGAACACCTAATATTACAAAAGTGTCAGTTACAGCCAAACTATTATAGACACAGTGTTCATATTGTATATGCAGCGTTTTACAGAGGCCCAAAGCATTAATATAGTCACTTATTAAGCGTTGGACTGCCCTATGTGGTTGAACACCTAATATTCCAAAAATGTCCGTTACAGCCAAACTATTAGAGACACAGTGTTTATATTGTATAAGCAGCGTTTTTCAAAGGCCCAATGCATTAATATAGTCTCTTATTAAGCGTTGGACTGCAACATGTGGTCGAACACCTAATATTACAAAAGTGTCAGTTACAGCCAAGCTATAAGAGGCACAGAGTTCATACTGTATATGCAGCGTTATACAGAGTCCCAAAGCATTACTTTAACCACATATTAAGCTTTGCACTGCCCCATGTGGTTGAACACCTAATATTCCAAAAATGTCCGTTACAGTTAAACTATTAGAGACACAGTGTTCATATTTTATATGCAGGGTTTTACAGAGGCCCAAAGCATTATATAGTCACTTATTAAGCGATGGACTGCAATATGTGGCCGAACACCTAATATTCCAAAAATGTTCGTTACAGCCAAACTATTAGAGACACAGTGTTCATATTGTACATGCAGGGTTTTACAGAGGCCCAAAGCATTAATATAGTCACTTATTAAGCGATGGACTGCAACATGTGGTGGAACACCTAATATTCCAAAAATGTCCGTTAGAGCCAAACTATTAGAGACACAGTGTTCATATGGTACATGCAGGGTTTTACAGAGGGCCAAAGCATTAATATAGTCACTTATTAAGCGTTGGACTGCAACATGTGGTCGAACACCTAATATTCCAAAAATGTCCGTTACAGCCAAACTATTAGAGACACAGTGTTCATATTGTACATGCAGGGTTTTACAGAGGGCCAAAGCATTAATATAGTCACTTATTAAGCGATGGACTGCAACATGTGGCCGAACACCTAATATTCCAAAAATGTCCGTTACTGAAAAACTATTAGAGACACAGTGTTCATATTGTATATGCAGCGTTTTACAGAGGCCCAAAGCATTAATATAGTCACTTATTAAGCGTTGGACTGCCCTATGTGGTTGAACACCTAATATTCCAAAAATGTCCGTTACAGCCAAACTATTAGAGACACAGTGTTCATATTGTACATGCAGGGTTTTACAGAGGCCCAAAGCATTAATATAGTCACTTATTAAGCGATGGACTGCAATATGTGGCCGAACACCTAATATTCCAAAAATGTCCGTTACAGCCAAACTATTAGAGACACAGTGTTCATATTGTACATGCAGGGTTTTACAAAGGCCCAAAGCATTAATATAGTCTCTTATTAAGCGTTGGACTGCAACATGTGGTCGAACACCTAATATTACAAAAGTGTCAGTTACAGCCAAACTATTATAGACACAGTGTTCATATTGTATATGCAGCGTTTTACAGAGGCCCAAAGCATTAATATAGTCACTTATTAAGCGATGGACTGCAACATGTGGCCGAACACCTAATATTCCAAAAATGTCCGTTACAGCCAAACTATAAGAGGCACAAAGTTCATATTGTATATGCAGCGTTAAACAGAGGCCCAAAGCATTACTTTAACCACTTATTAAGCGTTGGACTGCCCTCTGTGGTTGAACACCCAATAGTCCAAAAATGTCCGTTACAGCCAAACTATTAGAGACACAGTGTTCATATTGTATATGCAGCGTTTTACAGAGGCCCAAAGCATTAATATAGTCACTTATTAAGCGTTGGACTGCCCTATGTGGTTGAACACCTAATACTCCAAAAATGTCCGTTACAGCCAAACTATAAGAGGCATAAAGTTCATATTGTATATGCAGCGTTTTACAGAGGGCCAAAACATTAATATAGTCACTTATTAAGCGATGGACTGCAACATGTGGTCGAACACTTAATATTCCAAAAATGTCAGTTACAGCCAAACTATAAGAGACACAGTGTTCATATTGTACATGCAGGGTTTTACAGAGGCCCAAAGCATTAATATAGTCACTTATTAAGCGATGGACTGCAACATGTAGTTGAACACCTAATATTCCAAAAGTGTCAGTTACAGCCAAACTATAAGAGGCATAAAGTTCATATTGTATATGCAGCGTTAAACAGAGGCCCAAAGCATTAATATAGTCACTTATTAAGCGTTGGACTGCCCTCTGTGGTTGAACACCTAATACTCCAAAAATGTCCGTTTCAGCCAAACTACTAGAGACACAGTGTTCATATTGTGTATGTAGCGTTTTACAGTGGCCCAAAGCATTAATATAGTCACTTATTAAGCGTTAGACTGCCTTATGTGGTTGAACACCTAATATTAAAAAAATGTCAGTTACAGCCAAACTATAAGAGGCATAAAGTTCATATTGTATATGCAGCGTTAAACAGAGCCCCAAAGCATTACTTTAACCACATATTAAGCGTTGGACTGCCCCATCTGGTTGAACACCTAATATTCCAAAAATGTCCGATACAGCCAAACTATTATAGACACAGTGTTCATATTGTATATGCAGCGTTTTACAGAGGGCCAAAGCATTAATATAGTCACTTACTAAGCGATGGACTGCCCTATGTGGCCGAACACCTAATATTCCAAAAATGTCCGTTACAGCCAAACTATAAAAGGCATAAAGTTCATATTGTATATGCAGCGTTAAACAGAGGCCCAAAGCATTACTTTAACCACATATTAAGCGTTGGACTTTTCATGTGGTTGAACACCTAATATTCCAAAAATGTCCGTTACAGCCAAACTATTAGAGACACAGTGTTCATATTGTGTATGCAGCGTTATACAGAGGCCCAAAGCATTAATATAGTCACTTATTAAGCGTTGGACTGCCCTATGTGGTTAAACACCTAATATTCCAAAAATGTCCGTTACAGCCAAACTATAAGAGGCATAAAGTTCATATTGTATATGCAGCGTTAAACAGAGGCCCAAAGCATTACTTTAACCATTGGACTGCCCCATGTGGTTGAACACCTAATATTCCAAAAATGTCCGTTACAGCCAAACTATTATAGACACAGTGTTCATATTGTATATGCAGCGTTTTTCAAAGGCCCAAAGCATTAATATAGTCACTTATTAAGCGATGGACTGCAACATGTGGCCGAACACCTAATATTCCAAAAATGTCCGTTACAGCCAAACTATAAGAGGCATAAAGTTCATATTGTATATGCAGCGTTAAACAGAGGCCCAAAGCATTACTTTAACCACTTATTATGTGTTGGACTGCCCTCTGTGGTTGAACACCCAATACTCCAAAAATGTCCGTTACAGCCAAACTATTAGAGACACAGTGTTCATATTGTATATGCAGCGTTTTACAGAGGCCCAAAGCATTAATATAGTCACTTATTAAGCGTTGGACTGCCCTATGTGGTTGAACACCTAATACTCCAAAAATGTCCGTTACAGCCAAACTATTAGAGACACAGTGTTCATATAGTATATGCAGCGTTTTACAGAGGCCCAAAGCATTAATATAGTCACTTATTAAGCGTTGGACTGCCCTATGTGGTTAAACACCTAATATTCCAAAAATGTCCGTTACAGCCAAACTATTAGAGACACAGTGTTCATATTGTACATGCAGGGTTTCACAGAGGGCCAAAACATTAATATAGTCACTTATTAAGCGATGGACTGCAACATGTGGTCGAACACTTAATATTCCAAAAATGTCAGTTACAGCCAAACTATAAGAGACACAGTATTCATATTTTATATGCAGGGTTTTACAGAGGGCCAAAGCATTAATATAGTCACTTATTAAGCGATGGACTGCAACATGTGGCCGAACACCTAATATTCCAAAAATGTCCGTTACAGCCAAACTATTAGAGACACAGTGTTCATATTGTACATGCAGGGTTTTACAGAGGGCCAAAGCATTAATATAGTCACTTATTAAGCGATGGACTGCAACATGTGGCCGAACACCTATATTCCAAAAATGTCCGTTACAGCCAAACTATTAGAGACACAGTGTTCATATTGTACATGCAGGGTTTTACAGAGGCCCAAAGCATTAATATAGTCACTTATTAAGCGATGGACTGCAACATATAGTTGAACACCTAATATTCCAAAAGTGTCAGTTACAGCCAAACTATAAGAGGCATAAAGTTCATTTTGTATATGCAGCGTTAAACAGAGGCCCAAAGCATTACTTTAACCACATATTAAGCGTTGGACTGCCCCATGTGGTTGAACACCTAATATTCCAAAAATGTCCGATACAGCCAAACTATTATAGACACAGTGTTCATATTGTATATGCAGCGTTTTACAGAGGGCCAAAGAATTAATATAGTCACTTATTAAGCGTTGGACTGCCCTATGTGGTTGAACACCTAATATTCCAAAAATGTCCGTTACAGCCAAACTATTAGATGCACAGTGTTCATATTGTACATGCAGGGTTTCACAGAGTGCCAAAGCATTAATATAGTCACTTACTAAGCGATGGACTGCAACATGTGGCCGAACACCTAATATTCCTAAAATGTCCGTTACAGCCAAACTATAAAAGGCATAAAGTTCATATTGTATATGCAGCGTTAAACAGAGGCCCAAAGCATTACTTTAACCACATATTAAGCGTTGGACTTTTCATGTGGTTGAACACCTAATATTCCAAAAATGTCCGTTACAGCCAAACTATTAGAGACACAGTGTTCATATTGTGTATGCAGCGTTATACAGAGGCCCAAAGCATTAATATAGTCACTTATTAAGCGTTGGACTGCCCTATGTGGTTAAACACCTAATATTCCAAAAATGTCCGTTACAGCCAAACTATAAGAGGCATAAAGTTCATATTGTATATGCAGCGTTAAACAGAGGCCCAAAGCATTACTTTAACCATTGGACTGCCCCATGTGGTTGAACACCTAATATTCCAAAAATGTCCGTTACAGCCAAACTATTATAGACACAGTGTTCATATTGTATATGCAGCGTTTTTCAAAGGCCCAAAGCATTAATATAGTCTCTTATTAAGCGTTGGACTGCAACATGTGGACGAACACCTAATATTACAAAAATGTCAGTTACAGCCAAACTATTAGAGACACAGATTTCATTTTGTATAAGCAGCGTTATGCAGAGTCCCAAAACATTACTATAATCACATGTTAAACGATGGACTGCAACATGTAGCTGAACACCTAATATTCCAAAAGTGTCAGTTACAGCCAAGCCATAAGAGGCACAGAGTTCATACTGTATATGCAGCATTATACAGAGCCCCAAAGCATTACTTTAACCACATATTAAGCTTTGCACTGATCCATGTGGTTTAACACCTAATATTCCAAAAATGTCCGTTACAATTAAACTATTAGATACACAGTGTTCATATTTTATATGCAGGGTTTTACAGAGGCCCAAAGCATTAACATAGTCACTTATTAAGCGTTGGACTGCCCTATGTGGTTGAACACCTAATATTCCAAAAATGTCCGTTACAGCCAAACTATTAGAGACACAGTGTTCATATTTTACATGCAGGGTTTTACAGAGGGCCAAAGCACTAATATAGTCACTTATTAAACGTTGGACTGCAACATGTGGTGGAACACCTAATATTCCAAAAATGTCAGTTACAGCCAAACTATTAGAGACACAGTGTTCATATTTTATATGCAGCGTTTTTCAAAGGCCCAAAGCACTAATATAGTCACTTATTAAGCGTTGGACGGCAACATGTGGTCGAACACCTAAAATTCCAAAAATGTCCGTTACAGCAAAACTATTAGAGACACAGTGTTCATATTGTACATGCAGGGTTTTACAGAGAGCCAAAGCACTAATATAGTCACTTATTAAGCGATGGACTGCAACATGTGGCTGAACACCTAATATTCCAAAAATGTCCGTTACAGCCAAACTATTAGAGACACAGTGTTCATATTGTACATGCAGGGTTTTACAGAGGGCCAAAGCATTAATATAGTCACTTATTAAACGTTGGACTGCAACATGTGGTGGAACACCTAATATTCCAAAAATGTCAGTTACAGCCAAACTATTAGAGACACAGTGTTCATATTTTATATGCAGCGTTTTTCAAAGGCCCAATGCATTAATATAGTCTCTTATTAAGCGATGGACTGCAACATGTGGTCGAACACCTAATATTACAAAAGTGTCCGTTACAGCCAAACTATTAGAGACACAGTCTTCATATTGTACATGCAGGGTTTCACAGAGGGCCAAAGCATTAATATAGTCACTTATTAAGCGATGGACTGCAACATGTGGCCGAACACCTAATATTCCAAAAATGTCCGTTACAGCCAAACTATAAGAGGCATAAAGTTCATATTGTATATGCAGCGTTAAACAGAGGCCCAAAGCATTACTTTAACCACATATTAAGCGTTGGACTGCCCCATGTTGTTGAACACCTAATATTCCAAAAATGTCCGTTACAGCCAAACTATTAGAGACACAGTGTTCATATTGTACATGCAGGGTTTTACAGAGGGCCAAAGCATTAATATAGTCACTTATTAAGCATTGGACTGCAACATGTGGCCGAACACCTAATATTCCAAAAATGTCCGTTACAGCCAAACTATTAGAGACACAGTGTTCATATTGTACATGCAGGGTTTTACAGAGAGCCAAAGCATTAATATAGTCACTTATTAAGCGTTGGACGGCAACATGTGGTCGAACACCTAAAATTCCAAAAATGTCCGTTACAGCAAAACTATTAGAGACACAGTGTTCATATTGTACATGCAGGGTTTTACAGAGGGCCAAAGCACTAATATAGTCACTTATTAAGCGATGGACTGCAACATGTGGCTGAACACCTAATATTCCAAAAATGTCCGTTACAGCCAAACTATTAGAGACACAGTGTTGATATTGTACATGCAGGGTTTTACAGAGGCCCAAAGCATTAATATAGTCACTTATTAAGCGATGGACTGCAACATGTGGCCGAACACCTAATATTCCAAAAATGTCCGTTACAGCCAAACTATTAGAGACACAGTGTTCATATTGTACATGCAGGGTTTTACAGAGGGCCAAAGCATTAATATAGTCACTTATTAAGCGTGGGACTGCAACATGTGGTCGAACACCTAATATTCCAAAAATGTCCGTTAAAGCAAAACTATTAGAGACACAGTGTTCATATTGTACATGCAGGGTTTTACAGAGGGCCAAAGCACTAATATAGTCACTTATTAAGCGATGGACTGCAACATGTGGCCGAACACCTAATATTCCAAAAATGTCCGTTACAGCCAAACTATTAGAGACACAGTGTTCATATTGTACATGCAGGGTTTTACAGAGGCCCAAAGCATTAATATAGTCACTTATTAAGCGATGGACTGCAACATGTGGCCGAACACCTAATATTCCAAAAATGTCCGTTACAGCCAAACTATTAGAGACACAGTGTTCATATTGTACATGCAGGGTTTTACAGAGGGCCAAAGCATTAATATAGTCACTTATTAAGCATTGGACTGCAACATGTGGCCGAACACCTAATATTCCAAAAATGTCCGTTACAGCCAAACTATTAGAGACACAGTGTTCATATTGTACATGCAGGGTTTTACAGAGTGCCAAAGCATTAATATAGTCACTTATTAAGCGTTGGACTGCAACATGTGGTCGAACACCTATTATTCCAAAAATGTCCGTTACAGCCAAACTATTAGAGACACAGTGTTCATATTGTACATGCAGGGTTTTACAGAGGGCCAAAGCATTAATATAGTCACTTATTAAGCGATGGACTGCAACATGTGGCCGAGCACTTAATATTCCAAAAGTGTCAGTTACAGCCAAACTATAAGAGGCATAAAGTTCATATTGTATATGCAGCGTATACAAAGGTCCAAAGCATTACTATAATCACATGTTAAGCGTTGGACTGCAACATGTAGTTGAACACCTAATATTCCAAAAGTGTCAGTTACAGAAAAACTAGAAGAGGCATTAAGTTCATATTGTATATGCAGCGTTATACAGAGGCCCAAAGCATTAATATAGTCACTTATTAAGCGATGGACTGCAACATGTGGCCGAACACCTAATATTCCAAAAATGTCCGTTACAGCCAAACTATTAGAGACACAGTGTTCATATTGTACATGCAGGGTTTTACAGAGGGCCAAAGCATTAATATAGTCACTTATTAAGCGTTGGACTGCAACATGTGGTCGAACACCTAATATTCCAAAAATGTCCGTTACAGCCAAACTGTTGGAGACACAGTGTTCATATTGTATATGCAGCGTTTTACAGAGGCCCAAAGCATTAATATAGTCACTTATTAAGCGTTGGACTGCCCTATGTGGTTAAACACCTAATATTCCAAAAATGTCCGTTACAGCCAAACTATTAGAGACACAGTGTTCATATTGTACATGCAGGGTTTCACAGAGGGCCAAAGCATTAATATAGTCACTTATTAAGCGATGGACTGCAACATGTGGCCGAACACCTAATATTCCAAAAATGTCCGTTACAGCCAAACTATAAGAGGCATAAAGTTCATATTGTATATGCAGCGTTAAACAGAGGCCCAAAGCATTACTTTAACCACTTATTAAGCGTTGGACTGCCCTCTGTGGTTGAATACCTAATACTCCAAAAATGTCCGTTACAGCCAAACTATTAGAGACACAGTGTTCATATTGTACATGCAGGGTTTTACAGAGGGCCAAAGCATTAATATAGTCACTTATTAAGCGATGGACTGCAACATGTGGTCGAACACCTAATATTCCAAAAATGTCAGTTACAGCCAAACTATAAGAGACACAGTGTTCATATTTTATATGCAGGGTTTAACAGAGGGCCAAAGCATTACTTTAACCACTTATTAAGCGTTGGACTGCTCTCTGTGGTTGAATACCTAATACTCCAAAAATGTCCGTTACAGCCAAACTATTAGAGACACAGTGTTCATATTGTACATGCAGGGTTTCACAGAGGGCCAAAGCATTAATATAGTCACTTATTAAGCGATGGACTCTAACATGTGGTCGAACACCTAATATTCCAAAAATGTCAGTTACAGCCAAACTATAAAAGACACAGTGTTCATATTTTATATGCAGGGTTTAACAGAGGGCCAAAGCATTAATATAGTCACTTATTAAGCGATGGACTGCAACATGTGGCCGAACACCTAATATTCCAAAAATGTCCGTTACAGCCAAACTATTAGAGACACAGTGTTCATATTGTACATGCAGGGTTTTACAGAGGGCCAAAGCATTAATATAGTCACTTATTAAGCGATGGACTGCAACATGTGGCCGAACACCTATATTCCAAAAATGTCCGTTACAGCCAAACTATTAGAGACACAGTGTTCATATTGTACATGCAGGGTTTTACAGAGGCCCAAAGCATTAATATAGTCACTTATTAAGCGATGGACTGCAACATGTGGCCGAACACCTAATATTCCAAAAATGTCCGTTACAGCCAAACTATTAGAGACACAGTGTTCATATTGTACATGCAGGGTTTTACAGAGGGCCAAAGCATTAATATAGTCACTTATTAAGCGTTGGACTGCAACATGTGGTCGAACACCTAATATTCCAAAAATGTCCGTTACAGCCAATTTATTGGAGACACAGTGTTCATATTGTATATGCAGCGTTTTACAGAGGCCCAAAGCATTAATATAGTCACTTATTAAGCGTTGGACTGCCCTATGTGGTTAAACACCTAATATTACAAAAAGTCCGTTACAGCCAAACTATTAGAGACACAGTCTTCATATTGTACATGCAGGGTTTCACAGAGGGCCAAAGCATTAATATAGTCACTTATTAAGCGATGGACTGCAACATGTGGCCGAACACCTAATATTCCAAAAATGTCCGTTACAGCCAAACTATAAGAGGCATAAAGTTCATATTGTATATGCAGCGTTAAACAGAGGCCCAAAGCATTACTTTAACCACATATTAAGCGTTGGACTGCCCCATGTTGTTGAACACCTAATTTTCCAAAAATGTCCGTTACAGCCAAACTATTAGAGACACAGTGTTCATATTGTACATGCAGGGTTTTACAGAGGGCCAAAGCATTAATATAGTCACTTATTAAGCATTGGACTGCAACATGTGGCCGAACACCTAATATTCCAAAAATGTCCGTTACAGCCAAACTATTAGAGACACAGTGTTCATATTGTACATGCAGGGTTTTACAGAGAGCCAAAGCATTAATATAGTCACTTATTAAGCGTTGGACGGCAACATGTGGTCGAACACCTAATATTCCAAAAATGTCCGTTACAGCAAAACTATTAGAGACACAGTGTTCATATTGTACATGCAGGGTTTTACAGAGGGCCAAAGCGCTAATATAGTCACTTATTAAGCGATGGACTGCAACATGTGGCTGAACACCTAATATTCCAAAAATGTCCGTTACAGCCAAACTATTAGAGACACAGTGTTGATATTGTACATGCAGGGTTTTACAGAGGGCCAAAGCACTAATATAGTCACTTATTAAGCGATGGACTGCAACATGTGGCCGAACACCTAATATTCCAAAAATGTCCGTTACAGCCAAACTATTAGAGACACAGTGTTCATATTGTACATGCAGGGTTTTACAGAGGCCCAAAGCATTAATATAGTCACTTATTAAGCGATGGACTGCAACATGTGGCCGAACACCTAATATTCCAAAAATGTCCGTTACAGCCAAACTATTAGAGACACAGTGTTCATATTGTACATGCAGGGTTTTACAGAGGGCCAAAGCATTAATATAGTCACTTATTAAGCATTGGACTGCAACATGTGGCCGAACACCTAATATTCCAAAAATGTCCGTTACAGCCAAACTATTAGAGACACAGTGTTCATATTGTACATGCAGGGTTTTACAGAGTGCCAAAGCATTAATATAGTCACTTATTAAGCGTTGGACTGCAACATGTGGTCGAACACCTATTATTCCAAAAATGTCCGTTACAGCCAAACTATTAGAGACACAGTGTTCATATTGTACATGCAGGGTTTTACAGAGGGCCAAAGCATTAATATAGTCACTTATTAAGCGATGGACTGCAACATGTGGCCGAGCACTTAATATTCCAAAAGTGTCAGTTACAGCCAAACTATAAGAGGCATAAAGTTCATATTGTATATGCAGCGTATACAAAGGTCCAAAGCATTACTATAATCACATGTTAAGCGTTGGACTGCAACATGTAGTTGAACACCTAATATTCCAAAAGTGTCAGTTACAGAAAAACTAGAAGAGGCATTAAGTTCATATTGTATATGCAGCGTTATACAGAGGCCCAAAGCATTAATATAGTCACTTATTAAGCGATGGACTGCAACATGTGGCCGAACACCTAATATTCCAAAAATGTCCGTTACAGCCAAACTATTAGAGACACAGTGTTCATATTGTACATGCAGGGTTTTACAGAGGGCCAAAGCATTAATATAGTCACTTATTAAGCGTTGGACTGCAACATGTGGTCGAACACCTAATATTCCAAAAATGTCCGTTACAGCCAAACTGTTGGAGACACAGTGTTCATATTGTATATGCAGCGTTTTACAGAGGCCCAAAGCATTAATATAGTCACTTATTAAGCGTTGGACTGCCCTATGTGGTTAAACACCTAATATTCCAAAAATGTCCGTTACAGCCAAACTATTAGAGACACAGTGTTCATATTGTACATGCAGGGTTTCACAGAGGGCCAAAGCATTAATATAGTCACTTATTAAGCGATGGACTGCAACATGTGGCCGAACACCTAATATTCCAAAAATGTCCGTTACAGCCAAACTATAAGAGGCATAAAGTTCATATTGTATATGCAGCGTTAAACAGAGGCCCAAAGCATTACTTTAACCACTTATTAAGCGTTGGACTGCCCTCTGTGGTTGAATACCTAATACTCCAAAAATGTCCGTTACAGCCAAACTATTAGAGACACAGTGTTCATATTGTACATGCAGGGTTTTACAGAGGGCCAAAGCATTAATATAGTCACTTATTAAGCGATGGACTGCAACATGTGGTCGAACACCTAATATTCCAAAAATGTCAGTTACAGCCAAACTATAAGAGACACAGTGTTCATATTTTATATGCAGGGTTTAACAGAGGGCCAAAGCATTACTTTAACCACTTATTAAGCGTTGGACTGCTCTCTGTGGTTGAATACCTAATACTCCAAAAATGTCCGTTACAGCCAAACTATTAGAGACACAGTGTTCATATTGTACATGCAGGGTTTCACAGAGGGCCAAAGCATTAATATAGTCACTTATTAAGCGATGGACTGCAACATGTGGTCG